>JH651267.1:0-529478 GCA_000260095.1 Tetrahymena borealis | reverse complement strand
AAAGAGAGCCACTTGGCGGGATTGAACCGCCGACCTTTCGCTTACTAGGCGAATGCTCTAACCACTGAGCTAAAGCGGCGAACTCAATAGTTTTAAAGATATTTCAAAATTTTTTATTAATTTTTCAAAATTTTATGAAATGTTTAATTAATTCTTTAAATTAAATTCAGATTGATTTTAGCAAAGAAAAATATAGTCAAATAAAAAAAGAGAGCCACTTGGCGGGATTGAACCGCCGACCTTTCGCTTACTAGGCGAATGCTCTAACCACTGAGCTAAAGCGGCCGATCTAATATATTAAAGATCTATTTAATATAATTTATTAATTTTAAAGAAAATTTAATGTAGTAAATTTTAAATACTACTCAAACAAAAATTAAGATATTTATTTGATTTAAGGATGCTACTCCTGTCAATAAATTAAATTAATATAACAGATAGATTCTTATCATAAAACTGAATTAATTTAAATGGTAAAATTTTTTAATTTATTTAATTTTTAATAAAAAATGAAAACTCTAAACCAAAAAAGAGCCACTTGGCGGGATTGAACCGCCGACCTTTCGCTTACTAGGCGAATGCTCTAACCACTGAGCTAAAGCGGCGAACTTAACAATGGGAGTAAAAACATAGAGAATATTGAGAGGATTTAATAGAAAGATATAAGTAAATATTAATTAAATATTAATCATATTTTTGTGATTTAATTTAAATATAAAAACATGAATTTTAAATTTAGTTAAAGAAATAAAAAAATAAATAAATAGAATTTAATGAGTATTTTTATAAATCTGGTAACAAGCAAGCAAGCAAAAGCAATAAAAGTTTAATAAACTTATTTAATGTTAAAATAATTTGATTTGATGAATATCTCTCATTTAGCTACTGATTAATTCAATTTTTCCCTTTCATCTTAATCGTCAATATAATCAATAAGATCTTATGTTTTTTCATTAATTTTATTTAATTTTTTTTCAATGTTGATTAAACTTTAGCTTTCAGGAGATTCTCTTGGTAACTTGATGTTAAAAACGAACATTACATATTCTTTATAGAGTGATTCAAGATCCTTTTTAACCATATTCAAAGCTCTCTTCTCTCTTCTTGTGTTTACAGTTTATACTTCATTATGGTCAAATGTATAATTATTATTAGGGTTATTGCCTTAATAATTATTATTGCTTGTTGGTGTATTTATGTTATTAAATCCAACACCAGATTTATTACGTTGGCGCTCATAGCCTTCATTTGTATTCATAGGACCTTCTTCTCCTAAATTCTTTTAGCTAGTAACGGCTTTATGCAAAAGCTCAGTAATTTCATTCATTTTATTAGGATTAGACTAGGATTACTTAAGCACATCTATTTAAATGGATAACTTTTTTATTTCGGAAAGAGCATTTTCTCTCTTCGTTTTTAATTATTAAACAGCATTTAAACTTTCTTACAATTAGTCTTCGAGTTATATAGTTTTCTATTTTGATTCTTCTAATTCCTTCTTTAGATGTTATTTATCTTATTCCATAGTCTGTAGTGTTAAATTAAGATTAGATATTTTTACTTCTTTTTCATATTAAATTTTTTATATATCCTCATTTGTAAGTGCATTAGGTTATTTAGATAAAGCAATCTCTTTTTTTAACTCATCTATTTAATGATCCTTTTGATCCAATTCTTTTAAATGCTAGTTTTCAGAATCTATTACTGATTAATTCAGAGATGTAATACGATCTTTCTATTCTTTTAGTTTTTTCTTATCAGCTATTCTCTTTGTCGTTAGAATTTAGAGAGTTTATTTATCCTTTTCAGATGTTTCTGCTATACTCAGTAAATCTTTCTTGCATTCACTGAATTTCTCTTCTTATTTCGAAAAATCTTTTTTTGTTTATTCATGTTTGAGTCTTTCTTAAATAAGCTTATTTTCAAGCTCTTTACGTTTAATGAAATTATTTTCTTCTGACTCTTTTAAGGTTTCTTTAGCCTCACTAAGTTCTTTTTCAATTTAGCTGATCTTTTGGATAAGTTTATTAACCTCTGTTGAATTAGTTTCTTAAGAAGAATTAAGGATAGTAGTCAATTTATCTAAAGAGTTCTTTAGCTGAGTTTTTTCATCTCTGAGATTAGCAATTTCTTTTTCAAGCTATTTCTTTTCTTCATTCCACTTCTTAGTGTTTTCTTCCAATTTCTTCTTTGAATCATCAATATTATTCTTTGATTAATTAGCCATTTCTTATAATTGAGTCTTTTATTTTTCTAACTAATCATTTAAATCTTTAATTTTTAACTATGACTCCTCTTATTATTTCAATAAAGCTTTTGAAGTTTTTTCTTACTAAATTGTAATTTCATCAGTCTTAGATTAAAATAATTTCTGCTATTATTCAGATTATTATTGAGCTTGTTGTAGTTTTGAAGTCAATTCCTTTACTTGATTTGTAGAATCTTATTGATATTTATCAGATTCTTCGCTTTGCTTTTAATTCTATAAAATAAGTTCTTAAATCTTATTATTAGAATCTTCTTTCAATTTCAATATTGACTTTTGTAGCTAGTCTATTTCTTTCATATAACCTTGTATTTATTTCTATTCTTCTTCTTACTATAACTAAGTATTCTTTTGTGTTTATTCGAGATTGTCACTCAATTAATTTATCTAATTTAAGTATTACATTTTTTTCTCTTCATATTCTTTACTCATTTAAGAAATAGTTTCTTGTAATTCATTTATTTTCTAATTAGATTTTTCATTACTTTAAGAATCTGCTTGCTGCAATTAAGCAATCTAAAGCTATAATTTAATTATCATGTCTTCAGATTCATCTTATATTTTCTTCTTTTCGTTATTTAAATTGTTGATTTGATTATTATATTCATTAACCTGTTCTTGATTGAGTTGAATTTCTTTTAAGTGGCTTTATTTCAAGTTTTCAATTTCCTCACTTAATTATTTTAATTTAATAGTAGATTCATTTGAATAATTTTCATATTCTTTTTTAATTTAATCAGTCTCTAATTAGCATTCTTTAACTCTATTTACTGATTCTTCTTTTGAAGTTTCTATTTCCTTTTTAAGTAGAGATATCCTATCATCATTTTCAATTGTAAGCTGTTGAATAGTATTTTCTTTCTGTGATAATTCTGATTTAAGCTAATCAATAATTTGAATATGCTCTTAGTTCTTCAGATTTTAATTTTCTTTAAAATCATTAGTTTCTTTTTATAAAATATTTATTTGTTCTTAAAATTCACTTTACTTTTCACTATATTCTTTTTCAATCTTTTTCTTCTCTTCTTATAAATTGGTTATATTTAAGTTTAGATCATTAATTTACTTCTCTGATTATTCTTACAGTGTATCCTTTTCTTTTTAAATGATATCTATTTAACTGTTTAAATTATTTATTCTTTCCCCTAGTTCTTCAGATATCTTCTTTAGTTTAGTTTCTAATTCTTCTATTTAGTTTAAACCATCTTATATCTTCTACGTATACTCCTTACCTTCAGAAATTATTTATTATTATAATTAAGTAATTTATTCATTTAATTGATTAATTTATATTTTAGCTTCTTCTTATTTCTTTTCTGATTCTTTAGTAAGATTCTCAATTTATAGATTAGCTTCTTTCAATTGATTAGAAGCTTCTTCATAAAGTTTATCTGATATTGCTGATAACTATTAATGAGAAGAGTTATTCTATTAATCAATTTAGTTCTTAAATTCAATTAATGATTTTTCATATTAAACCTTTATTTCAGAAATGCTTTTTTCACACTCTCCCTTTAATTCTTTAATACTATTCTCATTTTATTACTTTAACTCATTAATCTCTTTATCTTTTGATGTTTTCAGATTTTAAATCGCTTATTCATTCTCCTCCTATATAATTTCTAATTTCTTTTAATTCTATGTGTTTATATCTTTAATTAATGATTATTGCTATTATTCAGCTTCTTAGATTTATTTCTCATAGTTTTATTATAATTCTTTTATTTTTTAATCATATTCAGCTTAGATATTTTAAGTTTTTTGTTCCCATAATTTCAAAGATTCATTTATTTTACCTTCGCAATCTGATTAAATTTCTTTAAGCTTTTATTCTTATAATTCTAAATTATTATTTTAATCTTTATTTACTGATTATTATGTTTCTAATTCTAGTCTAACCTATTTTAATTTCTCTTCATAATTCTTTCGATCATTTTCAATCTCCTTTTCATAATCATTTTATATTTGACTAATCTTGGAGGCATTCTATTTGTTTATCTCATTAATTTGGTTTTATTTAATCTATTCTAAATTTTCTAATTAATTCTTATTTTATTTACTTATTTCCTCAATTTAATTTGAATGAGATAAATTAATTTCAGCAATTTTATTTTCATATTCATCTCTTAATTATTGGATACTTATTTCATTGCTATTTTTCATCTCTTATATTAAACTCTAAGTCTTTTCTACTGATTCTTCAATCTACTTTTCATTTTAAAGTTTAAGATCGTTTAATTCTTTGTTATTTTATTCTTTTAATAATTCTATCTATTTTTCTAGTTAATTTTAAGATTAATCATTTTTATTTGTAATTACTTTATCTAAATCTGATTAGTGTTGCTATTATATTTTATTTATTTACTCTTCGTGTTATTTTTTAATAGCTTCAATTAAACCATTATGCTCATTTTTAATCTCTTACTAAGTCTATTCAAATTATTATTATAATTCAGTTATTTTTTAACTGTGTTTTAAATTGATATCATTTAACTCCTACTAATATTCCTTTTATTAATCATCCTTCTATCTCATTATTTCTGCAAGGTTATTCTCATGCTATTATTTTATATTTAATATATTGTTTTCACTTTAAATAAGTACTTCTTTAACATTTTGCTCTTACTATTATTTAAACTCAGATATATTTTTTTCATTCATAGTCAATAATTCATTTATTTATTTTTCATAATTATTACTTAGCTCTTTGATCTTACTTTCATACTATGATTTTTATTCTAATAATGCTTGATCATTTTATTAAATTTATTCTGCCAAAGCTTTATCGATTTTACTTTATCCATCTTACTACTGTTATTATTATTCTCTAGCATTTTTTCCATGTTTTTCATTTAATTCATTTATATTCTTTTCATACTTAGATACCAATTCCTAATTTGCTCTTTAGTGCTATTATTTAAGTTCATTAATCTCTTTTTCATGTTTTTCATTCAATTCTGCTATTCCTTATTCTTTTTAAGTCTTTACTTCGTGAATAGCCTTTTGCATTTAATTCATTTCTATTGTTAATTTAAGCATATCTTATGAATGCTCCTCACTCATTCCTAATAATTTAAATTTATCTGCTTTTTCTTACTCTAAACTTTATTAGAGTTTCTTAATTTGTTCTTAGAGTTCATGTACCTCATCTGTACTAACTTTATTAATGATATTTTTATTACGTTAAAAATCTTCTATTTTATTTTTAATCTTTTAGAGTAAAGTATTCATCTTATCCCAGGAATCATTAATTTTTTTGAGAATATCTTTATCATCTTTAAATAGAGCCTCAATCTACTAATGCTTGCTTTTCACTTCAACTACCACATTTTATTAATCTAGATTGTCCTCATTAGAATGCTATTTGATGATCTTAAAATCCTTATCACCTTTGCCACCTTCATTATCTAATAGATCTACATCATTTAATTATATTTCTTAAATAAATTATTCTAATTTCTCTTCTTAAATTAAATCTTCTGTGTATTTCTTTAAAAATATTTATCTTCCATTTAGAAGTTCGCCAGATTTCTACAAAATCTCTACTAAATTCTCTTCTTTAGAAAATTCTATTATTGCATAGCCTTTACCCTTTAAATTTAATAAAAATAACCATAAATTAATTATAAAAATTAAGGAACATAGATAAAAATAATTATATTATAAAGATACTTACTATACCATCTTCATCCAAAGGCAGATTAACATCTTCCACTTAGAAATCTTTGAAGAATTAAGTGATTTAGTTTTCATCAGTATTAGAAGTGAGATTACTTGCAAACACAATAACAGCATCTTCATCTAAAAGCTACTTATGCTTATCTAACTTTATTTCCTCATACTTTTCTATATCTTCTGCTTAAGATATCTTTAAAGAATTTTATTCAGCTAATTCTATTTATTTATTTAAAAGAAGAAGAGTTTTTTCATATGAGTCTCTTAATTTCTAAAGCTCCTCTTCAGATACAAAAAGCATTAATTCGCTATCAGGATTCATATTAATTTTTGTTACTTTTATAGTTTACTTTTACTATCCTTCTTATCTATCTAAACCTCTCTTAAAAGCATCATTTAATTCTTCAACTAAGCTAGTGTTTAACTATTCACCTCCTAAACTAACCAATGCATCTTTATCATTTTCTTAAGTTTAATGTGTTTATTCAAGATCTTTTATCTTACTTTTAAAGCTAACAATCTAGTTGTGACAAAGATCAATTTCTTATTATAATTTCATTGAATTTGTAAGTTCTTAATTTAATAGCTGTTAAATACTCTATAACTGTTATTGTAGCTCTTCACGCTCGTCAGCTAAACGATTTCTTTCTTCTATCATTGTTGTAAATTTTTATTTATATATGTCCCTGTCTTCTTCTACTTTTTTTAACTCCTTTTTAAGATTAGTCCCATATGTTTCATATTTTTTAACTGCTTCTCCTAATTCTGTCGAATTGAGTTTCCATATATCCTTCAATTCTACCTTGTATTAATCTTACAAGATTTCCTCCCATATATTTTTATATTCCTTTGGAGCTCCTGGATCCTTTTTTTTATCTCCTCCTACTAATTTCTTCCACATTTAACTTGTAATTTGTACTTTATTCTCTCAAATGTTTTAATATAAATAATATTGATAGATAGAATAAAATCCCTTTATTTCTCAATTTTTGATAATACAGAAATTTAATCTAAATTAAATTATTATCATAAAGTTGTTGGAATAAAGCGCATTGAAAAAGGATTGAAATGTGATTCATAATATCTTCAAAATATTATTACAAATTTTTAAACTTTTTATTTAAGAAATCTTCTAATAAATATTAAATGTTATTATAATATAGATTAATCTCCCTATAATTTAAAATATACTTTTTACTTACTAGGATAATAATAATATGTAGACAATCAAAATAAATTCAACATTTATGATCACAAAATTTGATCAAAAAATTTGCTTTTTACTATCTTAAGATAATAATTTAGTAACTAAAGAAAATTCTATTTTTATAATGCATCAAAAAGAAGGCACTTTAAAATTTTTAGTTGTGGGGGTATATCAATCAGTAGGAAGATGAAATTAGATACAAAATTTGCAGGTTATTTTTGCACTAATCTTTCTAGTTTCCATCTAATAAAACTTTTAGATACCTCTTTCATACTTTATCTAAATTTTCAAAATAGATATTTTTATAATTAAGAGAATATTAATATCTCAAAGAAAATTAGAAAAAAAGAATGCTGTAAATATAATTTATTTATATTCGTTTAAAATAATAACAATTTGGAGTATTTGGCGGAGAAGTTTAAATTAGAATCAAGAGATAGATATTGATTATAATCGATAGATTATTTCTTATTTTTTTTGGATGAACACTATAAATTTGGATAGACTTACTAACATTCAGAATTCTTTATTGATTAAGAATAATTCAATAAATAGCAATAAAGATTTAATTTCCATTCTATTAAAAGCAATTAACAAAGAAAATAAATTGAAATAGGTAGCAAGGAAACCATGAAAACAAATTAGGATAAACCAAATGATAAACCAAATTAGCAGAATATTACATAAATTCAATAGGAAACCTAGAAAAGTATGGCGACATAAAGAACAAGTTAAGATGTGAGATGGAGTATAAAATTATTACAAGATGAAACTGATTATATCATTATATTTGGACATAGTTCGTTTCCTAGTTTATTAGATTATTCAAAACTTAACCTTGCAAATAAGAAAATTCAGCATTTAATCATTTAAGACATGTATTTTTAATTCCTTGATAAAGAAATTAAGGTTACATTTAGTAAAGCTAGCTTAGGGGATATAAATCCTTATAAAGTTCTTTATAATATTTATGATAAAATGATCAATCATTCTACCCAATAATAAAATGCGCGTATTGATTTTGCAAAAAACTTAGAAATCTATCCATAAGTTATTCATTATTTGGCAACACCTATAAGTTATGAGATTTTCTTTAGATTTAATTCATATAAATACCATACTGATGATAAATTTAAGGAGGAATGGCTAAGGTAAAAACTGATTTTTCTTTTTTATAATTTAATTGCATCTACTGCTTTATTATGAATTTCCTAAAAACAGATAGAAATATATAAATAGTATGTAAAATCTTATAAACTCAAATCATTTGCTTATAAATGCAAAATAAAGCACAATACACAAAAGACATTTTTGACAGCAAATACTATGAAGTTAATATAAATATTAAATCTATTTTATTTTAAATTAATAGAATTTCAAACATTTTATCTTACGACATATATGAAGAAGTATAAAATGATTATGAGGGTAGTGCTTAGGGTTATGACATTTAATAAACATCACCAGATGGATAGCTTGTAATATAAATTTAATTTTGATTCATAATACTTTTTTTACTTAAGGAATTACTTTACTTGTGTATTTATTTTCTAGAAGAAAAGATAAATAAATATATTAATACCATGTAGAATTTATACTATTTGAAATTTAATTATTAATAGGATAGATACGTATAGTTTTAACACACATTTAAAAAAAATCTGTTTTATGGTCTGACTGCTCACATGAAATTAGAATAAATATACTTTGCCTTAGAATCTTAATATGTTCCTTATTTTGTCATTTAGAAGATATTCTTATAGTTAGATGATTTCTATAGGCCTAATTACAATCTTTCTTTATAGGAGCTCTAGCCTTTGCAAAAAATAGTCAACGATATCTCTATGTTTCCTTCAGTTTCTTGTATTCTCTTTATTCCACATAATACTGTTAGAAAATAACGTTTAACTCCTAATGATAAAATAAGTGCTGAAAAATTAGAATCAAGATCGTTTATGCAAATTCGTTTTGATTAGTGTCTCCATTGCAATAAATTTATTTAAGAAGCAAGCAAAAAATGTTTAGAATACAAATATAAATATACTGAGATGTAAAAAAAAGAATAGTCTTAGGGAACTTTAACAGAATTAAGGTAAAAAGCTTTAGAAGAATAATATTTAGATTCGCTATCAAAGTTAAAGTCAGCTTGCAAGAGTTAATAGCTTTAACATGAATACTTCTTAAAAATATCATTTAGTGATTTATTCTATTATGTCCATAACTAAAGAGGAGAACATAGTGGTATTGATAAACGGGGATAAATTTAAGAATGCTAGCTTCGCTCATTTGATATATTTGAGAAGGTCCTGAAGAAATTTAGGCCTACAGAATAGCAAATGAGATTCAATCATGAGAAACAATAAATAACTTTTAAGTATTAGAATTAGATAGATTTAGAGCTGTCTATACTTACCTTCTTATCACTCGTTTATCATTTACATTTTATATTTCAATATTATTACTTCTTTTCATAGAAACTGACAAACTAGCTTCTGGTGGAAATCAAATATCACGAAACTTATTTGAAAAAAGATAATATTGTTATGAGGATGTCTTTGTCCTCTCTCCCCTATGAAATTTAATTATACGTAGAGTATGAAAAATAGGGGTTGGTTGTGTTTAACTCTCATGTTAGAAGTAATGCAAATGTATAATAAAATAACTACTCAAAAACTTATGTTTAGTTATAAAATTGGTTATTTAGAGTATTTTCTATGAACTCTTACATGAAATAAGACCATGCATTCACCTATTTATCCCGAGGAAATAAATTAATTAACTAGCTATCAAGAGATGAAAATAAATCCTTAAAAGTGATAAGTCTTTTTTAAGATCTTCAGTAAATCAACCTGCCCATTTTCAATCTCGATTTAATATGTTATGATGATGAGGATTTAACAATGAAAGAAATGCTGAGAAACTAATATTAATATTAATACTAATCTTTAACCTAATCAATTAATGTGAGTGAGGACAAATACAAGAAGTTACTAGAAATTAATTTTGACATAGATAAGAAAAACTAATTAGTTATTTATTAAGATGGCTCTTATGCTCTTTATTCTTTCTATATAGACTCCTCTTCATATAAAAGAATTTAATCAAAATAATAATATGATCCTAAGTTAAATATTTTCAGTGATAGTACTCATTCTATTATATAATTCCTCCAAAGTGCTGTTTGATTGACGATTCTATTAATTTTAACTCTAAAATATTTTGCAATTACAATGAAAAATAATAATAAATGATTAATGATTTATTTGATTTTAATAATAAAATTAGTTAAAGATCAACCTTATTTATTAAAATATTACTAGATTATTATTATATTTTTATTCGAAATTAATTAATTTATTTGCATAACCTCTTAGTTTATAGTATTTATTTTATATATACCATACCAACTCATTATTCATCCTCTTTTCTGACTTTTTTATTTATTCAGTTTACTTACTTACTTCACAGGAACACAATTTAAAAAATTATTATTAACTAAAAATGAAGGATAATATGTAGAATTTCTAAATAGAATTAATTGATTTATTAACTAAGCTATATTTTTAGAATTAATTTTTTTAATTAATTAATTATGTAATTTAGCATTTAATTGAAAATTAGGTTCTTGATAAACAAAAAAAATAAATCATACATTCTATATGGGTTTGCCAAGCAGTTTAAAGTCAAATGTTTCTGTTTGCTTTAAAGATAAAAAAGTTTTTAAAATCAGTACTGTTGATAAAAGAAAAAAACATATATCTTTATATAAAAAATTATGGATAGGAAAGAAGATTTATTGCAGATGATTTATTTTTTTATTTTGCATTTAAATTTTTTCATGAAATTCAATCACACAATTTCATATATGAAAGGATTTAAAAAATATTGATTATTCATTTTTTGAATTTTTAAAGCAAACGTAACTAATAATTTAAGTAAAGCAAAGAAAATATCTTAAATATTAATAGTTTTGGAAGAAATAAATAAGTAAAGGATAACAGATTCTAGATATGTTTAGAGGAATGAATCAAGATTACTCAAAAAAGAATTTGAGTATAGCTGATCAAGATACTTATAACTATAATAGAGATAATAGAGCAGGAGGAGATGGATATTCTTAAAATTAGTCATTCCATCATTTACCTACTTAAGCAAATATTCATAATTAAAGCATGCAATATACTACAGCCAATGCTTACTTTTGTGAAGAACACAATGATCCAGTCACTAACTATTGTGCCAACCTTGATTGTTTGAGACCTTTATGCCCTGATTGCATTGATTCGCATTTTAAATACCATCTCTAATCTTCTACAATAGCTCAAATTGAATCTATTAAGAATATGAAGATTAATTGCTCAAAGAAAGTTGAAACAGCAATTTCATCTCTTTAAAAAGAAATGAATGATTGCGAATATAGATATTTGCTTGATCCTGAATAGATTATAAATGAAGGAGTAGCAAAAATAAATCACACCAAAGAAAAGATTCTTTTAATGGTAAATAATTATAGAATTAATTTTCCTTTTTTGTTTTAGCTTAAATTTCACTAAAATTCTGATAGAAAATGAAAAAATAATGAAAAAATTTTATATAAAAGGTTCGTAAATTCTTTGAAATGCAAGAAGAAATTTATATCAAAAGAGTAAATGAAAATTTATTGCGTGCAGGCGACTTTAATGGTATTTTTGAAAAGATTAACACCTTAATAAATGAATTAGACTAGTTAAAGTATGCTCTTGAAGGAAATAGTTTCCTTTCTTCAATTAATAGAATATGTCGTTTAGATCTTATTTCATTAAGAGATAAGTTTAAATCTGATATTAACAAGGTAGTCTAGCAAAGGGATTTAGACCCCGTTTAAGTATTGATCGATGATTAGAAAGTTATGCAACTTAAATAGGATCTTGACTAAACAGTTATAATGGCAAAATAAGGAGAGTAGTAGCATCGTTTTACTACTTAAAATGCTCTTGCTAAATAGTCTAATGCATTTTCATAAGGTAACCAATGATTCTTCTTTCTTTAAGCAATAAGGATCACTTAATTATTTATAATGAATTATAAGATTGTAATTATTTATTTGCATAGATATACTCCTCTGCATTTTAAATTATTTCTGACATTAAATCATCCATATTTATCTTATATATTTTTCATTTTACAAAAATAGTATAAAATGATTTCCAAAATTAAAGCCACAGAAATGTTCATGATATCACCAGTGCTAGTCCTTTAAGATAAACTAATACCAACTTTAATTCAACAGTTCCCCCATTGGCTGGTAAAGGACCTCGTGAGAAATTAGATATTCATATTACAGATTACTTTGATGAAGATTGCAAGAAAAAGAATATTCATTTCTTTAATTATGATCCTGATCATAAAACTGGAAAATTAATGTATCTTGACTTGAACTCTAAATAAACTTAATTCTAACAAATAAATCTTGAATTAGATTTTGCTATTCCTAACTTCCATAAATCTATTGCTCTCACTGATGGTGAAATATATTTAATTGGAGGTACTAAAGCTGATAAAACAAAATCAAATGCCATTTATCGTTTTGAACCTACTTCTCGAAAATTGATAAAGGAGACTGAAGGGATGAGAGAAGGCAGAAGCAGCTTTGGTGTTTGTGTTTTAAGAAATTGTATATATGTTATGGGTGGTATTGGTAATAATGGTCAATATTTAAATTCTTGTGAAAGATTTAACCTTAAAACTAAAAAATGGGAAACAGTAAGCTAATTAAATCAAGCTAGCGCTTCCTTCCCCTGTGCTTCTTTTAATAATAGATTCATATTTAAAATTGGTGGCAACCGTGAAGATAAGTAATTACTTAAAACTATAGAGAAATATGATGTTCTGTAAAATAAATGGTATATCATAAACCTATAAGCCAATCCTCTCCAACAATTCTTAGCTCACTCATCATGCATTTAAATTAATTAAAATGAAATATTTGTCTTTGGTGGTTATGATTAAAATGAAAATAGTTCCAATCTCACATTTATTCTTTAGATTGAAGAAATTAAAGATTCCTCTTAATCTGGAGCTCCTATAACTAAGGAAGAAAATTATGTTTACACAATTTAAAAAATAAATGTATAACCACTTCCTATTCCTGAAGGCTTCACCAATCCTCAAGCAGTAATTTTAAATAATACAATCCATGTTCTTCAAGATGTTCCTAGCACTAATCATAACGAGAATGTTGATAATAAAAGAACCATTTTACAATTTAATGGTAAGCAATGGAATGCAATTAAAGAATGATTCTAACTCAACTAATTAATTATTTTTGCAAGATATAATAATCAAATCAATCTTATTTATATATACGTATTTGTCTTTTTCATATCAAAGTAAATTTTTGGATAGCTCAATTTATCTACAATATTCATTTTAATTTTAAAGATCTAAAAATTCATTTTTTTAAGCCAATTCACTACAGATTATTAATATAATTATACAATAGATTTAAAAAGATTTATCAGCATTCTTATCTACTTTTTTGGTACAATATGTTCAGTTATTTACATTTTACATAATTATTTGGATTTTTTCAACATAATCTAAAAGTATTAGAGAAAAAACAAGATATATAAACTTTCTTTGGAAGAGTGATTAAAATAAATAAGCTGTTAAAAATGAAAATAATACTTTTAAGGATACTTTTGAATATAAATTTAATAGTTTAAATTATATGTTCAAAGTAAGTAAGTGAGATTGAGAATACAAAATTGGAGAAAGAAGTTCTTAAATCTGCTGAGAATTATAATGTTGATGCCAATAGAGCGTTCACTATTAAACTAGGCAATATTACATCAAATCCTTATGCAATCAATCTTTAACTCAAAGATGAAAAAGTAAATTTATTATAAATAAAAAGATACTAATGTATAAAAATCTAATAATTTTTAATAGTTACTTTTACAATTTATAAAATAACACAAATATTTTTAATCACATCAACTGATCAACTAGAGAAAATATTTCAATTGAAAAATTATTTTAAAAATAGACAGATTAGTTCATAGATCATAACACCAATAGCAGTTTTGGTGATGAGAATGGAGGATGCAGGAGTCTTTAGCCATCCTTTTTCTTAAAATAAACAAGGAAAGCTAAGCTTTAATAAAGAGGATAAAGTGTATTTTATAGTGATCTTTAGCAAATCTATTATTAAAATATTATGTTCTTGGTTTTATTAACTAGTGATTATAATATACTCTTCTTATAGTAAAGGTATGGAACCTTTGACATAGTTTAAAATGTATCTTTTTCTGAAAAATTAATTTTACAAGGAGATAAGGAGAAATAAGCATTCTTTCGTTCTAATGGAGAGGATCACTATATATTTACAGCTGATGGTACTTTGAGAGTTAACTTTAGTTTGGTTGAAAAATCAATAATCACCTGTGAATTTGAGCTCCAAACATAAGTTTTACCAAACTAAGGTATCAAAGATGTTTTTATCTACTAAAATAAAGTGTATTTTGCTCGTGGTGATGACTCCCTTCGTGTTTTTGAAATCTAGGAAGATAAAACTTTAATATAAACTAAACTCTTATCTTTTATGGATTTTTAGATGAGTTAAGATTAAATACCTATTGTTGTGTAAGTAAAATATGATGAAGGATAATAATTTATTTATGTATTAGAGGAATAAACTGGTCTCCATATTTTTGATTCAAGGGATTTCCCTAAAAATCACATTATGAATATTCCTATTGCTCATGGTTTTAGCTTTGATTATATAGGATCTACATTTTTAATAGCAGGAAGAGAATAGAACTAAGATTATTTAGTTGAAGTAATAGTTAACTTAAATAAAAAGGAATATTATATAAATCAAGAATTATCAGATGAAGTAACTATTAATGGAATGTTAATACTCAACAATATTGCTATAATTGCATCAGATGATATGTAATTGATTTAATATCATTCCATTTATAGAAAGCTAATCCCTAGCCATTTAGATATTACTACTTAATATGATGGAGAAAATTTCAAAATATTAAGACCTTATATTTTAGAAAACAATACATTAAGTGATTCTAAATTCTTTGTATTAAAACCTTATGAAATTTTAGAATATTAAATTATGATAATGGGTCCCTAAATAAAATGCTTTTCTCCAAATAGTTTAAGTTAGTAGTACAAAGTGGATATTTATTAAAGAGATTGTATGAATAAAAAAATCAACCTTGATAATTCAATTACTACAACTTGTGAATTATCTCAAACTTTTGATATTAATTTTTAAGGTAGAGATGAGGGATTTACTACGTAGTAAATTGTAGTGATTGCTATTGGTATAATAATAGCTTGTATATTAATTGTAATTTTAATAATAAAACTGAGATAAAGCAATTAAGAGATTAAATAATCCTAAACAGAGCTAATAAAGTATGAAATTACTAAAATAAGTAATGAAGATATAGAAAATTTATGAAAAAGAAGTGATTTTGTCTTTGTTTTTTTGTTATTTTGTGATTAAAGTATGACTAATATAATTGTTTTATCATCAAAATTAATTGCACTACTTTTGAGAAAGAAATCAGAGGCTTATTAATTGAATTATTAACATATAAATAAGATGAAAGATTGTTTAATTAATATTTTTAAAATAAAGGCTTAATTAAGAATAATGAATTAAAATATATTTTTATAACTTAGAAATGGTATCATTTTGCAAATGTTAATCATTGAGTATTAGATTACTCACTTTATTTATTTTTACTATTTTAGTCCAATCTATCATTTTCCTTTGTTTCTTCTTCCTTCATTGTTAAGGTAATTAAACACATAAGGATTCTCGATTAACGAATCTATAGGAAGAAGAGTAAACAGAAATGTTGTGTTATAGATTGTTGAACCTAGATTCTTAATAAATCTAGTACCTATTACTAAGAAAATAATTGAAATTACTATTAAACTTTCGATAAAAAGGATGAGTTGAACTCTAGTTAAGTAATCAAAGTAGTCTTTGCTAGAATTATCAATGAATTACCCAAGAAGGTCAATTACATCTCTTAAATAATAATATCCTTTATCTAAGTCATTGAGATTATTATCAAGAGTCCATTTAATGTATCCTGGTATGTAGATCTTTTGATTTTGAAATGTTGCCTTAAATAAATCTTAGAGACTATAAAGTTTATCATATATTTCTCTAATGGCTAAAATAATGCCTTTTTAAATCTTTCCTTGTAATATATCTTTACAACTATCAGGATCAACTATTTAATTAAATTAAAAAGAACTACTTCCCTTATTATCAACTAATATTTTACAGGCATTTTCTTTTAAAGTACTTAAGAAGATTGATTTATACTCTTCTATTTAGTATCTCTCAGACTAAAAGTTTTTATCCATTTCATAAAATTTTTGTAGACGTTCTTTTCCGTCTTACTTTAAAACATCAATAAAACTGTAAAGTTTATTTCTATTTTCTGATTGAAAATTATAAATAGGGAAATTAATGAGTAGATAAGTGGTTAAATAGTTTAAGCTGAGATATGCCTTAGTTTAATATATCATGCTATACTCTTCAATATTATACTTAAAATTTTCAAAGAAGCCTCTCATTAATAGTACATTCAATATTGGATTCAAAGAAAGTATTAAAAAAATACAAAAAGTTCTAAAAGTTAGTTTTATTGAAAATCTGCTCAAGTTATTAGTATGAGATATAGTTCTCTTTTTCTTTTCAGTTGTATTTGGCAAAAATCTCATTGAATTTTGATTAGTGGAGGAAGCGCCAGCTTATGAATGTTACCTCCTTATGGCTAAAAGTTTATCAACATCATCTTAAATAAATAATTTATTTTACTATGCTTATTTGTATCTATGTATTTAATTAGATATTAGTTCTGAATTAAATGTGCAGATTAATTTTAGAATCTCTTCCTTCCTTCCTTAAATAGTATAGTAGACTGGAAAAATGACTAGAACAATCATTGAGCTAATAACTTCTACAAGGATTACACTAAAAATTAAAAGTGATTTTGTGGATGATAGCTTTTCATTTGCATTATCTTATGAAATTGTAGTTATTTTTATTAGGGATTCTATATATGGATTATAGTTTTAATAAGTAAAAGCCTAAGAATAAACATCATTTAATTATGCATAGTATATACAATTTCTAGGATCTAAATATTTAGATGATGGAAGGTAGTAGAATCTTAAATAGTAAGGCAGATAAAGGAATGATTATCTATATTTATTTTAAAAAAATTAAGTGAGGATAAATAAACCATTTTGAAATAATTAATTACCCTCTCGTTGTATTAAAGTAGATAAAAGTTGTTGCATCTTAATTAGCCTATGTAAGAGCCATTAGGTTTACCTCATTTTCATAGAAATATTCTTAAAATTAAGATTATGAAAAAAGCTCTTTTTCTATATGGCTAACAGTGTCTTAAAATTAGCTTAAGCTAGTAGATCCTTCAGCTTGAAGGGCTATTCTAAATGCATTAGGTAACAGAGGAATTTGAGTTAAACACATGACTATAAAAGGAGTAAAGGTCAATTCATAGTTTCTTAAAACTTGTGAATATTACTCTAGAGCTTCAGGGCCTTTTAAAAGGTAATAAAAAATAAATTTGTTAATTAATTATTGATAGTTTTATTTATATTTATTTACCTATTTTTAAATTAGTGAAGTTGGACCATACTATATCAAAGTTGGTTTTGAGTTGTAAAAATAAAACAAAAGTTAGAGTCATAAGTATTATAAATGATATACAGCCTGTGAGTTTAATGTAAATCATCTCAGAAGGTTCTCTCTTATTGATGATGATATCAAATATATTGACTTTTTTAGAATAAAATTAGCTTTCTCCTGAACGAACAGAGGAATCATCTCTAATAATATCTCTTTATTTTTTCTTTAGATCCTCACTATCTTCAGAATTATTATTTTAGAAAGCAAATTCTCCAGGAACGTAATTTTAGGAACCTACATCCTTCATTGATAATACATTATTATCGTAATGTTATCTTCTCATCTCATCTTCTTCTTCCTCATCATTTTCTTCATACTCATCTACATTCACATTTGTTAAATTTTTATTCACATTCCTTTTCATTGATTTTCTGTCTTAAAGGTTTTAAGGAGCCTACAATTTTATTAATTTTCTTTAAGTAGAAGCATTTAAATCTATATGTCTACCATTATTTTTAATATTAATTGACAATTAATTATAAGAATCTTCTATATTAGATAAGTTATTACTATAAATTATATTAAATAAATTTAAAAATTCTCTAATAAAATAATTAGAATAAATCATACTATTGAATTTTAGTTCCCTTGGCTGCTGGTCTTCTTAACTCTGGAGATAGTAGACTATTAGACATTGAGAACGAATCTAAATGTTTGTAATTATTCTATATTTTAAAATATTATTGGTTAATTAAAGTATAGTTTGTTTAAGTTTTGATTTCAAAATAATGCTTACAGAAGTTGTATTCTATGCAACTCTATCATCTGTTGTTTCATTAAATTGCTATTGTACGCTTTGTTGATTAAATACAGGGCTAAATACATCTTGAGGAATTTTTGAAGAATTTATTTAATGCATTTGAGTTTAATTTAAAAGTTAATTTAAATAGTCTTCTTCTCTTGCATGATTATTATACATTGATAATTCTCTTAAACTATTTTAAAACTGAGTTTCCGAATTGTGATTTCCATTCAGAATTTAAAACTCTGATCTTGGACTGAAAAATAGATTATTTTAAGAAGTCTGAATTTGTTGTGATGTTTGGAACATTTAGTTATATTAACTTATTGCTTAATTTGAATCAAAATTGGTTATGTATTATTAATTTTATTATCTTGGAGAGTATCCATTATTATCCTGGAAGCTAAAGCCTCCTAGTATTTATTGAGTTGTGTTATGTTAACGAGGAGAATGTTCGTTACTATCTTAATACAATTAATTTTGTAGTATTTATTATGCAAGTTGGCTGTTTCTTTTATTCAGAGGTTATTGAAAATCTCCTTCTCCTTCGTCTATATTATCATATTTTTATTTGTGAGCAGACTAAATTAAATTTTAAAATAATTTTGATTTTTAAACAAAATTAAAATAATAAATACATCTAAAAATTTGTCAAAAATATTGGTAGGATTATTAGCTCGTTTTGGAGATTCATTTCCTCCAGAATTTAGTGTATCATTTTACACTGGCTAACTATCAAGTTTATCTAACTACTGCATAATTGTTGGAGGTCTTAGAGGACGATAATAAAACGTGGATTTTTATAAAAGAGGTATTTAAATAGGAGATTGATGAATTTTAGTAAGCCTTTCATTTAAAAATACAATGTAATCATTAATTTCTGCTTATTTACGAAATCTGCGCATCTATGCTATTTCTATATAATATAAATATTTTTCTGGTTCATAATAGCTTTTCTATCTGAGAACAGAAAAACTTATTTCCAAAAACTGCAATTCATCGGAAGGATAAGTGCAAAAGTATTTATCAATTTCATAGGCATCGAGTCTAACTTTTTACCCTAATAAAGAGACTTGCTTAGTATTTGTAGGAATTGTCAAAATAGATGTGTAATTATTCATCTACCTTGTTTATTAGTCTTTAAATCCGAGAACTTCATTAAAATCTTTTGGATCATTGATCTCTTCATAATTATCAATTGCCATTAAAAATGGAATCAAGTTTCTTATATTAATTTACTTCAGCAATCCTAAATAAAATATTTTAGTAAAAGATATTTATAAATAATTGAAAGAAGAAAGAAGATTATTCTAATTTTTGGGAAAGGAAATATTAATATTCTTATTAGTTTTATACAAATTTTATGATTGATGAAATTATAGATTTTTGTTTTGTTTAGATAATAAGTTACTTTTTAGGTTGATTTAAGCTGAGTTATTCTTACCACTTACATTCTAATTAGATTTTATTTCATTTCTTATCGTCTTTGTTAATATTTTAGTAATATTCTTAGTAGAGTCTAAGTATTGGAAGAATTAATCACAAATGATATATTCCTTTTTTTTGGGAGCTGGTTGAATATAAAGTGTAAGACCAAAATCATTTCCATCTACAATATCCAATTTTGATCTTATAGTAACAGGTGTTGTATAACCTTTTCCATTTTTAATGAAAGAGAAATACTCTCCTAATTATATCCATAACATATCTCCATCTTCATTTAAAGCTTAGAGGTACTTATTTGTATGTTTAATTAAAAAATCAGGTATTAACATATTAAAAGGTTTATTTAATAAATCAGTTTGTTAACAAGAGAATATATTAGCAGCCGTATAAGTAGCTTTAGTAATTAAGCTTGATCTAAACGATATAAATAATGCACATGATTTTAAAGATAAAAGATCTACTCTTCTATCAGTCTTTCTTAATAAATTATTCATTGCTTTTCTAGATCTTGTTACAAAATTTCTAATTCTTCTTTTCTTAAAATCAAAGTATTCAATGTAGAGGTCCGCTATTATGAATGATTTAGGGTGGGTTGGACAGATATCAAAAAGCCTTAGCAATTATTATTCTACAATTTCTTTTTAAAAAATACATATTTCACTTTATCGTACTAACTCCATTAAATTAATATTATCTGAGTAAAGATACTCAAAATAGTTCTACTTCTTTTATAAGCCATCTAGCATTGATCTTTTTAATTCTTTAACTAAGTAATCAAATTCTAGTAATTAGGTAAGGGCTAAGCGTTAATTTTAGTAATCAGGCATACAGAAGAAATGATAAAAAGAATCAAATGTATCAAAAATAAGATTCTAAACAATATATTTGCTTTAAAGAGACATTTAATCTTTGACCATAGCTTCTCTTAACTCAAATATTTAAGTGAAAGCCTTTGCAGGTGTTTAAGCTACTTACATTAGAAAATATACATAAACAGCTCTCATCTAAATTGAATTTTAATCAAAATATTCTTTGCTAAATTTCTTATTTCCTCCTATCAAACTTCCAATACTTTTCAGATTCCTAATACCAGTAGTAGATCCTAAATTAGTTTAGCTCCCATTGTGGCCAGATATGGAAGCTTCTTTTTAAAATTAATTATAGTTAAATTGAAATGCAGAGTTACTATTAAAATTAAAAATTTTTCCAAATAGGTTGTTTAGATAATCTATGACAAATTATCTTCTGTATTCAACTCCATGCATTTCTGTAACAGAGAGCCCATTAAAAAAGTTAGAATTATGGTTATTTATTAATTTTGCATTTGATATTTTTCTGTGCCCTCTTTAGATTTATTCTGTGCTTTCTCTATAATATTTAGAACAAAAACAAGATTCATCACTGCAGTGCTATGTATGGCTAGTGTAGAGGGTTTCAAAACTAATCCCCTGCCCCTTTTCTTAGGATACATATTCATCGTATGTCAAAGATGTTAAATTCATTAAGTTTCTAATATATCTATTAGCCAGGTTTAAATCAGAAACTTTGATATTACCTTACATAAAAGGTAGTAGCTCTTCTTCCTTTTTTCTCACTAAAATTTAAGTTATTTTATAAGATACTGGTAAGCTTACTAATAAAAGAAATGAGAATTCTGCCTATTTAAAAGTTGCAGCTGCAACACAAACTATAGAATTAATGAAAATAAAGCAATTAGAAAGCATCAGTCCATTCTAGGCAAAGGTAAATAAGTAAGGGAATTCTTTATAGAATACAAGTAATCTAAATAAGGAAAAAAATAAGTAAATGTAGGCTAAAGTTATCCCACTTATCGTACTTTCTCTTAATCCTATAAAGATGATAATAAGCAAAAAGTTAAAATACTTATAATAATTATGCCTTTAAGCAAGAGCATCTTTTTCTTTAATGGAATAGTCAAAGTCATTAAATATATTTAATAGCCAAAGAAAAAGTGTTGTAACGAACATAGTCAAACCAAACCCTTTAGTTACTTCATCAATTTCAAAATCAAACTAGTTTAAAGAAGAGTATAGGATTTTTATAGCAAAGTCGCAAAAAGGAATTGCAAATATATGATCGTAGCATTGCATAATCTTAGATATAATTAAATTAGACATTTTCCAAGCAGAGTTTTGCCTCTGCTCAATCATTGTGTTTACTGTTGAATAATTACTTCCATTTAAAATATTATTATTATCATAACTACTAACTGAGCCTTAATATTCAATAAAAACCCAAATAAGGTATCTTAAAAATATGAAACATAAGATAGTTAGATTAAAAATGGCAGTGCAAAGGCTAAAATAATAATAAATGTGCTACTTATTAATATTCTTATCATCACTATATTTCACTACATCTTAAAGAAGTAAATATATTCTTAAATATTTTGTATACTATGTTATTTTATATGCTCTAGTCGATTATAAACTCTACTTTTTATCTTTTTCTACTTCAAGTTAAATTGATTCCAGCACTTATGATGTGTACAGTAAGCTTATCATTTATATACATTAAATTAAAATAATTATACCTCCAAAAAATCTACTCCTATCGTATGATTTTAATATTGGACGTATTAATTTAGTATAAAAGGTTACAGTCCTCTCTTTAAAATTTATCTATTTAGCTACTTATGATTTCATTCTATTACTGATGACAAACATCTGATCAACAGTATTGTTCTTCTTTTAAATACCCATTTATAATTTATATATTTCTCCTATTTCAGGCAATAGCTATAATAAGATGGGATATACTATTAGTTTATATAAAAGAATTCTATTTCCTAAAGCTTCTTTTATTTGTTCTTTATCAATCTTACAGTTATGAAGATAGAAATATAGGCCTTATTAGTATATAAAAAAACTATAATCAATACAATCAATTATTATATTTGATTATTTTTTTATTGATTAAATAGTTTTCTATGTTAGTATCCGTAATTATATTTCGAACCACTATTTTCGTTCACATTATTAATTAAAATTGTTGGTTAAACATACATTAATTCTTCATAATACTGTAAAACAACATTCCTATATTCCACACATTGTTAATATCCATAAAAGTCTTTATCTTATTATCCAATCTTACTTCTTTACTATACACCCATTATATAATTTTATGCTATTCATTTGGTTTGATATTAAAGCTATATTAACAAAATTACCATCATTTTTTCTTTCCTAGCCCTCAATTTTTATTTAAGTTCATACTTAGTATTACCAAAAAATACGAACCAGTGCAAAAACTTAAAGAATAAAATTAAAAAGTAAAATATCAAAATATTTATTGACTAATAATAATATTGTTATGGATGTATTATTTATTTACATCATTATGTTTGTTATCAACTAATAATTAATTTTTTATTTGGATAATTAGGTTACAAGTTTTAAATTTTACTACAGTACTCACTAATAGCCACAGTTTTATTTTCAAAATATCAAAATTAATTTCATTTTATATTAAATATAAACTTTCTTTAACATGACGCATTTTACACTTTTTAAATTGAAAGCAAATAATATATTTATTTATATCTGTATTAAAATCTTTTAGTACTTGATCTACATCCATTTTAGGATTTTAAATTAATTGTAGAAAAACTGATTTAAAATTTAAATTCTTTATATGTAGATTTATAATAAACATACAATAAATTTTTAGTCTTAATGGAATAATGAACAATTATTTAATTATCATACATCATTTATAAGTAGTAGGTAAGAATTACTTGTAAGCTTTGGTGAATATAATTTAACTATTGCAATTGATTTATAAATAAAAATATTAAGATTATATAAATCAAGTAAAACAACCAATCAATCAACCAACTATTTATTATTACTTTATTATAATAAATATATATTCTATTTATTATAAAAATTATTATGCTTTTTGTTTATTTTCAATATAAACTATTTATATGCTTTTATTAGGTTAATTACTAACATTTTTTACTTTAACATTGGTATTAATCAATTTAAATTAAATATCTATCTTCTATAAAAAATTAAATCAGTAAATATATTTTGAAAAGTTAACAAACCTCTTAACAACTCTCTAAATTTAACCCATTTTCTTAAAATGAATTTTGATAATTTTTCCAAATATTAATTGCATATTCTAAAAACTATTAGTTATTTATTATAAATCTTAAAGCACAAATTCTCCAATTGAAAAGGTAAATGAATTTATTTGAATTACATAATCTAAAAGTCCCCCATTAAGTTATATGATATAAGTAAATATGGATTAAACATATTATTTTTGAGTCTTAAAATTAAAAAACAGCAAATTTATAAAAATTATTTATGATTATTATTATTTAATCTAGAGTTTATTCATCAAAAAGTGAAGTATAATATATGTTAAACTTCTTAATAATTAACAAGTAAAAAATTAAAATACTATTCTTTATGTTTTACCTATTCTAATTTTAATAATCAATCTAAATGTTGATTAATTATTGCTCTAACCAATAAGCCCAATTTTTAGTTATTTGAATAAGCATTTTTTATTTTAATTGTTTTGAAGAAATTATCATAAACAAAATTATCTTGAAGGATAATATAAGCTAATTGAAGTTTTTCTTATGGAGATTTATAGAAAAATTGTTATTAATATGCAACTACTTTATGGCTAAATTAGAAATGGTAATTTTAATTAAATAACCTGATATGATATAATTATATATTTAAAAGTAAAAATAAATAATCTACAACAAAATACTATTAGATAAATATTTAATAAGTAGACATTTTATAAAATAGTGGTTGTATTATTATTAAAATCATACAAAATACATTTCTTAACTAAAATTGAACTACTGAGTATCTATATCTTTTTTAAAAATCAACTTAAATTAAGAAAAAATCAATCTTCAAATAATAAAATAATATAGTATAATGTTAGAAAATTAGAAGATACAAGCAACCGCTGAAGGTACTTTAAATGAAGGAACTAATTTTACTCCAACATCTTTTAAAGTACTAGGAAAGAAAGAAGATATGCCTGTTTTTAAAGAGATTTAAGAAAAAATAGCAGAGTCTTAAAGATTAAAACTTGAGGGAAATGAATTCTTCAAATAGAAGGAATTTAAAAAAGCTTTGGGATCTTACAATAAAGCAATATTATATGTAATTGGGCTAGTTGGAGAAGATGATGAGCATTACTAATATGGAAATGCTCAATCAAAGTTAAATAAAGAGCAAGACGCAATTGTTAAGGAATTAAAATCTAGTACATACCTAAACATTTCATAAATTGATTTGTTTAATAAAAATTTTTTGAAATGTATTGAGAGAGCTACCAAATCTCTAGATATCAAACCAACAGCTAAAGGATACTATAGAAGAGGTATTGCTTACATGGAAATTAATGATTTGGATCATGCAAAATAGGACTTTAATAAATGTTTAGATTTGGATTAATCATTAGAAAAAGATATATAATAAAAGCTTTTATTATTAAAGTAGAAAGAAAAAGTTGAAGACAAGAAATCCTCAGCTTTTTATTCAAAGATGTTTAGTTGAGATTTTGTAAAATTATTTATTAAATATCTATAAAACTTAATGAAAGATTAATTAGGTATGCTTATTAATTCATATCCCTATTTTAGTAAATTCAATATTTCTTTTTTTTGCTTCGATTTTAATGTAAGGTTTGTATACAACCTTTTAATTGATTATCAAACATCATCATTCTACTCCATAAATATTTATTTAACTTAAATTTCTATTTTTATATTTAATCAATCAAATTTCTCAGACAAATTTTCAAAAGTGAATTTATCAGTTGTTTTGATGCCTACCCTGACCAGAAAGTTTATCAATAATTATCTTAATACTCTTTAATATTCTGGTTATGTTTTTGTAATTACTCCTTATTTTGAGAATTATAAAATACACGGATTAATCCTCATGATGGCTAGGATAATTTATGAGAAAGTGTATTTTTTCTTTTAAGAAAGTTAATTGTATTTAAAAAATCTATTGTAAATACTTTTTTTTGGAATTTAAAATCTTAATTTTATTAGAAAAGGATTATTCCCAAAAATATATTTGAAGTATATACACCAGATGCTGCAATATTTATTACCATTATAAATTATCACACATCTTTTTTAGGGGAGAATATATTTGCAATCTAAGTATTGGGTTGGGCGTAAAGCAGGGACTTATATAAGATTTAAAATCCCTGAGGATCCCAAATGAGGTACCTCACATTCATTAAAAGGGTGAGAAGACCCTTAATATTTTATTTTATTGCATATCTGTTTAGGTACCCCTTATCTAACAACTTCATTTATAACTAAGTGTCTCATCTAATTGGCTTACAATTTTTAGTGCACTATAGCTCTTAATTGTTCTTAGCCTTACAATATCTTATGTTTAGAATGCTTTAATGAGTGAATATAAAATAAGCATATTATATTTATTCTATTTCCTATCATTTTCAATATTTATATGACAAAAAAATTACATTAAAAATGATTATTTTTCTAAAATTTCTCAGTTTCTCTGTGATATTTCTTTTATTACTATTCTCCACCCAAAACCTGAGTATATTCCTATTAATCCTTTTCTCTTATTCCTTAATGATAGTTAATGTGTAATATAAATTTTTTTTGCATTCGAAAAGATTTTTTATTTACTACTCTATCAAACTTCTTTAATTTTTCTATTTCCTCAAATTAAAAGCAGCAAAATTAAGATAGATAGATGTTATAATTTAATAATAAACAAAAAAAAATTAAAAAAAAAAATGAAATCTTTAGTTATTATTCTCGCTTTATTCGCTACCTCTGCTTTTGCTGTTAGTTTTTAGTATAACTTCACAAAGTCAGGAAATATCTACTTATCACCTTAGGCATTTACTAATGGTACTAACACTACCAATCTCTGCTAGTATGTTAATACTGTTGAATTAATTCCTATTGTTGAATAGAATTTAACTACCGGCCTTTAAGTATCTGGTAGCTTCCCTTCCAATATGACCACATGCCAAAAACGCAACTTAACTTTCGTAACTCCTGAAAAGACTTTAGCTTTTGATTTGGGTTTAGCCTTAATTAAAGATACTACATCACAGTAAAGCTATAGTTTAATTAGTAGTGTTTCAACAGCTAATAATAAGACCTCTGTCAATGCTACTTTCTAAATCTCTTATAGCGATAGGGCAGCCACTTTAATGCAACCATTTATTGTAACTGACTTAGGTGCTTTAAGTTTGACTACTATGGGTGTTATTGCTTTTATTGCCTTATTATTCTGATTTAAAAAATTTTAGATACATAAATATTACTTGTGTTGATTTTCTATTTATAGAAATCTTTGTAATTATATTGTTTGTATTAAAATTTTATTTTGAGAAACTTTTAGAATATTATTAAGATGATTTCTATTTATTATACTTTATAAGAATCATAATTTCCACAAAATGATTATTTGTATTAATAAAAGAGCTCTATATTATTTGCTATTTAATAAATTCTATATATTTAATGCATATTTATTCTTTTGTCAGATATATAATAAAGTGAAAAATGTAGAACAAGTATTTCTAAAGGAAAAAATGATTTATTTTGATAAAATTTTTTTGTGGGTAGCTAATTTTAATAAAACAAAGATATAAGAGCAAAAAATACTTTAAAAGGTATTGTGCTTATTAACTCAAGGAATACATTTTAATTAATAATTCAATTCAATTAAAATTAATTATTATTCTTATTTTGTAAAAATGGTTCACTACTTATATTACATTTCAGTAAGGAATTAACCTAAGAGTTTAATAAAAGTTCATCATTAGAAGCTCATTTTTTTAATTTATTTTTATTTGATTAATCCCCAAGTTTTATTTCTATAATTTAAAACATAACATAAAAGCTAGAAATATTAATTTTTAGAAATTCGAATATCATTAAAAAAAGGATTAATTTTAACTTTTTAGATAAGAAAATAATATTTTAAATAAGATTAACCTTTTCTAGTAATTAAAGCCTAATTTTGATCTTACTAAAAGCTAATTATAATTAATTTACTAAATTTTTTCTAATTGCAGTAAATTAATGAGAATGTAAGTATTAATTATTTCTAAGAACCTTATGAAAAATACTTTGAATTTATATGCACTAAAATTTTAAAGGTTAAAAAGATATTATATTTTCTAACTAACGATAAAATAAAAATTATTTATTTCAAAAATATCTAATTTAGAAATTTAAATAAAATTACCTTAATTGATTACCATAAATTTTAATTTATTTAATCTTAATACCAATAATAAAGTAAAATTGTTATAAATTATTTTTTAATTTTAAGTATTATTTAATATTATGATTTATAACTTTGACAAAGAGTCTGTAACATATTTGGTAAATAAAATTTGTATATACATTTGATACTTAAATACCATAATATACATTTTGTTACAAAATTCATCATTATACGTTTTGAGCCAAAAAAATTTTATTTTTTAATAAAAATTTTTTTGTTCCTTAACTTATTTTGTCCTTAATTAATGAGAATTTATCGTATACAGTTTATCCTCACTATTTTGAGCCATTTTAGTACAAAAAACTTCCAAATTTAATGAAACTAAATAGAGAGTTTTTATGAATATAGCTTTTTTATTATGAATTGATTGATTAGCTGATTGGTTGGTTAGTTGATGTATTTTTCTATATTTTATTTTAAATTTAATTATAGTTTCATGATTAATTTGTTTGCTCTAATAAATTTGTGATAATTAAAATAAAAGAAAATGTTAAACATTTTACTGTTTTATTGAAGAAATACTTGAGTGATATTTAAATATATGTTTTGATTATAAAATCATTAATTAATTAGATGAATATGAAAATAATAAACATGAAGAATAGAAATTTAAAATAAATTAAATTAAAATAAATATTTGAAAATTTGTAATTTTAAAAGATTTGGTGAGAAAAGAAAGAGAGACCACTAGTAATTCATACACTATAAGTTTAATTATTAATTAATTACATTATAAGCTTTTTCTAATATTAATCAAAATACCAATGCAAAATTCTTATTTGAGGTTTAATTAAAGTATTAGGTTTTTTTAAGATAAGGGGTTATTTATAGTAAAATTATTTTAAGATATAATTTCTTTAGAAGTAGACAACAAACAAGGATAGGTAGAAAGATTAAAACTTTCTCAATCAATAGTCAGGTCCACTACTATCTCCCTTAGTATTCTTATCATAATATTTTTTACTTCTATATTTATTTGTATCTCCATTATTATTGTGATTAGAGTAATTTCTATCGTTTCTTTCATAATATGAGGAGCGATCTTAATTATACCTATTATTATTGTTATTGTTGTTGTTATTGTTATTTTATTGATGATTATTGTAGTTTTTTCTGTTATCAAAATTATTAAAGCGATTTCTGTTATTTTTGCTACTAATACTTTGAGGGAGAATTTTATCAATAAAATAGTCAAGGAATTCATTTGGATCAGACTAGAAAACTTCAATATATCTCTAAAATATCTTTTCTCCATGTAGTTTTTGCTTAGCTTCACGAACTTAGTCTTTATTTTTGAGAATTATAAAACTTTCGCCGGTTAATTTTTAATCTTAATGATTGTAAACTCTTTTAACACCTTCTTAGACAAGTTCAAAATCTTTGAAGAAATCATAAATTTCTTTAATGGAGCATGAGTATGGTAATCCGCGTATACGTAGGATACCATATTATGAGAGAACAGTTTTACTTTTAAAATTTATTGGCTTATTGGAGGAAGGTGATCTTCTACCATGCTAACTGCTGCTTCTACTTCTTCTACTGTTACTTCTGCTTCTATCTTATCGACTACTTTTATAATATTTTGAAGCCCCTCCTTACTAAGTTGTATTATTATTTGAGTTATTATTAGTAGAATTGCCGTTAATATTACTATTATTGCTACCACTACCCTCTTTACTTCCATAATTCTAGTATTACTAGTTTCCTTATGATGAATTCTAAGCCAATGGCCCTGGACTTATATTGCGATTTGAGTTAGTCTAATCTTTACTTTATGCATTTTAATTAGTTGATATTTCTTATTGCTAATGAGGTCCTTCTGATTTTGATGAAGAAGAGGAGGAGGAAGAAGAAGATGAAGATGATGATGAAGAGGAAGATGAAGATGCGTTTTAAGATTCCTTTCTTTAAGATGAGGATTTAGCACGAGTTTATGATTTATCTTTTGTAATAGATTTTTTATTTTCATTTGTACTATTTTATGCTTAGTTTTGAGACTAAGGATTTGATGGGTGTTTGCTTGAAGAGTGATAATGCTATTATTTTCTTGGTGAAACACTGTGAGAACTGGAGTTTTAATTAAAAATAGTTTTTCTCCTAAAACTATCATATGAACTCTTTTCAATGAATATCTATTTATTGTTGAATTCTTTGTTATTTAAAGCCAGGAAATCTAATTAATCTCTTTCTTTTTCTACGCGTATGTAAGCTTCACCATCGAAGCGAGCTGATTTATCAGCAATTAAGAAAATATTTTCCTTGTAGATTTTAGAGTTTGAATTATTTTTGATAAAGTAGTATAAATCTTATTTAGAACAATTAGGAAGATCTTTCAATCTCAACCAATATTAATATTATTGATATTTTGATGAAGAAATGTAAGGCTATGAGCTAGATTAGTTATTAAAAGCCGAATTATTTCCATTTTATCTTTAAACACTACCCTTTCCTGGTGAATAGCTTTTCGACATTGAATTTCTCTTATATCTCTATGAGGAAGGGTACCTTTCTCTACTTCCTCCTTTTCGATTATAGGAATTATTATTATAATCCCCATCAGCTCCATTATTATAATTGTTATTTTACAAATTTTCGTAGCGGTAATTTTAATATCTACCATGTTGGTATCCTCCTCTTTCATTACTCTAACTTTACCTTCTCTTTATATTCTCATATTTTTTATAATTTTTGTTTTTATTGTAAAAGTAGTTATTGTTTCCCTTTTAGAAATGATCTCTTTTATTAAAATACGAAGGTGACCTACTATTTTTACGATTATTAAATCTATTTTAGTTATTTCTACTGCTACTACTGCTGCTACTTTTGCTGCTACGACTTCTACTCCTACTATTACTTTTACTAGAGCTGCTTCCACTATTCTGATAGGCTCCTTTATTGCTATTATTAGAATGATAAGGATTAAAATTTTTCCTATTTTTATAATAGGTATTGCTATCCATCCTATTTTTAGGGTTGTATTGTCCTGACTAATTCATTTATTAGGTATGTTGTCTGCGAATAGAAGAGCTGGGAGAGCGTTGTGAAGAGTAACTACTCTTTCTTCTTTTATCTCCTTCTTATTAATGGCTGCTACTATTATCTCTTGAATTACTTTTACGTCTGCTAGAGTGACGGTACCTACTTTTACTTGGGCTTTCATTCTTTTTAAAATGTTTTGATTTTGATCTTGATTTATCTTTATCATTAGTGTTGTGTGCAGATGTATTTTGAGGTGTTAACTAACTACCTACAGTAGCTGTTTAGTTAATAGTGCTAGAAATATTATTAGTAGTTGAGTTTTAACTAGGATTGAGATTGAGATTAAAAGACCCTCTTGAAGTTGTATTACCTAAAATATTCTAATTGATTACTGTTTAAGATAAATTAGTATTTCCATTAAATCCACTTTAAGCAGATTAAATAGATTAATTGAAAGGACTTATATCTTTATTCTACTCTCTCTAAAAGCCTCTATCTTTCTCTCCATATAAAGGAGGATCAGAGCTCAAATCTATTATATTTGTACTTGAACCTCCAGCTATTTGAGAGGTATTATTTTATTGTGAATTATTAAAATTAGAATTATGCATCAAAAGATCAATACTCTTACGAGCACCAGTGCTTCCAATGTTCATGAAAGGAAGGTGACTAAATTACTATTGAATAGAAGACTATATATTTGTTTATGATTGAGAGTTTGGAGGAGCAACACTCTTTGATGTTGTATTATAAAAACTACCTGTTTAAAATATATGATTTGTAGTTGATGTTTAGGAAAGAGAATTTTAGAATATATTCTATGCTCCACCAAGCCCACTACTAAGAGGATTTCCTTACCCAAGTAATCCAAGAGGGAGATATTGATGACTACCCTTGAAAGAATGTATAGTGGGAGGATTAATTGTTGGAGGAGTGTTTTATGATGAAGAGGAGTATCCTAATGCTAACTTTGGATTGCGAATAGGTTAATTACTAAACTTGTGATCTGCAGCGAGGATAAGAGTAAGTAACTTAATAATACATTTAAATTAACTTTTTGTTGGAATAGGATCTTATTTCACACGCAAGGATAAGTATTGCATAATAGAACTAATTGAGGCAAACTCAGATGCTTTTACATTAAAAACTTCGCTACATTCTTTCTATAAAAAATAATAGTGTTCAAAATACCCTTTAGAAGAAATTTTGGACTCCTCAATCAAACGTGGCAATACATTAGGAGGCATTGTTTCACTGTTTAAAAGAGTAACAAATTTTGTTCCTTTTGGAGTAATTTCTTTATCAATATTATCGATTAATGCATTTAAAGCAGATGCTACTGCTATATAGAGAGGACTAGAAGGTATTTACTTTTTATTTCCATTTCTCCCTCCAGTACTAATTGTTGAAGGAGATTTTTCTAAACCAGGTATTTGTAAAATTTAACTAGAATCCCTTCTTCCTGGAAGAGCCGAATCTGGTATAACTCCATTATTTTCATTGGATGTGGCAGCAGCCATACCTGAACTGAAAGAATCAGCTGATTACACGGTAGCTTTGCTATCTAAGTTAGAGAAATCTTAATAGAGCTCTTTAATCAACTTTTTTTCTTTTAAACTATAAATTCCCCAATACATATCGCGGATAATGAATTAAGATGAAGAAATAATTGAATTTTGATTGTTGTTTGTTAATAAAGAGTTAGCTTATTATCCCTAACTTCCATTAACTGAAGGGTTTTAGGATGAAGGAGAAGTAACTTCTTCAATTTTCATTTAAGAACCTGATTAAGATGAATCTTCGAATCCGCATTCTAAAATAATAATGTGCTCATAAATTGGATATTAAATGTTTTAAGGAGGTAGAGGAATAGTATTCATCAATCCTGTTTAGGTATTGATCATGCTGTTTAAAGTCCCTAAATTTAAGTTAGGAATACTAGGTTATGAATTTGAAATATTAGAAAGCCCTGGTGTTGTGGAAGAGTGCAATGTTCCATGATTAGTTTAATAAAAAGAAGGTTAAGAAGATATATGGAGGGCTTATTAATTTGTGTAATGAGGTTAAGCATTTGCAGAATTGGAGTTGTGGAAATGATTAGCTGATTGAGGGAGTGTACCACTCATTGAAGAAAAATTCCCATTGTTATTGCTATTATTGTGAGAGCTATACGTCACATTCATTTATCTTTAATCAATCAATAGTAATATCGTTTTTCCTTTTAATTTTCTTTGATTTTAATTACTTTTTTTATAATCAAATATGTCTTTATATTTATCCTGCAAACACTCAAATTTTCTTCTTCTTTTTTTTTTTTTGATAATTAAGTTCTTATTCTTCTTTGTTTTACTATTCCTAAAACTTGCTATGCTTGATCACTTGCCGCTGCTAGCTAATTCCTCAACATTCAAGATTTTCATGTATATTTATATATACTCTCACTCACTCTCCCTCTAAAGTACAATATTCTTGTAAATTTTCCCTTTTAATTTTGATTTTGTTTGTTATAATACCTTTAATCTTGCTATCAACCTTTTTTGATCATAATTTTTATTATTTTAACTAAAATCCTCTCTATAATTAAATTAATCCGCTTCTTGTCTTCTATTCGAATAATTTTTTTTTTTGAATCTTAAAAATGTAGGCACTGAAAGTTATATCTTCAATCACTTTTTCAGTTCTAAAAAATTAGAAATATTTGAGAGGATGTTACTATTAGTCATTTTTAGAGAGTTTTAAGAATATATCATTATTAAGGAGCCTTTTGATATCAAGTAGTACTCACTTTAATATAATCATATTTTAACATTTTTATTACTTTTTTTCTGATTTTTTGTTTTTTATTTAATCAAAAAGTAATTAGTAAAGACTCCTTATTAGAGATTCATTATTACGCAAATTTCTTTTTCTTTATTTTTTATGGAATTTTGATTATAAATTTTAAAATTAATTTGGTGAAGAATTTAAAAATTTACTTCAGAATTTTAAAAATATAAGCAAAGGTGGTTTGATTAATCGTTTAAATTCAAAATTCTTCTTTGTATTAATGAATATTTTAAGTATGCTTTAAAATAGAAGATTTTTGAGTATTTTAATATTATTACCAAATAAATTACATACGATTGATGATTATCAAAATCAACTAATTTTATCTGATGAATTAATAAAAGCTTTAATTACAGAAATATTAGTTGTAAGTATTCATTTTTGATAACAGGTTAGAAAGGATACTGATTCAGCTTCATAAGTATTATTATGTATTGATAGAAATTATTACAAATATTTCTTAAACTTAATAATGATTTAATGCATGAAATTAATTTATTTGTATAAAATTGAATACTGATATAAAAATATACAGGAACACCTAAGAGATAGCTCTATCAAATAAAGGAAAGGAATGATGTCTTAATCAAGTAAAATTGGATAAAGTAAATTGAAGGAATTAAAGAATTAATAATGAATGATATAATAAGAATATTTGTGGTGAAAATAAGGCAAACATAAATCAAAAAGAAAGATTATTATTATTTTAAGAAAATTGAAAAATGATTTTGAGAGAGGATTTAAGTGAGATGATCTCTATATCAATAAAAGCAAGAATATCAGATCAGAATTAAACTGATAGATTTCTTCTTTTTTTTGATATCATTTCATTTAAAATCATCTCTTGGACTAATCAATTGTAATTTCTTCAATTTAAGGATTGGCTAATTGCGAGTAGTATTATTGATAATACATCTATTATTGATAATATTATTGCATAAGCATCTATTATTACTAGTAGTGCTATTGAAGCTATTATTATTCTTGCATCATCATTTAATTTTGCTATTACTGCTACATACCTTAATAATAATTTTAATTCTAATCTCCCTTGCGGTCTTCTCTATCTCCTCTTTCGCTACTTCCGCCACGATAGTTTCCACCCTATCTTTCATTGCTATCTCTATGATTTCCATGATGATTGTCTCTATGATAGTTATTATTATTTCCATGATGATGGTGATGGTTATTGTTGCTATTATTGTTATTATTGTATTATTAAGTATTACTTTAGTATGTTCCCTAATAAGTTTGCTTTAATTAATCTAATAAATTCTAAGCTAAATGAATAGCATTTTGAATTTAGCTGGCGTTACCAACGATTTCAAATACTTTATGACCTCTTACGGTTTCATTATTGTTATTCATAATCAAACGAGCACCACTTGATTTATTTATATTTTAAATATTACAACCACTCTTGCCAATAAATCCACCTACAAGCTCTACAGGAACTTCGAAAGTTTCTTTTTTGGAGTTTGATTTGTAAGATTCTATGTAATCAAAAATTAATTTTTAAGCCTTTTCACATTATTCTTAAGTACCAAATACAGTGAAGTTCTTGTAATCTTCTCCCTAAATTTAATTAGAATCCATCTATATATAACTTGCCCCACATTGGGTCTTAATGTTGCGAATCGTTTCTCCGCCCTTACCAAGAATTAATCCAACAAAATTCTATGGTACTCTAACAACTAGACGGTTTTGTTAAACAGAATTATTAATATCTGCGACTTCTTTCAACTATTCGCTCTTGATTTTGTTTCTTGTTTCTTCGTCACTGAAGAGAATACGTTCAATTTCACAGCATGCATCGGCAACATCCTTTTCAGAAGAACCTGCAATTTAAACGTGGGGTGGATCTTAATCAGATTTAATAATAATTCTACAGCGAGTTTTTTCTTAAATTCTCTTTTAATTGGATCCTTTGGGACCAAGAATTAAACCTACATAATTAAAATTACTATCTTAGGGGATATCTATGTTTCTAACAATAGTTTAAGCTGCAGTTGCTGGTTTTGCTGTAGTATTGATTCCAACACCATTTACAATAGAAAGGCCTGGAATCTAAAATCCTCCCAATAAATCTCCTCCCAAAGCTTGTGAAGAAATATCAACCTAAATAGGGGGAACCTTTCCAAATGCTTCATTGAGTTGGGCAGTACGCTTAGCTTATTCTATCAATTATTGAATGTCTGTGGGACCTTCGTCTAAATTAGATGAATATTACTACTAATTTTATGATTACCATGATGAATTTGCTCCACCAGTGCCGTTACCGCTCAAACTGCTTTAATATTTGCTGCTAAATGCTGCTGAATCATTGAGGGGAACATCGGAGAATTTACTTCTCTTTTTTAATTCTTTTTCCTTGCGCTCAATTTCCTTTTGTTTCTCACGATCACGGTTGGATGAGGAGTTAGAGGCATTCTTATCTTTCTTTCTATCTTTACTTCTGCTTCTGCTTCTAGAACGACTTCTTCTGCCCATTTTAAATTAGAATAGCGTTAAACACTGATAGTTATTATTATATAAAATGAGAGTATATTACTTCTTATAGAGTAGTGTTTTTTTTATTATTTCTTTCTTTTCTAGTCACTAATTATTATATTAATTTGATTTCCTTTGCTTTCCTTTCTTAAAATCATATATTTATAGTTTTACCTTTCCCTCCACAGAATTCTCTTGCTTTGCATCGCCTCCCTTCACATCATCTCTTTTTTTTACAACCAATCCAATAGCTAATCTCCTATCAAATTAGATTCTATCCTATTTTTTTTTTGCGACTATTCCTTCATTTAAAAATTTACAAATTTATCATTAGAAATTGAAATTTTTTTCTAGATTTTCAAAAAGATGATTTTTTGATTTCATTTCAGCTTATAAATAGTATAGATAGCCATTCTTTTATATTTAATAAGATTATAATACTTTCTATCTTTTAATATTTTCTCAAAGTAAATTGTACAAATAACTAAATATTTTAATTTTTGATTTATAGTTCATCCATCATTACAGATTTGATTTCATTCCTCAATTATTTACAAATCTTTCTAATTTTTAAATACTTTCATTAATTTGAGATTTGATATTGCCCCTTAATCTATTTTAAAATTTGACAAAAAATATAAAAAATGTTATTTTCAAAATTTTAGTATAAAGCGGGAGATTTAAGAATCTCAAAATTTTATCTTATTTTAAAATAGTATAAAACTTGAGATATCGAGAGTGAGATAATCTCAATATAGTATAAAGTAGGAGATTTAAGAATCTCAAAATTTTGTCTTATTTTAAAATAGAATAAAATTTGAGATATTGAGAGTGAGATAATCTCATAAATACCTAATTAAAGGAATTTTTAATAAAATAGATAAGTATTTTTATGAGATAGTTTATTTATTCGTTGTTAGAATAAGGGTTATAATTATTCTAATTTCTTTTCCTGATAAAAAATGTTTTTTAAAGAAGTTTTAAATGAAGTTATCTTCAAATGAATCCAAATTGCAATAAGTGTTAGTAGAAAGAGACCATAATAAGCTGGAGAAGAAATTTTCTGCTCATTTTAAAAAATATCATAGCTTTCATATATTTGGATTAAAAGGATTTTATTAATAAAAATACATAAAAGGAATTTTATCAATTTATCTCACTTTTTTTTTGTAAATGTCTTTTCATAAGATATTCACTCATAGATATTTTTTAACCATATATTTATTATATATATCTCTATAAAAAAAAAAGGTTCTTCGCGCTCTTAAAAAGAGGATGTATATTAATAAATATTATCAATTTATATCCAAAAAAATAATAAATTATAAACTTTTTATCGAATTGAAAGTAAATTTAGATTTTAAAAATGAGCTAATAAAACCCATCTACACCTAAGGCACTTAAGATGTTATAGGAAGAGGCATACTTTGCCTTTGATTTTAACAATGGCTATATTGATTTAAACTCAGCTAATCCATTCAATAAAGAAGCTGATTATAACTAGGACGAGACTAGAAGAATTAGTGATCCAATTCATACCTTTATTGAATTACCCAAATCTATATGGCGCATTGTTGATACTCCTGAGTTTTAAAGATTAAGATATATTAAGCAATTAGGTATTACAGGGTTTGTCTTCAATGGAGCTAACCACACTAGGTTTGAACATTGTTTAGGAGTTGCTCATCTTGCATGGACTTATTTAGACATTATAGCTAAAAACCACCATTTCAAGTATGAACAAATGCAATTAAGAGACGAAAACCATTTTAATAAGGTTAAACTACTTGTAACTATTGCAGGCCTATGCCATGATCTAGGCCATGGACCTTTTTCTCATATGTTCGATAATATTCTGCTTCCCCGTCTTGGAGAAAAGGAATGGAAGCACGAATAGGGTAGCTGTATGATGTTAAAAAGACTACTACTAAGTGAAGACAGAGATTTTAATACTAATTTAGTGCAATATAAAGGTGCAAAGTTAAATCCCAGAGAAGATATAAAAGTACTTCTTGATATGATAGAAGGTAAAGCATTTATAGCCTTTTAAGATTTTAAAATATATTAAATAAAAGAAAATTAAAATTTCAATGTAAAATTAAATATAGGTTTGGATTTATAAAAATGGAGAGAGAAGTATGAAAGTTAAAAAGAATATCCAAAGTGGGTTTTTGATATAATATCAAATAAAACTACTTCTATTGATGTTGATAAATTTGATTACTTAAAAAGAGATCCTTCTGGTTTGAATGTTAAGCACGAATACGATTGGACAATATTATTTAATGAAACTCGTATTATTGATGGAGAAATCTGCTATAATAGTAAGATCCATGACAATATCTATGATATCTTCCACATTAGATATAAACTTTTTAAACATATCTACTTACATCGTGTTACTTAAGGTGTAGAACTTATGCTATGTGATGCTCTTCAAAAGGCAGATAAAATTTTCAAGTTCTTAGAAATGATTAGATCACCCGAGAAATATCTTAAACTTACCGATTCAATTATAGAATATATTATGTGTTTAGAAGGTAAATTTATTAATTAATTAAAAAAAATTCAACCAAATTTTTTCTTAAAGGATAAAAAGCATATCCTTAATTTAAAATTGAAGAGCCACTTCTCCTAATTAAAATTTAATAATGTTAAATATGTGGAGGGAAATGAGCCATTTGAAATTTTCAAAATGATTAAACAATCTAAGATTAAAATTAACTTAAATTATCAAAAATATAAATTTAATTAAATTTTTTTTATTTTAATAATCTAGACCCTGAATTAGAAGAAAGCAAACAAATTTTAAATAGAATTTATAGTAGATAACTTTATAAATTTGTTGGCGAAATTGTTATCAATTAAAATATATAACTTACTCAAGATTAAGTGATTGATGGCATTTCTAGATGCAATTAATATCCTGAAATGAATGTCAGATCCAGTAAAAAGCTATCAGATTTTGAAAGATAAAATATCCTAGTTACTTTCTCTAAAGTCAATTACTGTATGAAAGATAAAGATCCTGTATAAAATTGCTATTTCTTCAAGTCCTCCAGACCCTTCGAAAAGAAACTTTTAAGTGCTGAAAACTCCTCTTTATTAAGACCATAGAAGTTCGGTGAATAAATAGTCAGAGTCTTCGTTAAAGTAGATGATGAAATGTTAATCAACAAGGTGAAGAATGGTTTTGGTAACTATACTAAATAAGACTTGAAAACAGAATCAGGTGATTATGATAAAAAAGATAACTCTAAGACCCCTTATAAATCAGAGCCTGAAAAGAAAATAAAATTGTCTCCTTCTTATTAACCAAATGGATCTATACTTCATTCCACACTTATGTTGAATGGGTCTATCATATAAGATAATCAAGGAAAACAATTATTCAATCAGGATGATTGATTGATTGGTTAAAATATATTTCAAGAAAATAATAAACTAAATATTAAGTTGATTAATTTAACCAGATATAAAATTTATAAACTGGTTTTTAGCGTTCTGTATTCTTCTTTCTATTCATATTGTCTAATTTATTTTTCCTCTAATTTATATTCAATCTCTAAAAAAAAAATATATCTGCTGCAAACTAAATAAATATCTATCTGTTAAATTCTCAATTTTGCAAAAATATTCTTAGTGAAGTTCTATGGAACCACTTAATGTATACAATTTATCTTGTTTGAAGAATACTTTTGATTAATGCGTACTAAATCCGTCTAAATCTTAATTTTTTAGCTCAATACTAAAGACATATATACCATAAATCATTAGTCTTGCCTACAGAAATTAATTGATAAAAAATTAAAATAGTCAAAACAATATTATTTTTTTAGGAAAATAAGCAGAAACTTCTAATTACATAGAATAAGTAGGAAAAAAATAAAATGACTAATTCAGCTTCGAGCAATTAAATTAGCCCGGCATTAGGTTACTAAAAGATCCCAGTTCAATAACAACATTTTAAGAAAGTAGCTGTTGATTTTCTTGCAGGAATGATAACAGGTAAGAAAAATTAAATTTTTAAATTACACTTCAAGCCAGTCAATAGATTATAATCACATTGTTTAAAATAAATAACATCATGCCCAACTCTAATAAATTAGGAAGTATCATTTATTTAGAATATTTTAAAATCTAAATTAGGATGGGTATCAGTTATTACTCTATAGCCTTTGGATATGATAAAAACAACAATGCAAACAAGCACCAACAAATAGACTATCATTGGAACTGCTAAAGAAATATACTAAAGAAATAAGTTTTTAGGGTTTTATAAAGGTAATTTTACATTAAAAATATATTCGCTAATCATTTTCATTTTAGAAATAAAATATTTTGATAATTAGGTATGCTCTTTCCATTGATGGGATCTAGTTTTTTCTCTGCAATTTATTATGGATCAAATGAATAAATCAAGAAAGTTATTTGTGTAAATTATTTGAGCTAGTTAATTTGTTATACTTTCTTAAAAAATAATTTAAAATATTTAAATTTTATACAGCTTCTTTCACAAAACAAGTACGATAGAAATAACCTTCCTCTTAAATATGTATTCTTTTCAGGTTCTTTTGCAGGTTTAACTACATCATGTGTATCGATTCCAATCGAACATATAAAAATCAGACTATAAGTAGACTTTAATTTGCATTTAACAATTAAACAAGCTTTTAATAATTAACTTTTAATTTTAATTTAAAGACCTCAAGAAATTAATAATATACTGGTTCTATTGATTGCTTCAAAAAAATAGTAAGAAATCACGGTACTGTTGGCCTTTATAAATCTTCCGTTCTTCAATTCTCTAGAGATTTCATTGGTTGTGGTACGCAAATTAAGTATATTATAATAAATTAAACAATAATATTTTTTTTTTAAATTTACCTTTTAAGGATGCTTCTTTTCTATGTATGATATTACTAAAAGATACTTTAAGAAATAAAACAATGGAGAATTAGATAAATTAAGATTATTTTTAAGTGGATGTGTAGCTGGTATGTCATATTGGCCACTCTGCTTCCCATTAGATGTAATTAAAACTAAAATGTAAAGTGATTCATTTGTAAAACCTTAATTTGAAAACATAAGAGATTGTGCTATACAAATCTATAGACAAGAAAATAGAGGACTTGTTAATTTTTATAAGGGATTTTTAATTAGTAATATTAGATCTATTCCAAATTCAGCAATATCTCTGTTTACTTTTGAACATGTGCTTGGCTTTCTTTCAAATTTATTCGGAGTATAAAGACACTCTCATTGAATTATTATCTTATCAAGTTTATTATGACTGTTAATACTAAATTATGTTAAAACCTCAAACTTTTCAACTCTCAACTCTCAATTCGATAACATTTATATATACATTTGAGATTTAACAAGATATTTATTTATTAGCAGATATTTATATTTCTCATTTTGTATTGCATCATCATAATTAGTCAAAATACTCCTTCCTATTTTTCTCAATTAAAATATAAACTATTGAACATATTTAGTCTTAAATAAATATTTTATTTTAAGAAATGTTTAAATATCAATTCATTCACGTCAATCACTTTCATATTGTTTGTACTCTTAGATAAGAAATAAAAATGTGGGAGTAATAATTAGTTAGTTAGATAGATAGATAGATTGATTGATAACTAGCTAATTTTCATTAATATTTTAATCTAAATAAGATATTTTGTTAGTATTATCAATTATTTTATTTTATTAAATTTATTTCATACTCATCCAATATATTTCCAGTAAAATATTGAAATAAATATTTGGAATTTTTATAAGATAAAAGAAAAAAAATGATGGAAATTTAGAAAATAAAAGTTATAAAACAGTTAAGCAATTTAGAATCAATTGGAAGGAAACAGGGAATTAATTTTATTAAAAATTTAAAATTTAAGTACAATGATATAAAAACACATTCTACTATTAATTTTTTAGGTTTTTGTTTGAATAAATTATATCAAATGAATCAAAGGACGGGACCAGCATTGATAACTTCCTTAGTAGCCTTATCTTGATATTTCTTGAAGTTCTTTTGGAACATACCAGCAAGCTTTTTTAATTCACTATCATAAGCAGATTTATCAGACCAGGTGCTCTTGGGCATTAAAATAGAAGAGTCAACACCAGTAACAGACTTAGGAACCTAGAAGTTGAATAATTCTAAGTTCTAGTATTGAGCCTTTTCTAATTCACCGCTGTGGATAGCATCGATGATCTTTCTGGTGACCTTAAGACTCATTCTCTTACCGACACCGTACTTACCACCAGACCAACTTTATTTAAAATAAAATAATTAATTAATAAGTTTGATAATAATAATGTATTTAAATAATTACCCAGTGTTAACCATCCAGCAATGGGTACCGTGTTATTTCATCTTCTTAGCGAGCATATCAGCATAGAAAGTGGGATGGAGGGGTAAGAAAGCTTCACCGAAACAAGCTGAGAAGGTAGCTTGGGGTTCAACAATACCGACTTCAGTACCAGCAACCTTAGCAGTGTAACCAGAAATGAAGTGATACATAGCTTGTTCAGGGGTTAACTTAGCAACGGGAGGTAAGACACCATAAGCATCACAAGTCAAGAAAATAATGTTGCTGGGGTGGCCACCAATAGAGGGGAACTTAGCATTGGGAATGTGTTCCAAGGGATAGCAAGCTCTAGTATTTTCGGTGATTGAGATATCATCATAATCAACTTCTCTAGTGCTCTTGTCAAGGAACTTAACATTTTCTAAGACGGCACCAAATCTGATGGCATCATAAATTTCAGGTTCCTTTTCTCTAGAAAGGTTGATAGCCTATTTTAAAATTAATTAAATTTATTAAATAAAATCGCTGAAAAGTTTTCTCTTTTTTTTCTCTCAAAATTATTAAATTCTATCTAATATCTTCACTATATTTAAATGAAATAATAAAAATTTATTTCTGATTGGGGAGTGATTTTTATCTATTTATCTTTCTTTCTTATAATTATTGCTTAAGAATAAATATTAGAGATTGTATTTAAATTATGCTTTTAACTAGACTGATGTGCTGTATTTAAATTAAATGTGTTTGTATCTTAAAGAGTAGAACTATTTTTAATAGAGAGTAGTCTAAAGCTATTCAAACGCTTATAATCAAATGAATGTTTGTTTACCTTAGCATAGCAACCACCTTCAATGTTGAAAACACCATCATCACTTTTAATTATTAATAAATTATAAATAAATTCACTTACTTCTACAATCTTATAATTTTTACCTCCAACAGTGTTCGTCATCACCCAATAATTTTCTCTTGGGATCAGCAGAAAGAGTAGTCTTACCAGTACCAGAGAGACCGAAGAAGAGGGTAATATCTCCCTTTTCACCTTCAGTAGCAGAAGAGTGGAGAGAAAGAATACCTCTTCTGGGCATATGGTAATGCATAACACCGAAAACACCCTTCTTCATTTCACCAGCATATTGAGTACCGAGGATAATCAATTCGTTGGTCTTGAAGTTAACTTGAACGGAAGTTTCACTAGTGAGGTCCTTGATAGGAGTAGGGGCCTTCATTTCACCAGCATTGAAAATGTGGAAATCAATCTTCTTATCATCACTGAAATCTCTAGCTAATTCTTCCTTGGAAGGTCTAATTAACATATTCTTCATGAAGAGGGCGTGATAAGATCTACTGCAGACAACTCTAACTTTTAATCTGTACTTAGGATCCCAACCAGCATAACCATCGATGATGTAAACCTATTTCAGAGAAAGAATTAATGTTATTCATATTTGATATTTTCATCTTCAAATTTAAATTAAAGTATAGAATTTAATTACTCTCTTCTTTTGATTGAGATACTTGATGGTCAAGTCTCTACAGAAATTGTGAGATTCTTCACTAACGGGAATGTTAACATCACCCCACCAAATGGTGTCCTTGGAAGCATCATTAACAACGATTCTCTTCTCCTTGGGGGTACGACTTTGTTTTTATTTAAATAGAAAGAAATGAGTAATTCATCTTATTGTGAACTTTTTGATTTAGGATTCCATTTCCTAAGGATATCTCTTAGAATATCTGAAATGGAATGTTCCTAACTGATAAAGTAAAATTAAAGTTACCCAGTTCTTTAACCAGAGTAGGCAACGAGAGCACCAGTGGCACCTAGTTTATAGTTAAGGCAATCATTATAAATATGTTTTACGAAAAAGCCTCTTTTGTAAAAGAAGGAGTAGCCTTTTTTGGCTTTCCAGAATGTTAGGATTAAGCATCTTAATACCAATCCTCACAATTAAGAGGTAGAGAAAATAATTTTTTTAAATTTGAAGCTTACTGATTTAGTTAGTGGCAGTCCAGGGGTCAGAAGGAGGAATGCAGGAGGTGGCAATTTCGTATAATTGAGCAACACTATTTTATAATGAAAGTTGAATGAGAATTTTCAATTTTTAATGGTAGACATAAAGCCATGATGCAAGGTTCGATTAATTAAAACGGAAATATACAAAATAGACTAAATGAAGAATATTTAATCATTTGTTAGGGTTTTAGTACCTGGGGTTGTAGAGGATGTTCTTGTTGACAATACCGAATCTTTCAAGACCAAAGTAATTACCAGAACCTTGAAGGGTGGCACCGTTAAACTTAAGAATTTTGCTAAGCATTTAAGAAAATTTAAGTAAGATTTTATTTTATTCAATAAATTTTTTATTAATTTCGTTGCCTGTAAATTCTTGTTTTAAATCAAGCAAAGAAGGAGATAGATCTATATGCTTAATATAAAAAACCTGTTAAATTAATCTGTCATTTGTGAACATATTATTTATTTTATGACGAGTACTTCCTACCCACCTTGTTTTTAAGTCTAAACTACCTTACTTCCCCCCACCATTCTTTTTTTATCCTAACTACTTATGGGCTACTTTCCTTTCTACTTTTAAAGTATCAAAGCAAATGAGATTTTTTTCCACTATTTTGCTAATATGAACCTGTTTTTTCTTCACCAACCTATTCTGTTGAATGTTCACATTCAATTAAGAATATCAACTATCTCTATCATAAATTATCAATCAATAATTTATCAGTAGTCGCTAGATGAAAATAAAGTTGAGAAATAGTAAATTTTACAAGTTAATCCCTTTATAAAAGTACGTCAGTTTTGAAAAAATCCGCATTATAAAGAAAGTCTTTGTTGAGTACTATTAAATATTCGTATACAGTTTGACATGAATTATATATAATCATACTATTTAAAATGTGTATCTTAAAATTCACAAATATCAAAATCGACGTTTCTTATTCATCTTCGTGTGTGTTGCAAAGTAAATTTAAGAAGAATATAAAGTTCTTTTCATAATAAAGTTGTAGCTTCTATTGGGAGGAAAAATTAATTGTATCTTTTTAATTTATCGCTAGAGAATATAATGAGTTTGTCAAAGTATTATTTTAGTGATAGAATAATTTATTGAGTTGATAATATCTGTTTTTATATTTCAATCTTAAATAGAAAATGACAATTATTATACTAGGAAATTGAGTACTGCTAAATAATTACCTTTAGTTTAGTTAAATTCCATCAATAAATCCTACATTTTTATCACCAAATTCCCATTTTCATTTTTCCACCCAATCTTATTTATTTGAAATAAGTTTTGAAATAATCAAATTAATCTGTCAATCTATCGATAATAAGTCAAAAGTATACTAAAAAAAATTCAATTCATACGCAATTTAAGTCTCTCCAATAAATTATTGACAATTTTGAATAAATTTTATTTCTTAAAACAAAGATTCTATTATATCTATTTTTAAGTAGAAATAACATTCATTTCAATTGCATTACAACTTTATTATTGTAAAAAATATAATAAAAGCGAAAAAATAAAAAATAACAATTTTGGATTTAATTTCAAGGAAATAACTATTTTAATCACAATTTCATATCTTTCTACATAAGAATCTTTCTATTAGGTGAGAAAGGAGTCAACTATACATAATGGTACTGGTTTTTAAACTAGAAACTTCATTCAATTATACTAAGATGATTCTTAAATTTCTTGCTTTATTTGATAAGTTTGATTATGCTAAACACAATCTTATTAGTTTTTAAATTCAAGGATTCAAATACTTGTACTATTCTTATTTAATAATAATAAACCTAAAATAAGTAACTTAAAATATATCTTTTTGCAGAACCTGTTTATTTTTACAAAAACTTTAAATTATAAATTATAAATATAATTATAATAAATCGATCTCTCAACATAGATAAGTTTGTTAGAATAGCATTTAAGAAGTTATTAGTAGTGTGTCGAGTATATTACTTGGTATTTATCTTCAAGTAGATTTAAAATATTCATAATATATGCTCTGTTAAATAAAGAATATGATTCTCAAAATTTAATCTATTTTTATTCTTATATCAGTAAATTTAATTGAGATTACAATTACCAAAGTAAGATATTGCTTTTATTTTTAATTTAATAGAGCTATACAGTTTTATTTTAAAAACTCCTCATCTCTACATTTTTATAAATTATTTCCAATTACTATTTTTAGTGATTAAATATAAATAGAATCATAAAGATTGATATCTGTAAAAATATCATTTTAATTTTATTTTATCATCTCATTCTAGAAAATATTTTAAAATTAGTTAAATTAATAAAATGAATCTTTTATGAAATATTTTCTAAATATTTAAGTGTTAATCTATAGAAAGGGTATTTAATAAATTAGTTTATATGTTAACTCAACTTTATGGAGAGTAAACATTTAGTCTTGCTGGTATCTTAAATTATTTTAATCTATTTTAAATTAAAATTAGTTAAAAAGCATATCTTAGATAACAAATAAATATAAATATTCAATAAAAAGATAAATTACAAATAATCTCTATTTTCATATTAATTTTTTAATTGAGGTAAGTCAATTTAATAAAAAGGTAGAACAAATGTTACAAATTAAAAAAATAACAATTTTTGAACTTAAAATGAGATTTAATTCAATCTATCCAAATAAGGTTAAATTATTACAAAAGAAGATAAAGGACATATGATTTAGTTAAAATTTTAAAATATAATTAAATACATAAATACTTTTTAAAGATTAGTTAGCTTAATTAATAATTTTATTCAATTATTTCATTTTAAAGTTTTCTTTTAAATTTTCATATGATTAAATTACTTTTTCAACAATTTTCTATTTTCTTAATTTATTTAGTAAAAAAATATCCTTATTAAATTTTCTTTAATCTAAATATATTTTTTATTATTTTTAGATATCTAAAATTATTTACTTTTAACATAAAATCTAACCAAAATATAATTATTAACTAAAAATCTAATCTAATATTTAATTATCATTCATTATTTTATCACAACTCAAGTTTAAAATCTTGATAGTAATAATTTCACCCCATTTAATCTCTTCACATTAGTAACTGCTTTTTTTATTATAATTCAATTTCGATTTAAAGAATATTGTTAATAAGATCAATATTATCTTTTTACCTAAGAATTGAATTTATGAATAAATAAAATTATTCACATAAACATATTTTTCATATTAGGAAAGTTAAAATTATTCTCTTTCTGTACATAAACTAGTCTCTAAAATATTTTAATTAATATTTATTCTCATAAAAATTTTTCAAAAGTATTATATAAATGTATTTATCTAACTCAACTAATATTTTATTTTCCATCTTTCATTTGAGAATTCCCCTACATTTATCAAATTTATTTTTAAAATATTAAATTTTATAAATAATAATTTTTAATTTATACTTTATCTCAACTAAAATCTTTATCCTAATTAGAATTTATAACAGAGTTGCCACATTTTCGATTCTTTAATTTTATAAATTTTAAAATTAATTTTCATTAAGTAAAAATAAATAATTGAAACTTTAAATTTTTTATTAAAACTGGAAGAAATTAAAAATAATTTACAGTAAATTAAGAGTTAATTAGTAAGGTAAGAAAAATTTCCTAATGCACACCTTAAACGACAAGTACCCTTTTCTCTAATGGTATTATTTAAAGAATAAAGCAGTGAGAATAAATTACATAAATAAATTAAAGTGAAATAAAATAAAAAATAAATAAAGAGCTAATATAGTAAGTTATGAGAAATTTCCTAATGCATGATCCTAAATTAGAAGAACCTTTAGAGAAAATAGATTTATTTTGTAAAAAGCGAAAGAAAATAAAAATAATTAAAAATTTATTATATTTCAAGAGTTAGCATTATAAGTTATGAATAATTTCCTAATGCAGAACTTAAACCATAAGTTCCTTTATCTCCAGTACTAGTATCTCTTTTATAATAAAAGATTTTAGTAAAAATGAATAAATTCAGAGATAATTTTTAATTTATTATGAAAAGTGAAAGAAAATATAAATAATAATTTATTTTACAAAGATCTAGTGTTAATGTCATAATTATTAGTAAATTCCTAATGCATATCCTAAACCAAAAACATAATTTTCTTTAATGAGATTAAACCTTTTATATTTAAAGATTGTAGTAAAAAAAGCAATGAAGAAGAATAAATTTTTTATAAAAAATGTTAGAAAATTAAATTTTATTTTACTATAAATATAGATTAATGTAGTAATCTATGAACAATTTCCGAATGCAGATCCTAAACCTGAAGAATGATAAACTCATCCTATTATTCCTTTTATATTTAAATAGATAAGTAAGAAAGAAGAAAGTAGAGAATAAATTTATTTAGATAATTAAAAGAAAATAAAATTTATTTAATATTTTATAATAAATAAAGAGTTAGTGGAATCATGAGAAATTTCTTAATATAGAACCTAAATTACAGTCATCTTTTTCTTCAATGCAATTATACCTTTGTATTTTAAGAATTAAATAATAGTGAACAATTGGGAGAGAATTTTAAATTTTAATTTATAATAAAAAGTGATAGTAAATAAATAAAAAAACAATTTACTATAAATAAAGTTTAATGTAGTAAGTTATAAGCTATTTCCTAATGCAGATCATAAACCTGAAAACCTTTATCTTCAAAGTGATTCCCCCTTTTATTTTTCAATAATTAAGTAAGAAGAAAGTAGAGAGAATAAATTTTTTTAAAAAGTGAAAGAAAATAATAATAGTTTAATATATTACAATAAATCAAGAGTTAGAGTAGTAAGTTATGAATAGTCTCCTAATACACCTAATCAATAAGCACCTTAATCTAAAAAGTTCATAAAGTTTTGATAAAACCAACTCTAATTTAAACTATGATCAATTGTTAATTAATGTTACTAAAATTTTAATTACTAATTTTTTATGAATTTAATTTTAAATAATTATTTATTTTTGGAGCAATATTTATTGATTTTGATAAGATTAAGATAAATTTATTAAAATTAGAAGAAAATATTTTCTTTAATATTTAATATGTAAAAAATTTATGAGAATGTATGATAGCATAAAAAAAGAATTGATATTTTAAATAGAAGTATGAATGAAGCATTTTTTATTTCTTTTAAAAAAAAGATTTTTATATTGTTAATTCCATTGGCTTGCTTGATTTCTTGTTCTTAGTAATTAATATCAAATAAAAAAATAATTTATTTAAATACCAAATTTAAATGAATTATTATTATTCTTTCAATTTTTGAATTATGAATTTTCTTTATTTGTGAATTTTAAGCTTGTTTATAGACTTCTAAAACATTAAGCCAATATTATTTTTGATATCTTTTTTTTTGCATAGTATATTGCTGTAATATCAATAATTGTTAGATAATCATTAATATTTTTTTAATGTGTAAGGTTAAAATAATAAAACACTAAGATATACTTTCATTTTGGCAATAAACTGCACTGTTTAATTAAAGCTATTTTGATTAGATTTGTAAGGTTAAAGTATAAACAAATTATGATATCAAAACATAAGAGTAATATATATTCGCCTATAATTATTATTTAGTAGAAACATCTTTTATTGCAAACATTTATTTGAAAATAAAATTGGATTAATTTACAGCTGTTATAATTGTTATTTAGGTAGTGAGAAATAAAAAGATTGCTTATTAAGTTCTTAGTAGAAATAATAAATTTATTGATTAAAAATATTTCTTTAATTAATTGCAGCCAATAAATTTACAGAATAAAATTTAAGCAGATTCTAGCTTTTTATACTGAAAGGGTTTTATTAAATTTTGAAATGAGGAATTTATAAATTAATTGAATTATTTTTACTAAGATGTGGAGAAAAAGATATTCGATCAATTTTAAAAATTAATTTGACACACGTTTATCTATCTATTCATCAAAAGAAAATCCTATATATGTTTATTTATAAAGGGTGGAGTGGGAAAAGGAGATATACAAGAGAGGGAAATAACAAAGGTAAGTACAATTTAAAATATTTAGAATAATCTTGTAGAATCTAATGTCCTCCATGGACTCTAATCACTGATATGTATCTTTATATCAAACTCTCATTTAAACATCAATAAAACTGCCCTACCGTTTTTTGTAGAATTATAGCTGTATGTAGAATTTATAATTAATTCTAGTAGAAGGCTCTTATTTCTCCTTTCATTAAGCATCTGCTTCCAATCATTATCATATCAGAAGGCGGGGAAATATTCTTCTATTAAAGATTGAAATTAAAAGCAATAAAAAATTAATAATTTAACTCAAAGGATGTAAGTAAAATCTATCCTCCTTTTATTCTAACTCTCATAACCAAAATATATTTACTTGCTTCATAGACATTAAAAACAATTCCATTTGTTTAATAATCCTACATTATCTATTGATAACTATGGATAAAGACTTTATCATATTATAAAATTGATTGAATAGATTTTTTTAAAAATGAAAACTATTGCATCAATATAAAGGTAACTTAATAATTGCGAGAGAATTTTAATGCAGAAAAAGGTTTTCTGACCTGATTATAACGCTAATAAAGATATATCATTAAGTATTTGTTTTCGATAATGGGGGTTTCTTTTGTATCTATACAAAATAAAGCGCATAAATAATAAAGTTCTCCAAGATATTTGCTAAAAAGATATTCTTCTACATATTTAAGAATAATTTGTGTAAAATTCTATCTAATTAGGCACATGAAATAAATATTTGTGATTGAAAATAAGTAGAGTATATGGACTGATGATAAAAATTTTAAATAAATTAAAAGAAGTTAATTATCGTGAAAGGAGGATTAGTCTAATAAGGTAATATCAAAAATGATTAAAAATACATGAAGTGGGTAGCAAACAGATAGGAAATAAAAAAGGAGAGAAAGAGATTTGGGGAAAATTAATTTGCCAGTTTGTTTGCTTGTCTTTTTTATAGTGAGATAGGAAGATGATCATAAAAATACAACTAAATAAAATAAATAACTCAGATATTTAGTAGGTAGGATCTATCTCAATTTATCTCTCCTTTGATTTTAATTTATTCATGAGAATTTGAATGAAATATGTATGTATATAATTATGTAGAGTAATGAGTTGAAATAAATTTGAATTTTAAAAAGGTCAATCAAAAAATAATGAAGAGTAGAGATGATGATGATCAATCAGATCAAGTCGGGATTTAATTGCGAATAAATTGTATTATTCACACAGCGATGATAATGAAGGACTCAAAAATTGAAAAGAATAAGAAAATAGATAAATAGTCAAGATTTTCAAGTAAGATTCAAAGTAGAAATTACTTTGCGTAGAGGCAGAAATAAAATATCTATTTAAGATTTTACAAAGAAAACAAGACCGTCTTAAGAAATTTAAATTTGTATATCTTTATGAAAACGAACAAAGATCCAACAAATCCTAAATTAAATTTCTAAATTGGTTTTTGTATGTTGCTTAAGTTAATTCAAAATTTTGGAGAACTCTCACTGAGCCTCTTTTTTTTTAAATCCTTTTTATTTTTGCTTTAAACATCTTCCCATTATAATCATCACGTCTCTATTTTCCAAAATATTTTTAAAATTTAGAATGAATTAAATAATATCTGCTTGTGCAACCAGTAAATGTTAGATTAATCCCTCGTTTTAAGAATTTTAGCTCCCGATATCTTTTCTAATTTTATTTTTGGTGATTTATTAAGGTAGAATAGCTCTACAAAATATTAAAAAATAATTCAACAATAGCATCAATTCGAGAAATTATGAATGAATGTTAAAAGGTTTTTTTTTATTCAGCTGAAATACTTTAGGAGTTTGTATTTTTCTTCTTATTTTTCTCCTGATTGTTATTTACAAAAATAGAAGTAAATAAAGGACGACAAATGAACAAAGGTAAAGTATTTAGAAAAGAATTGTTAACTTATTGAAAGAAAGAAAATTGTTATTGAGAATAAGTATATATATTAAGTGAGGTGGGGAGTTAGATAAAAAATAGAAGGTAACATAGATTAGCAGATCAATTGTTAGTAGAGCTGAATATAGTCAGGTATTACAAAATAGAATAAAAAAAGGTAGACCTATCAATTATTCTCGCAGTTATAAAAATAAAAATATTTCATTCAAGAGTACCCTAAAGCCACTTAGTTTCCTAGTTTATAATACTATAGGGCGGCTTGCAAGTAGGGACGGCGATTATATAATGAAAAAGAAAAAGAATATTTTAATCACTGATCAATGATTAATACGGAAAGTAGGAAAAACAAAAATAATGCGATCAAGGAGGAGTATCTTAATAATAGATACATAACAATATTAAAAAATATTAAACCACATATTTCTTCAAAGAGGAAAAAAGGAAAAACAAACAAGCAAAAAAAAAAATTGATCTATCTCTTTCTAAGCATGCGGTCTTCATTGTCTTATAGTTTATTTAGTGTTTTTTTATATTATATCTATAGAGAGAGATAGGATTTATAGATTTATAGATGTAATTGAAAAGGGATAGGAGGAGGGGAAATAAAAAAAAGAAAGAAAGAAAAAAAAATTGAAAGAATCCAACAAAAAAAATAAAAAAATTTCCACATATTTAAAAAAGATAATAAGAAAAAAAATCATATATTAGTATATATCTTTAAAAAAATAGAGCAATAAAAGAAAGAAAAAACACAAAATAAATAACAAAAAAAAAGAAAACATAATAGTGCCTTTTTTTGGCAATAGAAAAGAGAAAGGAAATAAACAAAAATATATTGCATCAATTCCAAAAAAAATGAGTTTAGTGATGCAACCTCTCGTTCTCAAGGAAGAGGTGAAGCAAGAGACTTTAATAGATCAACCAACTCCAGTCAAGATTCCTATTCCAGTAGACGCTCAACTAGTGTCTTAAGCCATGTCAATTGCTTAGACATTATCAGCAGCTGCTGCTACCTCTACTTCTTCTTCAACTTAGTCAAATACTTCTTAGTAGGCTTCTTCTGTTTCTATTTCTAACTAATAACCTACTATTTCTGCTCCTACTGGATCCGCTCCTTCTAACAAATCGAATTTGGTTTCATCATCCCTCTCCACCACTCCTACATTAAAGAGTCAGAAATCATTTAACCCTACTGAGAGCTTCTTATCTAACTTTAATACTCCTCCAATTAATCCTACTTCTGGTATTTACTAATTCTATAAGCTATCCAAATAATTCAAAATTGGTAGCATTTCAATCAAATACTAAAAAATTTAATGAAAAATAGGTAACAACAATTCAATCGGAAGTACATCTACCATCCGTATGGGATCTAACAGCATCGGATCTGGATCTATTTTTTCATCTCTCACTGCCCCTTTTAAATCCTCTTTGAATACAAGCAGCCAACCTATTATAGCTCCTTCCAGTAATACCTCTACCTCTTCAATAAATTAAGCATCAACATTAGGAGAATCAGCTGATGTAGTTAACTTCACAAATCATATATTCTCTCAACCTTACTTATTCTACTAGAGTAATAACATGAATATCCCTTAACTAGAAGCTTCATAGGATGATCTTTATACAGTTTTCACCTTCATCGTGCCTAACAAGCCTTATGCCAATAACTCTACAAACTCCTAGTTACAAAAAAATAATAGTAGCAGTAACAGTAGCAACAACAATAACAATAACCCTAGTTCATCATCATCAACATCTTCTGGCACCAATAATGGAGGTTCATCTTCGTCTGGAGGCAATATGAGCTAAATGTCTATGATAGGTAACAATGCTAAGTTAAATGGACCCTATACCAGCTATAATTCATCAAACACTTTGAGTTCCCTCTCTAGTAACTCCAATACTCCAGTAATTTAGAATTCCTCCCTTTTAAATGCCTCTTCTATGGGAAACTCTAGTAGTACAACAATCAATAGCAATACCCCTAACGGATTCTAAAAGAGTGGTGATAACTAGCTTACCAAGTCTCACAGAAATAGCTTTAGTAGTACTTCTACTACACCCAAGATTCCTCATTTTGGTCTTTCTGGGTAGAGTAAAGAAGAAAGAAAATCAAGCTTGAAAGGTTAGAGTCTAGTTGATATAATTAAGCAATAATGCAATCCTGAAGACGAAAGTAAATTAATTATTTTATCAAATAGATCTTATCACTACTTTCTTGATATCAAAATCCTCCTATTCATCATAAATTCCCCCACAATATAATCCTTTCTTATCTTTATTCGAAATTAGTATTTTGTTTTTTAATTCTATTAATCTTAATTTTTTTCTTTCTACTCCTCTATCTCTCACTCACTCGCGTAAACACAAAAACTCTTTCATACAATATCCCTCACTCCCTTATTTTTTGAAGCCGCTTAGAAATAATTTAAAAGTTTTGGTTTTTGTTTTCCCTTCTTACCTTTTACATCACTCTCAATTGTCTTCATCAGTTGCCTTTAATATTTTTCTATTGACTATAGAGGGATAATTTTAAGAAAAAGCTATAGATTATTATATTTATTTCAAATTCACCATTTTACTCTACGAAAGGAATTCAATTATTTTTTATTTTTCTTCTTCATCTCAATCTAATAAAATTTACAATTTACTCAACAACAATCAGAATTGTTTCATAAATTTTCTCACTTTTATTTAACCTTTCCTAATCATTTTCTATAAACTTAAAAATAGAAAGAAAGAAGTCTGATTCAATCCCTACCTTCAATAATTTGGGCAGCGGTTTTAAAAGTAACTTCAATTCCTCCAGTAACTTAGGTAGTCTCACTCAACTACCAATGGGAGGTCTCAGCTAAAGCTCTATTACAAGCTTATTAAATTTATCCTTAAATCCCATGAATAATAATAATAATGGAAATAATAATGTTAGCGGATTTAACCCAATTAATTCTACTAACTTTGGATTAAATAATTCTAATTAAAATAATACTGATGCTATGGAAAGTGAAGAAGCTCTCATGTTTTTACAATAAATCAAGTAAGAGTAACAAATGTTGATAAAGTAAGAACTCTAAAACCAAGAAAGCTAATCCTAATTAAATGCCATGAACGACGAGGAAGAAGAGAAAGTAGTTATGCCTGACTCCAATGATGAGGAAGATGATGAATGTGACGAAGAAGGAGATGATGATGATAAGAAATCAGGAAATGAATCTAATGATGAAGATGAAGAAGCTCGTTTAATTCGTGAAATCAAGGAAATGAAGAAGAAAAAAGCTACTGGCTAATCCATGTTCACTAAGAATTTTAAGAAAGACGGAGGCTTTTTGTTTGGTGGTGAAGGATAAGACGGAGATATCTTCGACTTCTGTGAAGAAAAATTAGGAGGTGGCAGTAAAAAATAAAAGAAGAATGGAAGTGGTGGACACAAAAATAAATTTGATACAAAGAATCTTGTAAAGAACTTCTTGAACTCATTTATATCTTTTGCTCATCACCCTGATGAAGAAGCTGCTATTATTGATGTCCTCGGCTTCGAAAGTAGCCCTTAACTCAATGATTTCCGCAGTAACTTACGCAACTTCTTCAAAGGAAAAAAATTCAATCGTGTCCTATTGAAAGAATTCATATTTGAAGATTTATTCAGGCCTTTATTCCTATTTTTCCTTGAAAATAGAGCACTTAACTGGATCGAAAGTGGTAGAATGAAAGATAAAGCCTCTCATTTGCGTGCCCTTAAGAATTTCATCTTCGTCTGCTAACATTATGATCAAATAAAATCATGGCGTTTCAGATACAATTTTGTTTAGAACTGATAGAAGTTAGTTAAGTTCTTCTCTCAGTGGAGTTGCTTTGAGCAAATTTGAATATAAATCATACAATAAATTAAATTGCTCCTAGTTAATTCAAATATTTTGAAAATATATAAAAAATTGATAACAAATCGAACTTATTACACCAATCAATCAAAAACTTGATTAAAGTATTTTCAATTTTAAGGATTTAAATTAACCACACAAATACATTTTTTAATTAGAACAAATTAAATTTTGAATTTTAATAACAAATAATATTAAAAACAAAACCTAACCAATAAATCAATCAAACATCTTAACTCTCCTTGCTTGAAGTCTAACATGATTCAAAAATACTCACCCAAAGATCATTATAAATGTAGCAATTTAAAAAATTTTGGTATCAAAATTTACCTATGAAAGAAAGCTTGGATTTTAATCACAAATAAATCTTTCGTTTTCAAGTTCTATACTTCTGTATTAGCTAGCACCTTGGTAGAACTAACAGCACAGAGAGAATGAAATTTTCAAAAATACAATAATTAAAATTCAATTATAAAAATCCCTAATCTCATAAATAAACATTCTATTTTTAAACTTTCCCTACACTCTGATGACTAAAAACTTCGCAAAAATAAACATATTTATCTCTCCTTTCATTTATCTGTAAAAAATACACCATTTTAAAATAAAAGAAGTACCCTTCTGTAATAAATATTAATTCCACATTCCAATTATATAATTTTGTTATTCCTACACATTCTTGTCATATATATAATCTGTATTAACTTCTTAAATCTTAAATTATAATTCACCAAATTTCACCAAACAACAATGTATATTTATTTAAACCTTTTTTCTCTGGTTCTATATTCCTTCTTAAAATAAAATTGTTCAATGAATTATTTTTAAAAAATTCAGTTTTTTAAATTCCCATTTAAAATTACGAGAGATATAAATTAAATAGAAATTTTTCTAATCTTAATAATCTTAAGAAAGTAGGCAGATCAGTTATCAAAGTAATAGATTAGATTGATTGATTTTAATTTTAAATTTTTCTTTTCTAAATTTTTGAAAATAAAAAGAATTAGAAAGATAGTCTTCTTTTCAAATTATTTAAATCGATTTAAATCAAATTATATTTAAACTAACTTATTCATCATAAAATTTTGAATTAGAATATTCTTATTCATGTAAGATCTACTTTTATAATTCTAAACTTACCCAAACCAAAAGATTAAATTAAATCTTTTTTTTAAATTTCTCAAAAAACAAATTTATTTTATTTTATCAAATTAAATTAAATTAAAATATTATTATGAATGATATTTTTTATTACATTTATGAATTATGTTTAATGGGTAGCTCTCAAAAAACTAACTTAAAAAATGGTTATTTGAAAAATCAAATTCCTTCTTTAATGCTAGTGAAATAAGTGTGCACAATAAATAATAAATAATGAGAGAAAGAGAACAGCTAGATAATTCCTGCAAATATAATATTTGCTGTTAGCAGGTGATTATTAATTTAAGAACTATTAGAAATTAATAAATAATTCAAAAAATTGCATGAATTGATAGATTAATGATTAATAGCTTGGAAGTCAATAATATTGATCTTTAAATAGTAAATAATATAAAACATTAATTAATACCAAGCAAGTAAGTAAGTAGGTAGGTAGAAACTTATTTGATCTCTAGTTACTAAATATATTTTAGCTCCTTATCAGATAGTAATTGATATAATAAATGAATTAAGATACATAAGGCTTAAAGATAGCTTAGAAGTATTAAGTCGGATAGCAATTTGGCCAAGGTTCATTTGGTTCAATCCATTTGGGTAATAAGCTTATTCTGGTTTCAAATTTAGAAAAGCATTTATTTTGATTAATGCATAACTTTTAAAATTGATTTTTAAATTATATAAAAATTAAAGCTACCAACATTGAAACAGGCGAAATCGTAGCTGTTAAGATGGTAAAGAATTCATTTTAAAGAAATTAATGATGTAGAAAAGAATAATGTTAAATTAATTTAGAGATATTGTTTAATATTTTCAACTTATTTAAATAATTCATAAATAATATTTCTACATCTTATTTTACCTTAAAAATATTCACAAATATTTTATAATCTGTTTCTTTTTTAAATAGGAAGATAGTAAAACTAAGCATCCCTAATTAACTTTTGAAGCAAAGATATTTAAGGTTCTCTAAGGCAAAAGTATTTTGTTATTCTTTCATTAAATAAATACATCAATGCACAACAATTATTAAAAAATTAATAAATAGCTGGTATTCCAAACCTATACCACTGTGGTTAAGAAGGTGGTAAGAATGTTATGGTAATAGATTTATTAGGACCTTCTCTTGAAGATGTTTTTAACTTATGCCAAAGAAAGCTTTCCTTAAAGACAGTTTTAATGATTGTAGATTAAATGGTAATAAATAAATTTATTTGATAAACAAAAATTTATTCTTTGTCTAAACTATAACGAAGCTATAAAATTTTATAAATTTTTAAATAAATAGCTTTTAAGAATTGAAACTTTTCATAGCTCGGGTTTTATTCATAGAGATATCAAGCCTGATAACTTCTTGATAGGCTTGGGTAAGAAATCTAACTTATTATATATAATCGATTATGGTTTAGGTAAACGTTACCTTGATTCCAAAACTAAGTAACACATTCCTTATAGAGAAAATAAAAATTTAACTGGTACAGCTAGATATGCAAGTATAAATGCTCACTTGGGTATTGAATAATCAAGAAGAGATGATATGGAAGCTATAGGGTATGTTATTGTTTATCTTTTAAGAGGTTCCCTCCCATGGTAGGGTATCAAGGCTTAAAATAAATAAGAAAAGTATAATAAAATTATGGAAAAGAAAATGTCAACTCCAGTAGAAATGCTGTGCAAAGGATTACCAAGTAATATTAATAATTATAATAATATTGTTACAGATTTTAATTAATAATTTTTTAACTTGAAGTTGAGTTTTCTACTTATTTGAATTACTGCAGATCACTAAGATTTGATGATAAGATAGATTATCTTCATATTAGAAAGATGTTCAAAGAGCTCTTCTATAGAGAAAAGTATGATTGGGATTACTTGTTTGATTGGTGTCTTCCCATAGATGTAAATTCATTAGATAAATATGCTAAAATGATTAATTTAATTTTTTGGATGAATAAATAAAGCAATAAATAAAATCAAGTTGGAAAAACAATAAAATTACAATTAATGTAAATGCCACTTAGATCGAAAGATAAAATAATCCTGATCAGCAAGCCAATGAAGATAATGATTAAATTCCTCTAACAACAAACAGTATTGACATATATATTAATTTATAATGTATAATATCATTTATTTTTTTTTAAAAAAAGATGAAAATGATAAAATGAATGAAGAAGGAAAGCCGATTAAATCAGATTATTTATAAAACAATGATGAAAACTAGAAGATTGCTTATTTGACTGGATAGATATAAGATGAAAATGTAAATGACTCTCATATTGCAGATATGAATTAGATTAATGAAATGTAGAATAATATCTATCTTCCTGTTGACATTAAGCCAGAGGAGCTTTCAAGTGGATAGAATTATAATTACAACTATAACTACGATATGTATGCTACTCCAGGAAATTATATTACTCCAGGAGGTGCAAATGGTCTTCTTGATCTATCAGCTTCCAATTAATATGAACTCAATCAAATATAATAGATGATGGGAGTACCATCTAATAGGTCAGATGGTAAGAATAATAATTCAATGAATCTATAAAAAGAAGATCACACTCCAGAAGCCTTCAAGCCAATGCAAGGAAATTTAGATGATATAAAGAATTTAAATATCTAAAACCATGATGAAAAGAATAATAGTAATATCCAAGACAAGAGTGGATAAGAGACTGTTTTTAACATGAATGATTGAAAAATAAATAATTTACTTATAAAACTTAATAAAATATCATGTAAATCAATTCAAATTATAATATTTGGTTTATTTTTGTATTGTGTAATGCCTTTTAGAATTTTATCTTTATTTCTTTTATCCCTCAACCCTTTTAAAGTCTTCTCTATTCTAACAACTTAATTTCTTCTATCAATTAAAAAATTTTTAATGCTGACTAATATTTTTTGAAAATAATAAAACTTAAACTAGGTTAAATACACTTTTAATATGAAATAAAGCTTATATAAAAAGTATGTAGAATGTTCAATTTTTTCTATTTTCAAAAAATTCATATTTCAAAGGTTTAAACATATATTTATACGTGATTGGATCAATTTATAAGGAGTGCTCTTATAAAGAATACAAATCAATTTGCAAAAATATAGCTTGTAGATATAATCAATTTTTAGATTTAATACTTTTTAACTCAACAGGTCTTTTTGATAATAGGAATATGAACCACGCTTAAATTTTAGAAAAACAAAAGGTTAGAACAAGAGATAAATACTTAATGAAAGAAAAGTATGAGATATAGCCAACAAAGAAGGTGAAAAAAGAAAGACCTAAAAAGTTTACAGATTTAGAATAAAAATTACATGACATTTAAGAGTAGAATTTGCCAAATGTAGATCCTAATAAGTTATTTGACACTCTAAAGACTGCTGACTTTTCTTACTTTTTAAATGATAACTCTGAAAGATAGGAATGCCCTAAATGTAAAAGAAAAAGTAAAATATATTGTGCTGATTGTTTAACAATTCTTTGCGAACCTGAAAGAGTTCCAAAGGTTAAACTCCCATTTAGATTAACTATTGTTCATCACGATCAAGAAAAAGTGAAAAAAAGTAGTGCTTTGCCCTCCAAATTATTAATTGAAGATAGCGAAGAAAACTGTAAAATTATTCATTATCCTTCTAAAGAAATTCCAGAATTTGATCCTGATACAACTCTGATTTTATATCCACATAAGGACTCAAAAAGAACCTTAGATTTGGATTTAGAAACAATGAAATAGATAAAGAATGTAGTAGCTATTGATTGCACCTGGAATTAAACAAATAGCATTTTGAACAATTTTACTAATCCAAAGTACAAATATGTGAGATTAGAAGAATATAATACTACATTTTGGAGATATTAATTCCACCAACCTAATTGTTTAGCAACTATCGAAGCTATTTATTATTTCTTTAAAGAATTTGATTCTAACTATTGTTCTAAAGTAATTGGGGAGAATTACTCTTATGATGGAAAATATGACAATCTAATGTTCTTCTATCACTGGTAATACTAAACGATATAAAATCACTATAAGTTTAAAACAAATAATACATTCAGAAAGATTAAAGATTATATCAAATATGAAAATAATGAAGAAAGAAATGAAGAGAATAAAGATTAGCTTTAATAAAATTTAATAGAGAAATCTATTAGTGAAGATAATGCTAATTAATTATAATAAACATAGCAAGACAATAAAGATTTAGATTAATAAAAAATACAATCAGAAAATCAGTGAGGGATGGAGTAATTGACTGATTGATATTTGTATTGTTTATTTATTGTATTTTACATTAATTTTTCAAAAATTAATATATTTTCAACTTTACACACTAGTTCCTTTTAAAGATTTTTAAGGAATTTGTTTAATCCATCACTTATGTAACATTATGCATAAATATATTTTCTTTTATGATGTATGTTAGATTATTTTTATTTTCTTTCTACAGTAAAATTCAATTGGAAACTAATCAAAAAGTTTGATTTTCTTATAAAAAGTCTACAAATTTATGATAATAAATTATTGAAATTCTAACAATTTTAATAAAAAATTGAAGAAAGAATATTAAAATTTGTAAAAAATAAATCTAATTAAATTATCAAGTTTCATTATGAATTTTAGTGGAATTTTTGAGTAAAAAGAAACATAATGTTTCTTAATTTCCTCATTTGGTAGTGAGAGGCAAGAAGTAAATGGGAAAGATGAACTTCATAACAAATCCTTATAAAGAGATATGATACAAATGGCTCTTCTTTTTGACATGTTATAATTAAGGACCTTTTAATCTTGGAGATTCGATAAAAATTAACAGGGCAATAAAGAGAAATTATAAAAAGAATTACTATTGTTATTTGGAATTGAGCATTCAAAAGGATGTTTAATTTATTTCACTGGTCATGGGAACTCAAATGGTGATTTATTACTAAGTAATTGTACCTAGGAAGAATATCTTGATGACATTCCTAAAGAAGAATTTCTATCGCTAAAAGAGTTACTAGTATTGTGGTCATAGCGTAAAAAAAATTATGAACATTTGTTTCTAATTTTAGATTGTTGCAATGCGAATAAATGGATAAGAGAGCTAAGAAAATAATAAACTTAAAATGTTTCTATCATAACTGCTTAAAAATATTTAAAATAAGTTGATAATGAAAAGAGTGTATATGCATCAAATCTATAAAAGGGAATTGGATCTCATTTTACTACTTACATATTAAATACTTTTAACCCTAATTTTAATAATAATGAAAGATTATAAACCACAATTAAAGGTAAGAAAAAAGATCTAAAAGATGATTGTGAATAATTATTTTGTGAACATAATCCTATGAAACCATATTCGTATATTCCAAATCCTTAAGTTATTAAGTAATTATATAACATGAATATAACCAAGGAAATTACTGAATGGAGCGATTATGATGAAATTTAGAAAGAAATTATCTAAAAATCATAAGACCTAAAACCTAAGGTCCTTGAAGAAATTTTTACTACATAAGATGGATAGGTTAGTCCTCGGATAATATTTAAATAATAAATAAGTGAAATGGAAGATTAAAATATAAACATTTTCTCTATCCACTTCATTCATGTAAGGATCTGCATTGATCCTTAAAACGTCAATTAAATGATTTTATTTAATAGCAAAGAAAATCTTCGAAGTAAAAAAGTAAGTTTCCAGGTTGATGATCCTAATATAGAAATGAAAGAGGAAAATTTTATAGAAATAATAAAAAATGTAGTAAGAAGAGATCATGTTTCTATTCACTTGTAGTTTATTTAAATAACTGATTTAATATTTAGCAAAATGGTAGATATTATTTTATCTCAAAATACAAACCTAATTACTTTAGATTTAAATCTTTCTTTTAACTAGTTAACTCAAAAATCTCTCTAATACTTCTTTGGCCATAAAGATATTAATCATAGGTTATAATACTTGGAAAATTTAATTCTAAATTTTGGATGGAATGACTATCGATAATATTAAAATATCTAAATCTTTTAAACTTTAGCTTTACCAAATTTAAAGTCTTTATTCATCTCTCTATCCTAGAGTGAATTAACTGATGCTTATGTGAATTCCATTTTAAATATATTCTCAAATGTAAAAACATTACATTTTCTTCATCTTCATTTAGAAAAATGTGATATCGGAGATAGTACAGTTAAGACTATTAGGAAAATTCTAATAAAAAATGGACTTTTAAAAGACTTTTATTTTAATGCAATGAACAACAATATTACTGAAACAGAAATCTAAAATCTTTCATCTTTTATTTAACAATAAAATTGCTACTCAAGATTTCACATTAAATTGAAAGGAAATTAATAAAACTCAGAATTAATAAGAAGTATTAATAAAATAATACAAGCAAATTTAGATAAGGATATAAGAAATCATTTGTAGAGCTAATAAAACTGAGTCACATGTATTAAATTGAAATACTACAGTGAATTCTTTATTTCTTTTTAACTATATTAGTAATAAAAGTAGAAAATAGTTGATTAAAGATTATTTTTTTAAATGACTTAATACAAACTAATAAATAATTATTATGTTAGAAAACATTACATATTAAAAATACTTATCAATATCTACTTATTCTATTTCATATATTAATTTTGATTTATTCTATCGTTTTTCCTCACTTATTGTATGCAACCAAATAGTCAACAAAATATGTAATTTAGTATTCAGAGAAAGATTATTAATATTCAAATAATAATATTACCTTACTTAAATAATTTTTTTATCGATATTCAGCTACCTATTTACTAAATTCTATATTCAATCATTAAATTTATATAGGTAGCGATAGCAATAGATAATGATTAAAATAGTATCCATTAGGACTAAATCTTTAAAAAAATAAAAATATAGTTTTGTAAAGTTTACTTAGAATTTAGAAAATTATTTTGAAATTCATATTGGGTAATATTGAAACCCTAGATCAAACTAAAATAAGATAAAATTAAGAGAAAATGATTAAAATTAATTTAAGATCAAATAAAAATATTAAAATATTTAATTTAAAAAATATGATAGTGTAATAAAAATTTAAAAATAGGATTCATCTGAAAAGGTAATTTATAAAAATATTCCAAATTATAAACATTTACATAAGACAATAAAACATTGTATTTGAAATATCTAAATAGAAATAAAATAAATTAAAAAAGACTATCATATTTTGCAATCAATATAAATATGATGAATAGGAAAATTACAATTTTGAATTAAAAGAATCTCATTCTTAGCTTCTTTTGCTCAATCTAACTTTAATGAAGGAATAATTGTTGACTATTTATTAAAGAGTAACTAACTTGAAAGAAATGATTAAGTGCTAAAAATAGTTCTATTGAATATTTTAATTCTATTTTCCTTTTTATTAAAAAAGTAAAGATATTTATAAAAAACCTTATTTTCAATTTTGAAAACATTATGAAGTAAAGTTTGTTTCTCGTATTATAATTTTATAAATTAAAATATTTTAAAGGTGAGAATTCTTATTTTCAGTCCATTCAATTTAATTACTCTTTTTATATTTAACTTTATTAAAATATTTAGGCTTTCTATATGTTATTTTAATCAGGAAGATAGTTATTTCATCAGTTTAATTTTATACATGATTAATTTCTTTTTCCTAAAGTATTGGCTAACTTTATATTATAGTATCAATTTTTTTGATGGTTTTACGAAATTTTTTAAATATTTTTGTACTATTTAAGTTATTTTGAAACTAAGGATTTTAATTAATTGATAGGAATCCAAAATATGAAAGTTATTGGTAATTTTTTATTACAGATGTCACTTTTTATTTATTAATTTTATTTTTACCTCAATAGTTTTTTTTCCTCTAATATTAATTCCAAAGATCAAATAAATCTTAAATAAGTATAGTATACATTTATCCATCAATAGAAGAGAGTTAAATTTTTGAGTGTGCTTAATTAATTAAGAAATAAATTTAGAGTAATTATGTGTTTATTATATGTTGAACTATTAGTGTTTTGGCTAATAAGAAAAGGGATATTTAAGGCAAAATTTTATAGAGTATCAAGCAATATGAAAAAGTTTATAAAGAGTAAAGTACGAAACTAATCTATCTATCTAATTAATCGAAAGAAATTAATATATCTTCTTCTACTAAATATAAACTAGAAATCAAATGGCCTAATTATTAATCAAACAGAGAGTATTTATCGGATTATTTGGGTTGTTAAAATTTTAAGGAAATTTTAAGCCTTCTAAAAAAAAATACATGATATTACTAATAATAGAAATTAAAAATATTAATCTTTGCTTGAATTAGTTTCTTTAAAATATTACTAAGAATATCAACTATGCAGATAACACTTACATCAATGCAAACAAAACAACTCCATTTAGCATTTGATTGAGTATTTTGTAAGCAACTTAAGCTAGCTTATTATCAGCCATGAATTAATAAACTAAAAAAACTTGGTTATTTATACGTACGAATTAATTGCTTTAGTACTCAAAAATAGTGGTGAAGGAAGATTAATTATAAAAAAAAAGATGACTAAGAAGAGAAATTTATTTGAAATATTTATTTTTTGTAAATTCTAAATGAAAGAATCCGAAATACATTAAATATAATTTGAAATGATAGGTTTACTGTTGGTAAAGTTTAAACTAACGAAATTAGACAAATAAAAAAACAGTGGAATAGTAAAATGAAAATTGATTAGCAATAAGTAATTTAATAAAGAGTTGAAGGTCAATAGATAAATATGTTAGAATTGCGTAAAATAAGAATAGCTGTAAGAGGAAACCCTGTAAATTAGCCGAAAAAAGGAAGATAATATTACGATTTAATTATTATAAAGACTTCTCTTTATGAAATCAGAAATGAAAAACCAAGGGTTATTACTGTAATAATAATTATAGGAAGGAAAGTGAAAGTAAGATCACTCCCCCTCTTTTTTGCAGAAATATCTATGAAATAATTGTTTGTAAATTAAACAGAAATAAAAAAATTATCTATCAATCAAACTAGAGGCGAGGTATTTATTATAGTTAATTTTGCAATATCAAGAATGTTGGTAGGTAGATACATATTCGTAAACAAATAATTAATTTGAGTGAATAAGATATTTAAAAAACCCTTTAATCTATCAATTCCCTTTCAAAACAAAAGAAAGAAAGAAAATAATTAAAAAACCAAAGCAATAAACTAAGCAAAAGATTTCAGCAATATTAACTTAGAAAGCCGTGTTTAGTAGTTGAAAGATTAATAAGTTTAATAGATGGAATAACAACACAAGCTATAGCAAGATATAATTAATCACGAGCTATTCAAAACAGCCACATTTTTCGATCCTGAAATTCAAAAAGAATGTGCTTAAAAACTAAACTAAGAGAATTCTAGGGCAAAATCTCACTAATAACCTGCAATTTCTATCTCTTATTCTCCTCGTGATACTTTCAAATCTCCAGACGCTGCAGTAAATCCATCTCACAATCAATTCAATTCGATAGGAAACGGTGTTACAATTAATAGGCCTGCAATGTTGGATTCTCCTCAAGAAAATAATTTGAATGAAAGAAATCTAACTATTCCTTAATTGGCTGGTAGTTAACAAGGTCTTCATTCTTCTTCTAATCGCAAGAGACCTCTTTTAGCTTTTAAGTTAAGTCCTAGTAGTACAAGATCTCATCAACAGGCTATAGAAGAGGTATTTAGATAAACTTTATGGGCATTATTTTACATGAAATTTAATAATAGAGGTTTAATTTGAACTTTGCAAAAATAAATGATTGGACTTTGTTATTAAATGATCTATTGATTTGAGATTAATTACTATTTTTATAATTCCATTTTGTTATTAAAAAATATATAGAAATAATAAGAGAATGATTTTGAATTCATTCAATCAGTCTAGGACGCTGAATTTTGGAATAAAGTTAATATGATTATATCTGAAAACGAAGAGAACAATAATAAAAATCTAAATTAAGGGAGACTCGTTTCTCTTCCTGCCATCAACTAAAAAGGAGAATTAGTCAAGAAGTAGGATAGATTATTCAAAAGGAAACTTGCTAGTAATCATATCTCTCAAGGATGGGAGATGGGTTCTTCTTGCTCAACACGTGACTCCCTTCGTTAAAATCAATCCCAATTTACCCCTCCTTTGGGCCAGTAACACACATATAATCAACAATAGCAATAATAATCCTTACAACCAAAATAACTTTTATAATTCTCTCAGTCTACAGCTGCTCTTAAGAAGAATCAGTGTTTGAGTTTAAATAATCATTTAAATACCCTTACAAATTAGAAGCATTTATTAGCTCCATCTTCAGTAAATTTGAAGTCTCCTTTATCACAATAAAATTAACACTCCTTTTAATTGGATTCTTTAAGGACTGAAGAATCTACTCATTTATTCTCCCCCGAATAAAAGGCAAATGCTTCTTCTTCCACTAATACTTTCAATCCTAGTAGTAACTATTCGGATTAACTTTCTACAAATGCTAACTCTATTGTTTCTGGTGCTTCCACTCTTGGACAATCTTAATCTCACAGCATTTTAAACTCTAAAATTTCTTAGTAATCCCTCAACTCATAACCATACTTTTAAAATAACTTAATTATGAGATAAAAATCCCCCTCACATGATTAAGCCAATGGTTTTTATCCAAATTATTACCCTAACACATAATAATAAAAATTGCATACTGATTAATTGGGAAGATTTAGTTAATAAAATTAGGGAAATTAATTATCCACATAGTAATAGGAAAGATTACCTGTCAGAGAAGATACTTTATGTCCTTCTATTGCAATAAAAAATAGTGTAAATATACATCTCCCATTGAAATATGGAAATCAGGCATAATAAAGAGCTAAACGTGATAGCTATATCTCCCCCTAGTAAAACTCTTAAAATGAATTCCTCCCTCCATCTTCTTCTGCAAAGAAGAATCTATCTATGCAATCTCATAAACTACTACATACTTTCAAAATTGAAGATCCAACAAACAATACTTTTATTTAGGTAATATTTTAAATTTTGAATTAATCTCTTTGGATATTTAAGTAATTACTTAAAATAGCATATATTTTTAAAATAATCTATTAATGATTTTACTATTAAGAGATTATCGATGGCTTGCTAGAACTTACATAAAGTCAGAATCAAATTTATAAATTTCCTTTTAATTAAAAAGCTTATAGAAAAATATAAATATTTGGCAGAATTTTTAATTTGCCAGATTCATTCTAATTTTTTTACTGAATAAATTACCTTTTTGACTGAATTTTATTTCTTCAAAATATCTTCTTTAGGACAAACATATAATACTAATTTTAATTATTCATTTACAAAAAATATAAATTAATTGAATTAATTAATAAATTTTTATTTCAAGACAACTTTAACTCATTTATATTTCTTAAAAAACTATAGAATGTGGATTCAAGAAAGAGGATTGAATAAAAATAAAATAATCTCCTAAAAGATAATAGCATGATCAATCAATTAAATACTTCCATAAAGAGAAATCAGTAGCACGAGTAAATACCATCGCCAAGAGAGAGACTTGGTACCTATGCAAGCCAAAACTAAAATTTAGAGCAATTTGATAACTATCAGTTTTTAAAATGCAATGAAGATATTAGCCATCCTTCCTTTAATAACCTTTTAACCCATTATCAAAGCCATAGATTATATACAAATTAAAATGAAAGCGAAAATTAAATAGGAAGACTCTAAAAATTTACTTAGCAACATAATAAGATTGAAGACCCTTTAAGAAGAAGTATGTGTAATAATGGATAAAAGAATGATTTCAGTTTCTGCGATGATGGTGCTAATAATTTAATGAAAATTTCTCAATCAGCTTAAGGATATAGAGAATAAGCTAAGAAAATAAATCTAAGAAGTAAATAATAAGAGAATTTGGTTAAAAAACTCTTTAAAATCGAAGATAAATAATAAAACTTAAGCAATAGTACAGTTCAAAATAATTATTTTACTTTAGAAACTTAGAAAAATTCTTAAAAATAATAAAAAATTTTAACAACCCATCAATGATAGTTAATTGCTAAGCTGAGTAAATAAATACAAAAATAAATGGATGGCTAAATATAAATTAATAAAAATAATATTATTAAAGTAAATGAATAATTAAATATCTCCTACTAACTAAATACAAGCTTTCTATAATCACAAATAAGCTATAAAGCCAGCAAGTAAACAAGCAAATAAACAACCAACCACCATATGCAATATTTCAATTAATAAATATAATTTAAAACTATAAACATATTAGCTTTAAAGAGCATAAATTTAATTTACTCGATAATTTTATAAAAAAAATAACAAATCGAGTGGTACATAGTTTTCTCTTTAACCTTAAATATACCCTAAAAAATTTTAATTTAATGTATTCCCTCCTTTATTTATTAATTTAGTAATTAACTTTAATATTAATTGGTTTTATTCTTTATTCTAATACTCATTTAAACCAAGGTTCTTATTTACTTTTTGACTATTTCATCAAACATTTTTAAAATAATTCGGTACCATCCTAGAATTCAGAAGATAAATTCTGGTTTAAAATTTGTTACAAATAGGATATTTTGTTGCTTATTTTATAACTTAATTATTTATTCTTTTTAAATATTATTTTTTAAAGAGAAATAAAAATAAAATCATTAATTTTCAAACTATTCTTTAGAATTCTCCTTAATTCTTTAAAAATAATCATTCTCAGCTATATTTTAATAGTTTTAAACTAATTATTTAGAATAAAGTGATATTCATAATATAGTTTTTGGAAATAATTTTGGTTTTATAGTTTGATATTTAATTTAGGAATGCATTTGAACATTAGTTTGGAGTAAGATAAATACAAACTTACTTGATAAATAAATAATTTATACATTGAAAATTACATTTTTTATATAAAATAATCAATAAATTATTAATAAATTACAATTTAATTATAAAAAAAGAATTTAAAATGAATAAGAAATTTATTAAGTATTTATAATTAAATTCAGCATTTAATGGAGAGGATTATAGTAAGGGATGAGAATGAATAAATAGATAAAATAGTGAGTGGTTAGATAGGGAGATATAAATCTATATTTAAAATAACAAGTAATCTATAAGAAATATTCACCATTTATTTGCTACAAATAAACACACTAAGGTAATAATTTCCATACTCTTTTTGCGAATTACTCTAAAAATTAATTATGTGAATCTCTATTCACTAGAAAACAATTAATTATAAAGTAAACAAAAAGATTTCTAATTACAAAGATACTTTATGTTTACTAGCTATGAAAAATAATTCTTTTCAAAAGTTTTCGAGCCCACAAAAGAGGAATAAGAACTAATTCAATAGGATTGAAGAATAGAGGCTCAGTATCTAAACAAATGAGTATACAACTATTGAAAAAGAAGTATTAAAGGAACTAGACTAGATTTCTAAAAAACATTGTGTACAATTCTTTCCAAATTCTTCAACAACATCTAAGAATTAACTGGGTAGTACTAAAACTTCATTTCCTATGAGAAATAGTAATATAACTCTATCTCCAAGGTAGATAAGATTAAACTAGGAATAAGATACAATATATTAAAAATAAGGCACCAATAGAAGTATTTAGAAACAGAATAAATAGCATACTTCTGAGAGTGAGATATTTGATAAGACTTAATTATCCTTAAACAGAAATAATATAAAAGGTAGTGATAATCAAAAAAAAAGCTGGATATCTCCAATAGTATAAAAGCAGGATTAATTTTTATCGTAGTAGAAATTACTATTACAAAGATAAAAGAAAGCCAGTTTTAGTGGAAGATATTAAAATGTATTTTTTCAAGTGGAATCTAAATGCACTTCTATATATTCCCTAGGAGACAAAAAGTAATGTATGGATTAAATAAAAAAATAAAGCCATTCCTTTTATGGAGAGAGCAAAAATGGGAACGAAGAAAAGAATGAAAAGAAAAAAGTAAATATAAATTAACTATAGCTAAGTAACATTTGCTAGTTACCCAGTTTCAATAGTTCTTTTAGGATACATAGATTAAATAGTAATTCCTTATCTCATTCAACTAAAAATATAGATAAGATTAGATCTTTTTCTAATACATCTTATAGTATGATTAAGGAGCCTTGGGTAAAATAGGAATTCTTTAAAACCCTAATAAATGACCCAAAGAAACAAATGAATTCATTTGACTTTTACTTTTATGATGAAAATGGAGGAATTCATAATAAATTTGAAAATATACATACAGATGTATCTCAATATAAGAAATCTATAGATTCAAAACGATGAAATTTATTAGTTTCCTTTTAATCGCAATTTTGTAAATAAAGAAAGAAAGGCTTTTAATAAATGTAGGCTAGCATTGCCAAAAGAGTAACTAAACTGAACAAATCACTAACTAACTTAATTTAATAAAATTCCTATCTCTTCTAACTTAATTAACAATTTATTAATAAAGTATATTCCTACAACACAAATCCATCATACTATAATTAATTTTTGTTTTAAAGGTTTATTTTTATGAACATTTACTAACGGTATCTTAAAAATAATGCTAAAGTTTTATATTTTAAAATATGATAATACTAAAGTAAAAACATGTATTTCTCTGCCAATAAAAATCTTATTTGCAATATTTGTATATATTTCTGATTTATTAAATGATTGATAGAAACACAATTATGCTAATTATAAGTAAGTAATTCAATGATAAGAATGTTAAACAAATAAATAGATTTAAATTGTAATATTTAAGAAATAAAAAATAATAGAAAACTTAACATATTTTAAAATTATGAATAATTTATTTAAAATTGAGAAAGATTTATTTAATTTGTAACACTCTTTTGTTATTACTAGATAGCACAGTCTATTAGTAATACTAAAAAAAGAGGAATATTCAACGGCCTACTAGTACAAATCAAATGATAAGTTGAAGTGCACGGCGAACCCTTGATCTGTTTTATTTATCGCTACCTTTCCTTCATGAATGTTATCATAGAAGATCCATAGTAGATGGAAAGTTAGCGATATTATTTGATTTATAATAGCTAAAAAGAGTTTTACCTCTAATATCTCTTCTGTAAAAATTAAGATAAAGTTTGTATAGTCAGTGTATATCTTATTATGGGTTTCTTTTTATGATTACTTAAATTTTAAGAAATTTAAATTAATTAACTAACTAAACTAATTATTTTTTTTAAACTTTAATTTATTAATTTGTCAATGAAATATTTTAAGAGTTAAAAGGGAATAGGGTTAATTGCTGGATTTAAAAGAAATATTATAACCCAAAATTTATTGGTCGAATATTATTTTATTATTGATAGATTTGATAGAATTGATAAAAATCTTTAAATAAATGTAAAATTGATCTAATTGAAATAAATATTTGATATTTTTAATTCTCAAAAAGTAAAGAATATCTACTCTTTTTCAAAATAAAATCAATGTCTCTTTCATAATTGTAAGGAGGAATAGAATGTCTCCATAAATAAGTACCCCCAATATTTTAAATGCTACTTGCTATATGATGATACTAAAGAAAATAAGAATATGGACATATTTATTGATTTTTATTAATTTGAATATTTTGAAAAATAGTGTATCCTTTAATTTATTTATATTGATGATTGATTGATTATATTCTTTGTTTGCTTAATGCTTGCTTGCTTGCCTATATTATACACTCGTATACATGATATCTTAAATCTATTTATAAATAACAATTTCCTATTCCATGAAAGCTATTTCTAGCCATCCTTTATGATAAATACCTAATATTATCTTCGTTTTCTATGAATTCCAAAATAAAATTGCTTATATGACATTAATTTTATTAAAATTTAAACTCCTTATTATTAAATTATTCACAATTCATTTAACCATTAGATTGATTGATAATGATATATGATAAGATGAGAAACACTATCTACAAATTAGTGCGATTATAATAACAGAAGACGAATACATTTATTAACGTACTATTACAACAATAATTCTAATTTCCTATTTTATTTATTGCCTATTTAATATTATTTATGCTTAGAGATATTTAAATGTTAAGAAATCCTGCTTGCTATTGAAGACCTATTGATAAACTTATAATATCTCCTTATACAATCTATTTTAATCCAACCAAATCACTTGGTAATCTTTTCCTTATGGAGATTCTTGGGGAAGCTGGAGATATCTACTAAAGGTCTAGAAGATTCTTCTTGAGGGTAGAGAATACCAACGAAGAAACCGTTTCTTTGATTGTATAATTATTAGGTTCTTCTGTTGTATTCTTAAGCAGTGGTCCATCTAGGAAGAGCATCATTGAGATCCAAAACATTGACACCAATACGGGCTTCCAAGGTATCAAGTAAGTATTCCTTTTCATTTTCTAATTTATTATAGAAAGGGTTGAAGTTCAACCAAGCCAACCAAGAAGCAGCAACAGTGGCAACTCTGAAAGCGTGCCATTCAAGAGCGGGCTTAGTCAAAAAGATTCTTTAAGCGAAACCAGCCTTAAAGAGGGTCTTGTTGAATAAAGGCAAAGCAATCAAAGGGAAAACCCAAGTAGCAACATTATTCAATCTGTTGGAAGTAAGGAAGGAAGTCAAATCTTCACTTTTTAAAATACGCTTTTAATAGGCGCTGAAAATAGCATGGGATCTTTCTTCATCAGTCCAATGGAACCAGGGCTTTAATCTTAAATTTTAGGTGCTCATTATTATTTCTTTTTTGTTTCTTCTTTAATACCTTGTTATCTTAAGAAATTAATCTTTTTCCTTTGCTAATAATTTTTTATTTTTTTAATTTCCTTTGTATATCTTAAGAAATTGATAAGCAATGGCATGCAAACATAAAGACTTACTTATTGTTTTTTTTTCATTATCTTCTCCTTATTTAATATTTTTTCCTCTCTTTATCAATAAATAAATGAATATGCATGTATGAATTAGATTTTGTCAATTAATGATTTCTATCAATTAATTAATTAATCAATCAATCAAATACTAAAGTCAGCTCCTATTCTATTTATTTAAAGATATATATAATAAGATAATGATAAAGATTCTAAAATAAATCATATTGGTATTTATTTGTATCTTTCCTAAATATTAGATAAATATATTTCACCATTTTTATTAAAGCTATTCGCAAAGAATCTACTTCCATAGTAGGATACTTTCTTTATTGTAGATATTCTATCTCTAAAAAAAAACAAAATGAGAATCTTTATGACAAAATGAAGTATCTTAAAAATATCATTAGATTTGCAAATAATTTATTTACTCCACTATGAAGTGATTTGCTATTTAAATAATTTTATTATCAATACTTTTTAGAATTTAATAATAAAATTAATATAAAATTCAAATATTTCATTAAAGGAAGGTTAGTTAAAATCTTATTTAATTTATATTCAATTAGAATACATTATTAATATTAACTTTAAAAGGTTAATCTTTTTTAATAATTTAATAACTTAGATCTCTTAGAGTAATCTAAATAAGTTTCAAGTAATCTTAAATACTAAAGCATGGAAGGATGAACTCTTGAATATTTAATCATAAAATTAAAATTTAAATAATTCAGCTATTGATTAAATATTTAAATAATTATTAGTTTTATTAGAGTCAGAATCTATTAGTAAATCTTAATGTCTTTGTAAAATAAACTAAAATAATAAATAAGTTGTTATTTGTTTCTATTTTTTTAGATAAATTATTAGAAATATTTTTAGTAGAAAACAAAATAATATTTTCTTTAGAATAATCAAGTAGAAAATTCCTAAAATTGATTACATATTAAATTTACTATCAACTCATATCCACTTTCTAATTATTCTTGTTTTATAATATAGGTTTGATTGAGTATAAACTTAATTTCATAAAAATTATTAATCAAGAAACATATTAGGTATAAGACATGGAGGAGGAAGAATTTACATTGAATGATTTTATGTCAAAGAATAAACACTTAAATAAAGATGGGAATGTTGCCTAAAAAAAATAGAATAAGTAAAAGAAGTAATAGTAGGTCTAACTTTAGCAATTATTAGTATAACAATTGACTGAGTAGAATTAATAAGTTTGCGAATAATTTAGTGAATCTTTAGAGAGGTTCTTAAAAAGAGCATTTTTAAAGTGTAATAGCAAGAATGAAAGAAAGGAAATGAGGAAGTTAATATTATAAGAAATAAAAAATGCTAAATTATTAGGGGATTTATAAGAAAGAGATTGGGATAATAAAGATTTGCCTCTTTTAAGTAGAGAAATGATTGAAAAGAAATTGTTCAATGATGTAAATGCAGTGACTAAACCTGCTAACCACACGGAATAGCAGATCAAAATAATAGATACTATAGTAAAGAAAATCAAAGAGGATATCATTAATAATACCTTAGTAAATTAAGATAATGAAAATAGTAATTAAAATAACATTTAAACTTAGAGTTCTAATATATTTTAAGAAGATGGGTAGCAATAGTTATTACTTAATTTAGGTATTAATTAGCAAAATGGAAAAAACAATATAAATCAAATTAGCTATTCAAATTTAATAGAAAATAATGAAATGGATGTTGAGTAGTAATAAGATAATTATCATTTTGATGAAGATGACTTTGATGTTGAAAGAATGAAAGTACCTATTGTGGGTACAAGCACTTAATTAGAGAAAGAATATCTTCGTTTAACTGGTTATCCAAAACCCCATGATGTACGTAGCCCAGAAACTCTAGTTAAGAGCTTTGATTTCTTAATGAAGAAGTATGCAAAGAAGTCAGATGATTACCATTATTTCTAAAGTTAACTCCGTTCCATTCGCTAAGATTTATTAATTTAGAATATTAAAAATGAATTTACTATGAAAGTCCTAGAAGAAAATGCTAGAATTTGCTTGGAAAATTATGATATTTAAGAATATAGCCGTTGCTTAGGATAGTTAATTTGGATGTATAGAGAGTTACCTAATTTAACTAAAACAAATTATAAAGAATTTATTTACTATAGATTAATATAAAATATTTTTGAAGATAAAAAAGATAATCTATTGACATGCCTTCAAGAAATAAACCAAGATGAATTATTATTATCAAAAGAATTTGAAGCAGCTATGAAATTTTAACATGCTATCTCTATGGGTAATGTTAAGGGCTTTTTTAATTTATATAATAACACTTAAGATCATGGCAAATATCTTATGGATCTATTTATAAAAAAATGGAAAGTTTGGGGTGTTAGGATCATAAGTAAAACGTATGGACCTCAATCTATAAGTGTTTCTCATTTCTAAGGAATATTTGGATTTCATTCTCTTGAAAAAGCAATAGAAGAACTTAAAGCATTAAATTGTGTTTTTGATGAGAATAATGAAAAAATATTAGTAAAAGATACTATAGCTCTACTAGATCAATTAAGACATTGAAATAAGAAAACTAACCGTAATTTTTATATAAACGAGAATAGAAGATTAAAGGATAGATAGATAGATAAAACTCTTATTATTTTCCTATATTTTTGTATAATTATTAATATTTTATTTAAATTACAGTAATTCTACCATTTCATTTAATCATTTCAATTTTTTGACTTTATTATTATTTATGTAAGAATTCATACACTTATAGTAATGCTTAATAACCCTCAATAAAACTGGCTAATCCATATAAAATTAAGCAAAAATTAAGCAAATTAGAAAAAAGAATGATATTAATTTGCGAAATTAGATTGTTAAATTTCAAAAAATAAGAGGGAAATATGATAATGTGTTAAAAACAAAACCCTCACTAAAAAGATACTTTAAATATTAAATATTCATGATAAATGTATCATTGAATCTATCTATACTGGTAGTTTATTAAGTAATGTATACACTATATTTATTTTCTTTATTAAAATTGTTTAACTCAACTATTTATTAATAACAAATAAAGAAGAAAATAAACATCTCATAACTATTTATTTCTTATTTATTTTAGAAAAAGTTACCTAACTATTTACCAACAAATCCCACCTTTTAGAAAATTATAGATCCAAAATGTAAGAGAATTCAGAAGTATAAATTGGGAATTTAGAAAAGGAATAACTCATTAGTAAAATAAATAAATATGAACATGAAATTATTAAGCTCAAAGAGAAAAATTAGCAAAACCAGTAGAACATTAAGATAGTGAGCGAACAATATAATGCTGAAAAGTTACGAAATGTAGAATTTGAACTAGAGAAAAAGCATCTCATTACTGTTAATTAAGCAAAGGAAGAAGAATTGAATAGACTAAAGGAGTGTAATAAGACTTAATAGTTGGAATTGTAGTATTTTGAAAAGATTTTGTACTCATATGCAGTGACATAACAAGAGAAAGAGCAGATTGTTGATGATTAGAAATAACACTACAAGGAGATATTTAAAAAGTATGTTGATTTAGATATTGAAATTGAGAATGTTCGAAAAGAAAATTTGCTATTAAAAAATGAATAAAAACTACTTGAATAAAGACTTTTAAGCTCTTAAAAATAATGTGAAAATATTTAAGAAATCTATAGGTATCGTCTTTCCGAATTTTAGGAATAATTCAATAGTATGAATGCTACAATAGCTATGCTTTAGAAATAGGTTGATGATAATAAGTATTTTAAGGAATTTATGCAATCGCACATTCAATTGAATTAGGGATTAGAAGCAAATATTGAAGAATCATCTTTCTAATATTAGAATAATAGTACTGATTTTAATAATGATTAGCAAAATAACTCTGGAAAAATGATTCCTGAATATGACAATGAAAAGGTATAAATGAATAATCTATTAGAAGAAAATATGTAGTTGAATTAGTAGATTTATGATTATGAAACAAAAATTGCTCCTAAAATATTAGAAAAGGAAAAAGAAGTTAGAATTTTATAAGAATAACTTAAGGACCTTTAAAAATTCAATGAAGAGATATCTAAAGAAAATAGTACGAATAAGCAGGAATTATTAGAAATAAAAGAGAAGTAAAGAGCGATTAAGGAAAATGAAGAATTATAAAGTATGGCTGTATCTTAGTTCACAGAAAAAGACATAGAATAACTCTAAAAAGCATATGTTGAAGAAAAGAGTATTAGACTCAATCTTCAATAGACTCTTAAAGAAATACAAGAAGAAATGAAACGTAAGAATCCTATCCTTAGGAAATAGAATGAGAAATGGCTAAAATTAAACTAAGAATTTTTGAAATTCGAATAAGAATATCAGCAACTGTAAAATGATTTTATCTTAAAAGAAAAAAATATAGAGGAACTGTAAGATGAACTAGAGAAATCCCTGAATGAAAACGTTTAACTTTAGTCTTAAATCAATTTTTTAAAAGAAGAAATTTAGCGTCTAGCTAGTTAAATATAACATCTCCTCAAAGTAAATTTGAAACTCAAATAAAATATAAGTGCAAAACTTGGCAAAAATTAACTTGAAGAAATAATTGCTTAAATAAAGAAGGAAAAAAATTAATCGTTTGGTTTATAGGATGTTGATGAAATGTACTAAACTAACTATTAATCCCTTTACAGCGACATCTAAGAGATTGTAGAAATAAATATGGAATTATGTAAAAAACTTAGAGACAGGAGTTGAAAAATATTTCTTTTATCTCTCACTAACTATTCCAAACTTATCCTTTAAAAGGGAGATAATTCTAATCTTATTGAAACTCTACCCTTTTTACAATTTAGGAATCATTTGCATAAAAGTCTAAAATATTAAAAGATGAATTTGTGTTTATTTATTATTATTTATAAATTAATATTTACAAGAAACTGATTGGTAATGAAAATGGTATGTAGATATAAGCTCATTTAATCCAAATTATTAATTGCTTACTTGTATTCTATTTTGCTTATTAAAAAATATATATTATTGTTAGATACTGTATTAGTCTCATCTATCTACTTCATTATCGATTCTTCTTTAATTCCTTTATTCTTTTTCATTTCAGATTGTATAAAACCTGATTATTGCTAGAAAAAGATAAAAGGATTGATATATTATTTTCCATAAAATTGTTTTTAATATTCAAAAATATTATTGATTCTTAATTCATATTTATATAGAAAATTTTAATTATACATTCTTTTAAGATAAAATTTATTTTATTTATTTACTATAGATTAGATTTATTTAGTGAAATACTATTTGTCTGCAATATTTTGATATTTATGTGATAAATAAATATAAGATATAGATATAAATCATTAATTACTAATTGTTTTAGTGTTTTTAGAAAGAAAGAAAGAAAAATCTTTATCCTACTTCAATAGATAGAAAATTTAGCTAAACTATATTTTAATCAGTATTATTTACCTATGACGGATCAATCTTAAAAACCTTCATTGTATTAAGCTTCAATCTAAGCAAGCAATGAATTTTATTTGGCAGATATTAATAGAAAAGTTTAAAACTATCCAAGTTCTCACATTTCAAAGGATGATTTAGAAAAGAAGGAAAGAAAATATAAATATATGAAGGAAGTTCAAAATATGAAAAGTTAGTTGGATAAGTTGTTGAAGGAAAACATTGAATTATATAGAGCTCATAAATCTATAGATTTTTATTCTAAAAAGAGTTAGCAGCTTTAACAATATATCTAATGTTAACAAGATTTGATAGGCTAAATAACAATTTTGGATAAGAAGGAATAATAAATCATGTTAAAATGTGAAGAAATCAACGAATCTTTATAAATGATTGAAAGTATAAACAACATTAGTAGTGAATAAACAAATCTTAAAGGTTTCCTTAACCAAATTTAATTAGAAAATGAGAAATCCCTTCATCTTTTAAATAAAGAATTGAAATGAATTAATTATGATTGTTTAGAGTGTATATTACTATATTTTTTAAAGGATTGCTTGATAAAATTATCAGACAGATCAATTAATTTCCTCTTTTTTATTAAAAACATAAAATATTTTTACTTTACTTTACATTTGATTATCTAAATTTGATAAATAATCCCTCTAAAAATTGAGAATTTTAATTAATAAAACTATTACTAAAATGAATAGTTTATATTTTTATGTATCCAAAAAATTATGTAAAATAAAAATTGAATTAGGTTTATTTTATATTTTTATTCAAATATCAAAACAAAAAATGTTTATTTTTAGATTGATGAAATAATAAGCTAAGAGTCTAACATCCTAAAAGATTTAATATTATCAAATAAATATTCAAATATTTAAAATTAAAAATGAAAAAAATAACATAAATATCTTTTAAAAGTTGAAATGTGTTTTTTTAATATTAATTGGTAATGATAATATAATAATATTATTTTCAAGTTGAATAGATGTGTTTAATTATTAAATTGAATAAAGATTGATTGCTTAATGATATGAGAATTAACTACATTTTGTAATTATTAAAGCTAATGCAATTTAAATCCTAAAATAATAAGTTCAAAATAGTTAACTTAATTAGATTTATTATTTTATTTCTCTGAACAAATGTTTCATACAAATTCAATTCTCACTAAAATTTGAGAAAATTCCATAAATCCCAAATATTTTATTCAGAAAAGGTGAAAATTAATTATCCTTTTAAATATTATTTTTCAATAATTTTCGAGTAATTAAAATTCAGGAATATATTACATAATTAAAATTTAATTAAATTTTGGAAGATTTAGTTTAATTCAATCTATTTATTGCAATGTTAATTGATAAGAAGGGTTTATATTAATTACTAATTTATCACAAATTTTTTTGATTCATTTAGCTGTAGTGATTTTTAAGTTTGAACATGTGATAGTCATTAATATTTGAAAAGAAGAAATTTGATAAAATTTAAAGGTTTACAAAAGAAGTTCAAGATTATCTAATTCAATTTATCTTATTATCATCATTTAAAAATTAATTTGGTAGAAACAATTTTTCCAAGGATTTAATTAATAGTAATAGTAGGAGAAAGTATATTCATTCATAAGTAAATAATATCCTACTAATAATCCTAAAATTTTTTTGGCATATCCTAAGTAGAAAAATAAACATTAAGGGTATTGAGGGATCTTTTAAGTTAGTTCTTCTGTACTTTTAAGAGTAAGCACGAAGAACACGAATATCAAAGAGGATAAATTAAGCAAGATATTTCTTTAATTAATAAAATTATTATATTACTCTCAGTTCTAAATGTGATTGAGATTATTTAATGCATTTAACGTATTAATGATGGTGCTAAATACTAATTAAATTTTTTAGCTCCTATGGTTTTACTCACAATGCATTTGACCGCATCATGGATTTTATATTTGAAATCTTAGAGTTTAAATTATGATTATCTAATCATTTTTATTTCTATTTTAAGGTGCCTCGAATGGAGACTGGCATCAGAATAATTCTTTAATTCATTTACGTCGCTTACTATACATGATCCCACTTAATATGGGATCCTGAACACTCTTAATTTTATTAGCATTTATTTTATAAGAAATAATAAATTTAAATTTGCCTGCATATTTGCACTTTCTATCATATTATTTTCAAAATGGAAAGACCCTTATATAGGTGCTTGGAATTTCATAATAGTAGTTTATACAATCCTTAAAGTGTTTACTAACATTGAAAGCTATAAAAGAGAAATCTACCTACTTAAAAAAAAGAATGCAATTTATGATATAATAATTAGAGATTTTGTAAGCACTAATATTCTTTTATTGAGAATGGATGATATAGATACTAGAATGGAATATTATTTGTCTAACAAATAATTTTAAGATACTTACAAAGCAAAAGATTTAGAATCAGTTAATGAAATTCTAACCAATATTTCTATTGCAGGAAAAAATAGAAATCTTAAACAATAATTAAGTTCCCTCTTTATGTAAAAAATAAAAAAAGAATCTAATAAGCTAGAAGACAGCAAATATCCATCTTAAATATCTTCGAAAAAAACGCGAAGTACAGATGCTAGTAAAACTCATACATTTAAATCCTAAAATTAAACGCCCTAACAAGAAATGCAATCTCATTAACTAAATAATAAATAACTTACTTCTCCTCTTTAGCCAGTTCTTTAAAAAAATTAAAGTGAAATTATAAGACCTACCTTACATTTAAATAAATTACCTTCTGGAAGTAACCCAGAAACTCTTTAAAATAAAATCTAAATTCAAGTTAGATCTGAAACCAATATCTCTTAATTTTAAGAAGAAAAAAACAAAAATTTATCACACTAATAAAATATCACAAATAATATTAATTCGCTAAACATTAATGATCTATAAAATTTATAAAATTAAAATGAAACTTTAGATTTAAACCAAGAAAAATAATAATTTCCTAATGCAGAAATCTAAAATAAGCATTAAAAATATTTAAGAGATAGGATAATAAGTATCGAAAATCAAAATTCTAACATGGATTTAAGTCAATCTCTTGTAATTAGATTAGATTAAATATAAAATGAACAGCAAGAGAATTTATAAATTGCTACAAATAAATCAAAGGTAAATGATAAAAAGAATAGTGATAATGTCTCTGATAATAAGTTATCTGAAGAAAAAACTGCACTTAAAAATAGTCCATTTAAAACTTTGGTTATTCAACCAATTTTGTAATAATTATAAACACCTAAAAAGGTCTCAGCTTTTAATTAGAGATATAAGAAAAGTCTGAATTAAAGCAAAAATGAGTTTGAAATGAATAGCATGCAAGAAATACAACAAGATGAATTCGGTGAAAAAATAAGTAAGAAGTTTAATTTAAACTCTGAAGATTTTTAAAGTAGTTTTTAGTCTCCTTCTCAAAAAGAATAAGTGTCATTTTTTGGTGTATCTGATGAAATTACTAGTTTAAATAGGAATAAGCAATTTTCTAATAATGCAAGTATAAGCTAATTCTAAATTAATTAAAATCCCTCCCATTTTCAGTTTCCTTTAATTGAACCTAAATAGAAATCAGCTATCAAGTTTAATCTTCCTAATACCTTAAATAATAGTAAATATGAGGTAGAAAACAATCAAAATTTTAGAATATCTTAGAATTAGAATTTTGCCACTCCTTCAGCTAACACAATTCTCACAGAAAAAAATTCTATGAATTTTGAAGACAAGACTCTTATAACTAACGAAGGAAAACAACCTAACATAAAACTAGATCACATAAATAAATTCAGCATAGATTGGAAAGAAAATAAAAAGATGGAAGGAGAATAAGATGATTTTAAAGAATAGAATTAATTTAATGGATTTTAATTACCTTAATTAACATGGATTTAACAAAATAAGACCTATTCATTTAATTCTTAAAATATTAATGACCATAAAAAGGGAACAAAGAAGGATAATTTAAAAAATCAAAATATAAATTTTCATAAAATGCTATAAAAATGCTATAGAGGGGAGTACGAAGATTCGAATAAAAAAATGAAATTAGACATAAAAATCAACTTATTTTATTTAGATTTTGTTTATGCAATTATTTCTATTGAAGAAATATCTAATCAAGAACAAATATACAATTTATAAAGGTAGTTGTTTGAAAAAGAAAAAATGCTTTAAAGAATGATAGATACGATTAAGAAACAATCATCTTAATGCATTTCAACTGCTATTTCTTTAAATAATAAATTTATAAGTAATAATGATTTCTAAAGAAGAGATTTCAAATCCTTAAACACTATTACAAGTACTCCTCCTAAAAAAGATTAATAGATACCTAATGAGCAGAGAACGAATACTATGACATTAATTGGTTTTTAGCAAAGCAATGAAAGTAAGTTGATGTAATCCAAGAAGAGACAAATAAATGAACTCATCTATAATTATAATGAATTAATTAAGCTGGCTAATAATTGTAAGGAGATACTTTAAAATTCTCTTTCAGCTTAGCACCACCACTAACTTATTAAGCTATAAACAAAAGAAATATCAAGTATTAATATTATAAATGAGATTAATCAAATCTTAAAATGTTATCAAATCATTAAAGATAAAAAATAATTAAATGTTAAATTTGATTATACAAATGAAATTAAGAATCATAGTTAACAAGATTTAATCACTCATATTTACATATTTAGATAGCTGCTTCATAATTTAATAGGAAATGCTTTCTAACATTCTAAAAATAAAAAGACGATTAAAATTAAGGTGACCCACATAAATTCTCTTGTTAAAATTTCCATTAAAAATACATTTGAGTCTCACATGATTTAATAAGAAGATCATTCCAAGAATAATTTACAAATTTAACAGAGGAAAAGAAAAGATAAATAGATCTCTAAAACTTAATAATTGCCTGAAAGGAGACAAAATGAGGCTGTTAAAGAGAAAATGGGTCTAACTGCATCTACATTGTTAGTTTAGTAAATTGGACCTTTCAATTAGCTTTATTTTTAACATAGAAAATATTACTATAAAGTCTCCTGCTTTCTCTATTAAGATATAAATATATTATCAGATCAAGCTAATAAAGATGATTTTTTGAAAATTTTCAATGCTGCAAATGAAGTTAAAACCAAATGTAAATACAATTTAGACACAATGACTTCTGTCTCTGATGATAACAATTCCTTTGAAAAAAATATGAATTTACTAGTTATAGAGAGAGATATAACTAAAGATGGTTGAATTTAAAGAAACGAAAGAAAAACATTATTAATAAGAAACAAAAATATCAAAATAATTTTTACCTTATTTTTAGAAAACAGCTTTTAATAAATACAATTAAGTTATCGACTTAAGTTGAGAAATATATGACATTTAATAATAAACCAACCAATTTATTTAAAAAATTTTAATAAATAACAAATTTACTACTTCTATTATACTTCTCCTCCTTCAAGTTATTTTCATTTTAAAATCCTTGTTTATAATGATTCCTTAAGCTATTTTAAAACATTTTATTAACTTTTTTATTTTTAATTTTGAAAATCTTATTGTTTTTTATAATTTATTTAGGATATTTATAGATATTCTCTTAATAAATAATAATTCAAAAGAAATTAAATAATATATTACCATTTTATATGAATTTTATTTGACATTGGAAAATATAAATATTTGCTTATCAAATATTATTAAGGAGTTAATAATTAAATAAATGTTCGCTCAGAAATTTAAATTAGAAATGTGTCAGTAGTAGTAATATATTAATATAGTATTAAAGAAATAAAAATTGAATGGAGTTAATGAACGATTGATAATATATATTTTAGATTATTTATAAGGATATTTAAATTTAATTAGTTACTAAAATGTATATATTTCAATCTAATAAGAAGAGAATTTTCCTATTATCTACTGATCTAGTTCTGCTTTATCAACTTTTTACTTTTGATTATCAATATTTATAGTTTAAATTATGGTTTGTTTGGTTTTATTTACACTTTAAAAGCATTTGATTAAGGTTGTATTGTAAACTATGAAAGGAGTTGTTATGGAATTATCAATCTATGCAATTCATTATTAATATGTCCATCAAAGAGAAAAAACTGAGATTTAAGTAAAAGAAAAATAAAATTTTTACTCTTTTTTCTATAAAAAGTAGAAGAAATAGGAATTATTATTAAAAAAGTAATTAAACTTAAAGAATAAGATTGGTACTCTTTATAAATAGTCAGCACATAATTATATAAAATAGGAAAGAAGTCTAATCTTAAAAATAATTTTAGTGTGAACAGAAGGAATTAACTAAAGAGGCATGAATAAGCATTCATTATTATTTAATAACCCTATTTAGGAGAAACAGTATCGAAATTATATTAAATAGGAAAGGGGGAAACCATTACGTATAATAGTAACATTGTAAGCTTTCAATGAATTCATCATGCTCTCAACAGTTGTTTATTATTATTTAGCAGATAAAAATAACTTTGGAGATGCATTGGATTATATCCTTTATTAAGTTATTGTCTTTATTGCCAACTCAATTATAGCAATTCTCATGCTCTATAAACTATTAGATTTTGGGGTCAGTCTCTTTTTCTTTATATTTGTACACACCTTAAGAGTTACGCTTACTTTATATATGCCAGGGTATTTTGACCATTCTCTGCAATTCTTCAGTCAGTTTCAGTATGGATATAGTGTTTTCTTAATCATTATAGTCTTAACATTTTCATACCACTTCTTATTTAAAGCAGCTACAATCTTAACTTTAAACTCCGTAGTTTTTTTTCTTTATTAATATGAGTATAATAACTTCTACACAATGAGTTTTATATCAGCTGTACTCTGCTATAAAGTATTTACAGACGAAAAGACTTTTCGCTAAGACTTTTTAATTAAATAAAAGATGGAAAAGTGGATGCTTATAGTAGATAAAGTTATACCTTCCTCTGTGTTTATCACTAAGTTTAACCCAAGGGAGGAATAAATAGAGTTATCTTAATCTAATTAAAAAGCGAAGGTAAAGTTTGATGTTAAAAATAGCGAGTAATTTTAAGCTTTTATAGCTAGAACATTTCTTGATAAAAATAGTGAAGAGATAGCTTAAAAAAATAATCTTCCTCCCAATAATTTGAAGGTAAAAATTAGAGGAATGATTGAAAAGGAGAGAACAAATACTTAAAAGAAATTATATCATAGGAAAATTACTGATGGAGTTTAGAAGCTTAAAACTGTAGCTGATGGAAATAAATTGGTAGCGATAAACTATAGTACCTCAAATGTATTTACTGATAAGAACAGAAATCGAGTGGAGAGTAAAGTTTCAGGCAGATCTGATTCTCTATAATAATAATAAACACCTGGATCGCTAGCACCTTCAAGGAAACCTTCCAATCCATACAATTCGAATAGTTAAGGGAATATGAATAACATCCCATTACCTTTCCGTAATATAATGATGAAGAAGAAGAGGATAAGAGATGGTGAGATGTTAAAAAACTAACTTGATAACAGTTTTATATAAATTTAACATAATGATAGTTTCCATTCTTTGTCACAACAGTAGATTACAAATTAAATTGATAATGAAAACCTTAATTCTAGTTATTAAAGCCAACCAGTTTAAAGGAAGGTACGTAAAGCTAAGACTATAAGAAACAGATAATAGATGTTTAGGAATCATGCAAATTCTAATGGTTCAATTTAAACTCCTTAACATGACAGTCATCAATAAAATGGAAATGCTTTATTAGGTAGATATTTTTTGTTGAATTTAATTTTAATAGTTATCTTAAAGCTTTGAAAATCATCTTACAATTTTATAGCACTTCTATTATTAGAATTTAAATTATTTGATTGCCCCCAATGAAAAAAGAATTTTACATAATAAACATTTAATTAAAAATTAAAGAATATGTAATTTATTAGAAGCAAAATTAATTCAATAAAACAGCAAGTAACTGTTATTATTTATTCGCGATATATTTAAATTTATTTTTACTTTTTTTAAACACAACTCTCTTTAATATAGGTTATTACAGAAAAGATGAGCTCTCTGAATAACAAACATTTTCCATTAAATTATATAGTTACTATCTAGAGGAGATTTATGTAATTGTTGTTATAGATGAAGAATCATATGAAGAAAGGATGATAAGAGAGAAGAATAGATTGAGAGATTTCTAAATTAGTAGTACCAGATTTGTAAATGAATTGAGTTTATAAGCAAGGAATATGTTTTCAGAGTTAAGGAGCCAATAAATTTGCTATTTAAATTCAGATTAAGTTACTCATAACTCAGACTTGATGAAGAATCAAAATATGAGAGCCATAAACCACTGCTTTGGAATAATAAATCATATAGATAACTTTATTATAAGCAACAATTACATTCCAACAGCAATTCTAGAAAGCGAAATAAAAGAAATAGATTTGAATCAGTTACTCGATAATCTTTTAAAGGTGTTGCAATTATAAAAAGAAGAAAGAAACTTAAAATTTGTTATATATAACGCTTACAAAAAGCATTTGTAATCATCTTCTAAGTACATTACTTAATTATTGTACAACATTCTAAACCTCAGCTTTCAAGTTTGTGCAGAGAATGGATTAATCTAGATTGAAATCAAAGAAATTAATAAATCTTTCTATACATCTTATATTGAGTTTTGTATTAAACACACTCTTAAAGAGGAATCCTTTAGCATTTTCAACTTCTGCGAACAACAAAAGCTAGTCTTTGAAACTTCTAAAAAACTTCTAGAGCTGATAAGTCCTTACAGCAAATTTTTTATTAAGCAGAGGAAGAATTTTTATGCTCAGATAAAGTTCTATATTTATAAAGACTTGAATGAAATACATTTATTTAATAAGACTAGATAAACTATGTACCATTCTATTAATGGCAATGGTGGAAATCATTTAATTGAGCAGGAAGAATGCTTAAGCGATGATCTTTCAATAGAATTAACTGATCCATGTATAAACAAAATTGAATCTATGAAAAATACTAATAAAAATACCAGAAATCTATCAAGAATTCTATCTACAAATAGATAGAATACAGATAATCCTATAAAATTAAGCTAAGAATATACTGAAGAAGATCATGTACGTTTGAGAAATGAAACTCTAGGTAATAAGAGTGTTTAAAGCAAAAGCTAAATAAATTAAATAACTTCAAGTGTATTTGTAGAAGGTATTTCTGGGTACAAGATACCTTTTGGATTGTTATTTGCAGAAAGTAATAAAGAGAAACAACAATAACAGCAGTAGTAACAATAATTATAATCACAAAAAGAAGAAGAACTAGATTATGAAGATGAAGACGATGAAGGTGATGATGATGAAGAAATATAAAAGACAGAATAAGAAAGTTCATATACTCATCAAGCTGAAAGTAGAAAAGAAAAAACATATAGATCAAGGCTTAAGAAATAATAGAAAAATTCAATGAAAAGAGCAGGATAAGAAAATACTTTGCAAAGTGAAGAGAAAAAAACCGATAATTAAAGATCAGAATCAGTAATTTAATCTAAAAAGCGATTCTCTTCTCATCTAGATACAAGAAATACTTCACAAAGATCTTAAATGAACATAAGATCTAAGAAAAATTCTTGCTTTAATGAAAATAATAATGAGACACAGTAGTTGTATTTCCACGAAAGAGGAATTTCTGGTGGTGCTATCAGAGAATCCGAAGAAGAGATGACTCTAACAAAATCTAATAATTCTAACACAGTTGGCTATCATTTTTCAGTTAACAATAATAAAAGTGGTTTTTTAGTAAATGACCAAGATAAGTAGTAAATTGATGATTAATTCGATTCATCTCGATGCAAATCTCCTTCAATATCTATAAATACTGGAATAAAATCAGAAAAAAAAGATGAAATTAAAGAATTCTTTACTGAAAGTTAAAGAAAAATGAATACCTATACAAAATCCTCCTTTTAAAGCAGCCCTAATGGAGATTAAAGCAAAAAGATTTTACTTTAATAATATTGAAAAAATTAAATTTAAAATAAAGAATAAATATAAGCAAATAATACATTAAAATGAACAACAAACTGAAAGTCTAATAAGCAAACAAAACTAACTAACTAACTAACTTACTTACTAACTAACCAAACATTTTTCTAAAAAAGATAATATAATTTAAATAATATTAATTCAACCTTTCAATACGAATAACTGAGAAAAACTAAATTAACTATTTTATATTTTCATCAAAATAAAGATTATTATAAATATATACAATAATTTACTTACATACTTACTTAATTCCTCTCTCTGGCTATAATTCTTCTTTATTTTTATATAATCTTTTCTATTCAATATTAAAATTATTTTTAAAAAATAATCAAGATAATTTAAATCTTATCAAATAATTTTAAAAACATTTATTTAACAAAAATATTTTTATTTTTCCAAGAATTATCCCTTTTTTATCTAGTAACTTTATTTATTCTTTTCCTTTCTCAAGAATAGTAAAAATACCTTTTAATTGAGAATTCAATTAGGAATATTAATTTAATTACTCTTTTCTTTAAATTATATTGCTCATAGAACATTAGATTACTCAGAATAAATGTTTAATACTCCTTAAAGAAAAATTTTTTGAGAAATTTTAGCCTGATTTCAATTTTAATAAATAATAATAGATTGCAATTGTCCAAAAAATAAATAGCCTTTAGCAAAAATTAGTCTTTAAGATTTGATTATTTATTTATATCTATTTATGGATAACCTAAAAAAATTAAAAAATTATATTAAACAGTCAAAGTTAAATATTGATTTTAATGATTATACCTAAAGTCTCATACATATTTTTATTTTTACTAAAGATAGTTCTCATAGTTCGTAACTAACCTTCTAGTGAATGCTCTCTTTCTATCCATAAATTAATAACAGGAATATAAGGATCATTATGCGAAAGCAAAGGATACAGCAATTATTATTACTTGAACATACTAAATAAAAGCTCATTTATTAACTATGGATTTTCATTTTGGATAAAACCAGAGTCTGCATCCTAATTTGATCAAGTGATCGCAGCCATACACTCAACTTCTGATTTAATAGAATTTAACGATAAATTTTTTGGAATAATGTTAGATTAGAATTTGGAACTAATAGCAGAGTTTTATGAAAATAATGTTAAAATGAGATTATAGAATCAAGACTTGAAAAATTAGTGGAATTATGTTTTAGTAACAGTATCATAAACTGTTGAAGCTACTACTTAATAAACTTAATAAAATGTAGCTATTTTTATCAATAAAATAGAAAATAAAGTTGTTTAAGTAGTTTAATAAGTGCAATATGGTTCAGGCACTATAAAATTAACACTATTAACTTAATTCAATAGAGGTTGCTTAAAAAATAAGATAGCAGGGTTCTACTTTTTATAGAATATTGATACTAAATCCAATAATTGGGAATTTTATCTTTTTAAATATTTCTTATAAGGTGGTATCTTTTCATCTTAAATCATTGCTCATTATTCAATTAAATATGAAGATAAAACAATCACTCTTCCTGATAATTCGGGTAATCAAAGGCATCTCTACCATGAGGTAATTAAATAATAATATTAATTTGTTTAAAATGTTAATAGTAATAATAAACTATTTATTCGAATTTGAATTAAACTTCTATAAAGTGCCTACCAAAATAATTTAATTTTTTTAAGATAAAATAAAATTTGCTAAAGAAAGATTTGGTTTGGGTTTTTTCATTAAGAATAAACAATATCTTATTTATAAATATAGTTAACTCCTTATGAGTATGAAGAATATTATATTGGAAGATCACAGACTAGTATTATTACTTAGTAAGAAGAATGGTAATTACTCAATCAATAAGACAGAGCTATGTTTAATAATTTTATGATTAGCTTCTAATTTTGCCCATAACTTGTTGATATTTAAGAATATTTAATATATTCTATCAAATCATAGAAATAGCTGATATTTGATGTTTTTTATAAGAAAAACGATTAATAAAAATATGAATTATTTGCCAATAACAAGATAAATCCCATTTATACTTCGTCTAAAATTAAAGAAAAAGTATGGGTGAGAATTCTATTAAAATTTTACTTTGATCCTATCTAATAATCTCACTTAATTTATGTCGAAGAAGATGATGAGTAAGTAGCTCTAAATACCCATAATGTAACAAATTCAAACTTATATTATTTTTAAAAAAATCTTTTACCTCAAATTGAACATTAAATGTATAATAATTTAAAATATTCTTTAACATAATAGAGTATTATTGAATTTGTGAATGAATTTTATTCAGATGATAAAAAAGAATACTATGTTGGATTTGGCAATAATGAATATATTAAAAATTATCTTGTCACTTCTGGATCATTTTCTTTTAATAAGAATGATCCTGTCTTGAATCCATCAAATTGCTCATATCTTAACTAATGTTCCAGTAATTTTGAATTTTATAAAATTTAATTTACCTTCTAAATTTATTATATTAAAGGTATTTAGGGAATTTTAGGATCTAAAAATGAAAAATGCGTCGCATGTGAAAATGGATATATTTTTGATCGAAGTAGTTTAAAATGTTAAACCAAATGTGCCCCTAACAAATAATAGATCAATGGAGAATGTTTCGAAAATATGTATAATTGGGGTTGTAATGTAAGGATATTAAAACAAATTTTTTATTAAACAAAAATTAAATTATGAAATTAAAAAATAGAAATTCGATAAGGCTAATAATTAATGTATGGAGTGTAATGAAGGTAGAATTTTGAGTGAGAATAAATACTAATGCAATTGTAAATCTGGATACTTCGATGATAGAAGACAAAGCATTTGCTTATAGTAGTTTAGACATTAAACTATGAATTAAGGATAATTCAACTTTGCACAGAACTTTAAAAATTAAAGTGTGTGTACTAGTGAGAATTCAGAAAATAATATGAAAAAATACATTTGTAGAATAGTAGATTAGTCTTATGCACAAGGATATGTGGTAACCTCAGTGGTTGGAATAGATATAACATCTTTAAATTCGAATATCCAAATAAACTATGAAGTGTATGCTTACGTATAGTTGCCTAGTCTTTATATTTAAGTAGTAATCAATGATGCTCAATTAATAATAAACGAATTTATTATCTCATATATGGTTATTTAAGATACATATCTTTATGAGACTAACTATTTATCTGTTGACTTTACAAAGTCTAAAAGTAACTATGTCAGAAGAGTTATTTTCTTGAATTAAAATTTTATAGACAAATTCAATGCTGCAATATTTTTAACGGGTATGAATCTATAGCCTCCTATTTAAGGATAAACTGATAATTCAGTGAATGACATTAAAGTAAAATCTAGCATCTCTAGCCTAATCCTTGCTTCATAATAGGAATTTACCTTTAATTTTGAAGTAAGCTAAAGGATTTAATCTCTTTCATATTCAGTACTTTTTTTCTCGAGTAATCCTGCCTATGATAATATGATAGATCTCACTTCTATAATGGATTAAAAAATTTAAATGCAATAAAGAGATAATTCCTACTCACCTTTACTTTAGTATGATTATTTTTTATCAACCCCTCTTAATTTTAATGAATTAATAATATATGGACTAAATTCATTTTAGCTTTTAAACTAAAAAGATACAGCTGCAGTATCGAATAAGATAACCTTTTCATTTTAAAATACATATTTTGATCTTTCACCTTTATAACCTTTTAATAATGATGGCTAAGATTAATAGATGTATAGAGGGTTGCAAAATATTAATAAAATGAAGATTAATTTATCTACTAAAGACTCCTAATTTATAATGAGTAATTTCGTATTAAGCTTGGCTACTTCTTTTTCTAAATGTTCTAAAAATTGTGAATCTTGTAATTTGAATCCAGCGAAATGTACTGTTTGCAGTAACCCATATATGGATATAAATTATTCAGGCTGCACTAAATGCAAGGAAAATTATGTAAGTGATGGAGTCCAAAAATGTAGAGCAGGACAAGTGTGTGGGAAAACAACTCAATAAGCTATATTTGAATGTAAAACTTGCAATCTTACTTCAAGAGATCCTAAATGCTCAGTTTGCATAGAAGGATATAAACCAAATTAATTCTACAGTGAATGCATCAAAGATACGAAAGACAAAAGTACTTCTACTTGTCACTAATCTTGCTAAACTTGTTCAGATTCAACTTTTTTTTCATGTCAGAGTTGTAGTTCTAATTAAAATAATATTCTTATTTCTAATGTGTGCTACTGTAATGGATACACTTATAGATTTAATTCAACTCCTGATTGTGAAGTAACCTAATTTAATTATTTAATTTTTATTAATGATATATTTAATTTATTATTAATGATAATAATTTTAATTTATGTGTTTTATTAATAATAAAAATTTTAATATAGAAAAGTTAATCATTGGAGATATTGTTTAAATTTGAATACATAATTATTTCATTACTTACAATAGTAACAATAACTTAAGCTATAATGTAAGAAACATATTGTCATTTATGGAAATATATTGAAATGGCATAGTTGGTCAGCAGTTTATTCTACTATAACACTTATGGTCTTACTCTTCTTGATCTAGTGTATCGACTTGCTTATTTATATAACCTATCTCCTATTTTTCCTAATCCTTTTACTATTTCTGCTCTTAATAATTAAGATTTTTAGAAGTTATAAGATTCTTTAAGTAGCAATACACCAACTAGATTCTTAGCTAATTACAAATCTTCAAATATCTTACACAATATTATCCCTACAGTTCTTTTTTATTTCTATCTTATTATAGTAGTTATGGTAAAGTAATTTATACTATTTCGTTCTAAGCAAAACCACAACTTCTTTGAAGGATTTAAAATTAGGTAAATATTCTCATACATTTTTATTTACATTAAATAATTAGTAATTTATATTAATTAGAATTTATGATGCTCTTTTATTTGGATTTTATTTTTAAGGGTATGAATTGATCCTTTTAATACTCATGCACCTTTCTAGAGCTAATAATAGAGAGTTTACTGCTTCTTTTGGATTTATAATTGCTATTTTACTTCTTCTAATAGTAGTTTGTGGTCTCGTTATACTTTATATGAAAAAGAAGAAAATTCTATCCAATCCATTTATGATCTAACTAATTGGTATTATTAATCTTGAAAAAAAGAGATCTATCAACTGGCCAGCTATTAGAATGATTCAAAAAATAATTTTAGCAATTCTCCTAGTTTTCTTTTAAAAATACCCTAAAGCTCAAGCAGCTATATTTTGCATCAATGTTTTATCATTATTATTCTTCCATCTTTCCAAGCCGCTGTAAAACATGAAAGTTTAAAATCATCTATTAAGATTAGAAATGATTTTAATAGTAAACTCTTTCATTTTATCATTATTAGTAATATTTGATAATTAATTATTGGAGTAAATTTGCTAGATTATTTTATTTATACTTACAATAATTTAATTATTACATCTTTAATATATTTAAATTGTTCTTATCTACTATATCTCAGGAGATGGATAAACAAGTATTTGGAAATATTGTCAAAATATTCTTACCAAATCAAATATTTTAAGTAAAAATAATGATGAAATTGAAGCTTATAATACTAGTTAGAATATCCTAGAATTATCAATGACACTTTAGAATAATAACCAACTTGACGTTAAAAAAGAAGATTTTTAAATTGATAAATTAGATGTACAGTGGTAAGCAAATCCAATATATAACTAAAACAAGAAGGCATCTTTTGCAAAATAATAATAATAATAATGAGGGAATTGCTACAAAATTTGAATAAAATTTCATAACAAAAATATTTAATTTATAAAAACAAAAATCTAATAAATTTATTCTATATTTTTTTTATTATTACTTTGTTAAATCTATTTTAATTAAAGAGTTAGTTAGTTAGTTAGTGATTTAGTTATTTAGCCAAATAGTTAGTAAGTTAGTTAACTTAGCTATCTATACTTTTATAATACATTCAATCTTCAAAATATTTGAAATTAATGATTCAAAAGACATTTAATAAATGGTTTACTACTCCTGCAGCAATCAATGCAGTTCCACTTATATCAGAGTATTTTGGTTCAATTTTACCAGATATAATATAATAAAAAGGAATTGATGAAGTTATAGGTGAGGGTTTATTCATTTTTCTTCTAAAATAAGTTAGTCTATTATAGTTAGAAATATTCCAAATTATTATCATTACTGAAGATAAGTAATATATTGTTGCTAATTGTTTCTACTTTTACGAAAATAGTTCTCCTATATTGTATAAAGCAACTCCAACTAAACATGGTTCATTAGTAATTTAGTAAATGCCACTTAGAATTTATTACTCATTCTCTATAATAGAATGGAATGACAGGAAGAGACCAAATATTTTCAAAGTCTCTCTTAAAAATTTACAGAATATATTATTAAATAATTCAATAGTTAGCAGATCATCAGATTTAAAGATTAAAGATGAGCATATTTTAATAGCTAAAATGCTAATAAACGAAATACTGAATCTTGAAAAATTGGTTAATTTTGGAGATCTTTAGACTATTTAAATCAGCGAGATAAATAAAACTAGTAGATAGCTGATCATTTCCAATCTTTAAAACGAATTTGAAATATTCTCTAATTAGTTTTTTAATTTGGTTATTTTATAAGCTAGGTGTTTTCAATAAATAAATTATATTATTTCTAATAGTGAAAGTGGTAGACAGACAGACAGATAGATAGATAGACAAATAAATTTATATAATTTTAAATTAAATATTTTAACAAAAAGTAAATAGAGTTTATTATACAATAATTATCGACGTATAAAATGTATATTTTTATATTTTTTTAATTAAAATACTTTTATGTATATAGTTCAATCAGTTTTGGGAAGAGTACAATTAGTGCAAACTTCCTCATTCCTTTCATTTTATTTGCAATATAAGAAGAGGCAATCTGAACAAACATATGCTTTGTCTGTATCCATAGGAGTATTGTGGCAAGAGCAGTTGACACGGAATTAAACCTTTTCATTAATAGCTGGACGGAAAACAGGATTCTCAGTTAATTATTGCTCAGGCTTGGCTATCATATCTCCACTAGTTAGCATTAATAAAGTGATGTGATTAATTAAATCATATGGATTAACGGAATTTGGCGAATTATTTCCTTCATCTTTTAATTTTGCATAGTATCCAGATGTTAATGAGCATAATTGTTTAATATAATCAGAAGTATTTTTTTAGAGATTAGCTCCTGGAAGTTCTAGCACATAGATCGTCACTTTTTACTTTATAGCTGTTTCTATAGAACTCATTAAGCTGATATAAGAACTTGAGTGTATTTCAGATACAGTTAAAATTAAAATTGAGGAAAAGTACTTTTCATTTTCTATTTAGCTTGCTTATTTTTTCTCTAAAGCAATAGAATGTTTGTTTATCTTACATAAAGCTTAAGTTATAGACTAAATCATTCTTGAATAATTTATATTATCAGCATTTGATTGCTACATAAATTTTAGAACTCTTCTTTCAATTCTTTTTTGAATTTCTGAATAATCCATGTTATCAATACGATTTTAATCATTATCTTCTTATTCCTCTGTGCTAGGTATATTGGCATTGTTCAGAGGAAATATCATCTTAGAATCTCTAGAATTCATTACAAATACATAAACACTATTATAAATACTTTTTATCAGATGCGAATTTATTATCTATGAAGTAAGAATAAGCAGACCTTCTAAACCTAACTACTTCTTTTCTAGCCAATAGCAAGTATTTAAATCTACTATTAAGTACAAATTGTTACCTTTGTACTTACGCATTTTAACATAAGGATTTTCTTTGGGTTTTTTTTAAGTACTCATTTTTACTATTAGTATTTATGTCTTTAAAGGAATATTAGCTTAATAATTAATTTAAGTTTTTTGTAGGATTCTAAGATCTTTATAATTCACTAAAATTTAAAGATTAAGATACTAACTATACAATTTTTAAGATTTCAATATTTTCCAATTTATAAAATAAAACTATTTTTAAAGAAATTGTAAGTTGGCGGAATTCATTTAATTATCCCTCCTTCAATTAATAATTACTTTAAATTCAAATAAATAATTATTGAAAAGACAGATTTATTTTATTACTAAATCAAAGATAATATAATTAATAGTAATAATAATAATAGGCAGAATTTGCTCTAAATTAAAATTAAAGTTTAATCATAATTTTGATAAAATCTTGAAAGAGATTTCATTGCTGGTTTAACATTCTTTTAGAATTATTTAAAATATTTTAAATTTATAAATTTATAGAAAACTATGAGTAGATAGTAGTTTTTGCTCTTTTAAAGTTAAAAATAATATTTTCAAGTAAATAAATAAATGCACTCATGCTAAATATGTTTGTTTATAAATCTTATTCCTCATCTACTAATAAACATAAATAACCCTTCATCAACTAAATACCTTATTTTGCTTATTCTTATTTATTTCCTTTTATAGTAAGCATATGTTTGGCTTAATAAGAAAAAATAGAAATAAGTGGAGATCTAGTATTCTTTTAACTGATTAAAATCTAGTTTTTAATGATAGCTTAATCCATAAAAATATAAAATGCTAGTACTTTATTTGAAGTCAATAAAAATCTCACAATTTACTTTTCATATGTATGAACTATGATTGTTTAAATAAGATACCTAAATTATTATAAAAACTAGTAAGCATTACTGTTTTAAAAATCAAATTTTCGATTTCCTAAGTCATTTTTTTGTTGTTGAGAATTATCATTTTGTTAATCAATAAAACTTTATAAATGCAAAATGTAAAAAAAACATAAATTTAAAACTAATAAATTAAATCCGACTATTCATTAAGCATGAACAAAGAAGTAGTAACCGATGGCAGCAATAATAAGGGCGAGAATAATGTGTGAAATTGAGAAAGTACTTTCTTTGGTTGTAGTTTCTTAGTCATTAGGTCCAAAAATAACACCAATTTAGTATTCTTCTCTTTCAACATAAGCACTTTTAGGGTGCTTAGCCAATTCGAAAGCTTAGGAAGCGTCCTTACCTGCTCTTCCAAGGATGGGGGCAGGACCACCAGGATGCTTATCAAGATACTTAGATAAATCATAAACCTTTCCATCAATAACAACCCAGCAATCACCATCCTTATTGTGCTTCTTTAATTAAGCCCAAGTAATTTTATTTGTTTGCTTTACACTTTTTTGAGCCCAATCCTTATATTCTTAAGGTTGTTCTCCTTTTTCAATAACACCGACTTGTCTTTAGTCTCTAAGAGAAACTGCATAATCAGTGTGACCAACATCTCTAAATTGTTGTGTAGAATCCTTACCAGAATTTCTTAAAAGAATATCATCACCACCAGGATGTTCAGCCAAATAAGTAGTAACATCATAAACCTTTTCATCAACCAAAATCCAGCAATCATGCTTGCTGCTGTGCTTCATTAATTCTAACCAAGTAATAACCTTATTGGGATTAGTAGTCATTTCTCTATACCTTATTTTTTTTAATTTTTTTTTTAAATATCCTTTTTTCTGATTGAATTTAGATTTATAATTAATATAATAATTTTGATCAATAAGCATATCTTTTTTGAAGATTTATAGATCAAAAAGTACCACAAAATATATCATACCATATATTATATTAAAACTTAAGTTGAAAAAGCTAGAGGATATAATACAATCTTTGATCTTTGATGAAATTAAATGATAAACCTTATTAAGTTAGGTATATCCCTACGTTGCTTGAAAATTTAACACATATGTGACGACTTTAAAACATAATCTACATTATTATTCTATTACCCAGATTTATCTTACCTTATATAAGAAATATCTCCCAAAAAGCTAAATAGGATTTGATCATATACATATCTATTTTGCGTCATTTGCTTTTTAGAGCACGTCATATCAATTCTCAACATATCATAAAATAAAAGGATGTGTAAAATACTTATTTCTATTTTCTATTCCATTATTCATCTATCACATCTTATGTATTAGAATATTTTAAATAATTATATTTTCTTTTATTTTACTAAAGTAATTTATAATTTAAATAATCACCATTAAGAACTTTCTTCTTTAACTGAGAAGTACCTGGTTTAATTTATAGGTAACAATTATAACATTCAAACTTGTATTAATAATAAGTTTAACTACCAACCTTTCTTCTCCTCGATTATTTATTTTAATACCCCTCAAAGCCATTAAAGGCTCAATATTATAAAATTGTAGTTTTTGTTACAAGATTTTGAAAAATGTTAGAACATTTAATATTTTAAAAAGAAATACTCTTTATGATGTTTGAGGATATTTGTAAACTGTAACAAAATTAGATAAAAAGTACAAAAATTAATTAATTAATAATTATTTCGAAATACTTCCAATTTTAATATATCATTAATGTCTTGTGTATTATGTCTAAAGACTTGCTATAAAATAACTTTCCCAAAAATAATACGATTTTTAAAACCAATATACACTACCTTATTACTTCCATTAAATTTTTATTTATAGCAGACTACTTAAATTCCTAATTTTCCTTTCTACATTAAATAAATCTAAGAGTATAATAATTTTTTGTTAAAAAGCTAGGTAGCTAGACTGGTGAATTAAATTGGTTAAAAATAAAGTAAATATTTGTTAGTAAATTGAAATAAATAATGTAAAATGTAAGTACAAAAATGTGTTTATAATTTTGAAATATTAATAATTTTAATTAATTAATTATTCAAATATGATATCTTAGCAGCATATTCTTTATCCTTCTCAATAAGAATAATTTAATACTTAGATTTGAGAGAACATACCAATATCAAATCTTTTTAGCTTGTTTGCTTGGTGATTTGCGAATCACAATAATGAATAGACTGGAATATTATCTATAAAATAAAGTAAATGTTCATATTCAGCTTATTTAGCAAATTATTTATTAAAACAAAACTCTCCTTTAATTTTTAAAAAGGATAATTTATCTCCTCAGTATTTCATATAAGGTGGAGGATTTTGCTTTTAAAATTCAAGTTCTCTTTTAAGCTCTTCTTCCCATAGCTATTTTCTTCTGATTTTATCTTACAAAAATTCTTATTGTTCTTAAAGACGAGTATCTCTCTCTTTTAAAGCAATATTTGTGTTGATAATTTAGTTTGAATGCTAATAATATTAGTTTGGAGCATAAGCCTGCTTATTTTATTATTAAATTGCCTGCTATCTATTTAGCATCATTCTATCCACATTAGCCGATTTAGTTGAGATAACCTTGTTTTCATGCTTATAATATTCATTTTCTTGTTAAGTATCTGTCTGATTTGTTTCAGTAACCTCTTCTGTATCATTTTATTCTTCGAATTTGTTATCTTGTTTAACTGAGAATTAACTTTGATTTCTAGTCCTTCCTCTAGATATAGGAATCTCCTTACTATCTTGTGGTAACTCTATATCTCCATCTTATGAAGAATTATCAAGATTTTTTTTATTAGACTAAGAATATGCTTAATTATATCCACTCAATAATCTCTCTCTCTATCCTATAACTGAACCAACTTAAGGTTGAGAAGAGTTCTAAGGGGCTTCATTTAAATTTTAATATTTAGATTTAAGCAATGTTAATGACTTTTAGGATTTTCTAGCTATTTCTGTAGTATCCATTTCATCTTCATCTTTTATATCAACCAAAGAAGATCTGAATGGCTAGATAGGTGTCCTCTATTAGGAATAAGTATTCTATCTAGAATTATTTCTTGATTAATAATTAGAAAACTAGTCTTATTAAATTAGATTTTAGTTTTAATTAGCATCATATTCTTTTGTTGTAAATCGTATTATTTCTGTTTTAGGCTTGTAAACATATTACTCATACCCTTGATTTGCATTTGCTTATACATATTCTTATTATCTCTTTACCTATTTAGCTAATTAAAGAATATCATCTTCTGCATTTATATTCTTATTCGATTTCATATCATTCTTAGGGATATTATTTGGCACTTACTAATTACTGTTTTATGATTAAATTTTTTATTCATGAGAAAAATGATTTAAACTTCTCGTTCTTTCCTTCAGTTAATCAATCTAAGAATCTTGATATTCTTAGTATTTTTATTAATTTTTATACTGGTAATCTTAGTAGGGATTGGGTTTAGTAAATATAAGGGGTTGAGAAGAAGTATTTGAAGCTATTTAATTTGGAGCTAAAGGTAATTTGATATTAGTACTACTAGATCCTTTAATTGTTGGCTGACTTCCCTTATTCAATCTTTAGTACTCTTGCTGTATATTCTAACCTTACTAAATGATAGATATCTATTCAAGTAATTCTTCTTAAGATACTAAACTGTTCTAACTTTAAGGTCTTCTTATTTTCTTTCTTAATATAAAAGGAGTTTTTAATAATTGTGAAGTTGTCAATCTTTTCTTAGGGTCTATTTGTAAGCAACTTTCCAAAAATTCTTAACATTCATAGGTAATTCCTCTTGGAAATTCTGGTAAAACTTTGTAAATTTATTTAAAAATAATTTTTTAAAACAAAGATTGGAGATTACAAAAAGATAATTACCTCCTGAAGCAATTTTAGTGAATACCTCTTTAGCTGATATTCCAGGATAAGGGGGTTTTCCAGTTAGCATTTCTATGACTATGCAACCTATACTCCAAATATCGGCAGAACTTGTATGGCCTACTCTCTCAATAACTTCAGGTGCCATCCAATTTGGAGTTCCTTTGAGTGATTTATTCATTTTGGCTAAATCTTCCTCTCCAACTTATGATTTTCTTAAATCGGATTCTATTTATTTTGCTGTACCAAAATCGGTTAATTTAGCTTTACCATTAGCATCTAATAAGAGATTTGCACCTTTTAAATCCCTATTAAAAATGAATAAAAAATATTGTTAATAGTGATAAGTATTCCAAAAATATTTATATGTAAACTTATACCTATGAATAATATTATTTTTATGCAAGTATTCTAAACCTTCTAAAATTTATTTCGTATATATCGCAGTCTTCGTTTCATCAAAAGATTTCTATTTATTTAAAGCCATTCTCAAAGATCCATTAGGAACATACTCTAAAATGATATCAACACCTTTAAATAAAATAATAATCTATTACTAACTTCTTAAATTATAATTTATTACAAAATTAATTTATTTAATGTACCTGATTTATCATCGCTTACATCGAAGTCATAATATTTTACTATATTAGGATGGTTTAACTTTTTGAGTAAAGTAATTTCTTTTTTGAGAGAATTTATCTCTTTCTTCGCTTCTTCAAATGTACCTGAAACCTCAATATATTTAATAGCTACTATTTCATTTGTAAGAGTATCTATTCCTTTATAAACTTTTCCATATGCTCCCTTGTCAATTAGTTCATACTTTTTATATCTCTTCAGTTATACAACTTAATTAGATTAATTTTCTACTACTTTCAAGTTATTACTACTTGGATTTAGTTCTTCTATATTTTTATTCTAATGGTTTCCTTTATTAGGAGATACCTTTAACTCTTTTAAAAATTAAAAATAGTGAGTATATCTCCTTTCGTCCTATACAAATTTCACTTATTCATCATTAAATTCCATTTATTAATGTGAATTTGTGCTAATAAATTTTAAAATTGATACCTGTTCTCACATCACCTTCAACATCCAAATCCTAAATAACTATATCTTCACTCTTCTTGTTTCTTTTGATTTATTAAATCGATTTGTTATTTTCTTCTTAAAGCTTTTTGCTGTTCACCTTTTCTATATGATATTTGTTTAATATTAATTTATATTCTCATGTTGTTAGAAAATAAATATAATTTAAACTATCTTTACAAGGCTCAGCAACTGCTAATTTCTAATTTGATGCTCCACAACCCATGAACTTAAATACTATCTCAATTTTATAATCTAATCTTCTTATATAAATGTTGATAGAAAGAGCTCTTTTGCAAACTAAATTGCTATCCAGTTACTTGTTTAAAATTGGTATTCTCTAAATAAATATCTATTTTTATAATTTTTTAATGGAATTAAATGATTATTAATATTTATGAAGGAATGAATGAAGATATTAATTAAAAGTAGAAATTTTTACAGTAATTTTCAGACTTTTTAATAGGATTTTGATATTAATTAATCAATAATCAACTACAACTTAATTATTCTATTTAAAGCATTGTATTTGAAGCTGAAAATAAGAGTAATTAAATCAATTGATAACTAAAAAGGTCTATCTATCCATATAAACGTACATTAATCAATCAATTAAACATAGTAGCAAAAAAATAAACAAAATTATTAATACAATTTTTATAGAGGCTAGCTATTTCAATAAATAAATAACTTTACCAATAATATAAAAACCATTTAATTTACCTAATTTCTTCAGTCACTATTAATTATTATAACAATGGTTAGATTTAAAAATAGATACCTCCTATGCGAAATTATTTTTGATTCCGATGATATTGATTCTGAGAAAGATTTATCATAAATTCTTTAACCCGTATAGATTAGAAATGTAATAAAAATTCATATTATTCAAAAATATTTGTGCATTATAACTTAAAGAACTTTACAATAAAATCTTTATTTAGAAGTGAAATATCAATTTTATATATGAATTTTATATTTTATATAAAATATTTTGTTAATAGGCAATTTCTGATGCTGTTTAAATTAATTATGGAGATTTTGGTTCGGCTTTAACTTCACTTAATTTATAAGGTAAATAACTAACTTATTAACATTAGTATTTTTATCTAGTTAACTTATAGCTAAATCTAGTGAAAAATAAATTAATATTTTAAAAAAGTTAAATATGCTAACAGTATGACACACTTATTTATTATAAGAATGGCTAGAGATAATTTAGATTTAGTTTGGAATTCTATAAATTTCTTTAAAGTTTTGGGAGAGTATAAAGTCAAAATTAGAGTTTTACATAGCAGTGGTACAATAAAAAAATAGGAGATAATGGCAAAAAGATATCTTAGTAGATGGATGCATAAAATGCTTAAAAGTAAGAATATTTTGGAGAATGTTAGAGCTAACTTATTATAGAAGTATGAAACTGCTAAAAAAGAATTAGAATAACTAGATCAATGAGGGATTGAATGAATGAAGGAATGGATATAAACATTGATTAATTGATTTATTACAAATAATTAGATAGAAATAATAAGTTTTTTGTTTGCAATAAATTAATTTGACTAATAAAAGTATAATTCAATTAAAATAATATTATTATAAATATTCTATTGATTGATTGTTCCATCTAACTAATTCTAGTCATGTGCTTCCAAATCTAATAGAATTTTTTCTAAGTTCAAAATAAATAATAACAACAATTTTGGAACTACTCTTAAACTATTTAATGAGACTATTATGACAAAGATTAATATCATTACTAAGATGAAGGTAGTTATTGCTATTATTACAGTTATTACTATTCAAACTTCTGATAACTTTATTGAGCATCTATCTTCTATCTCTTAATTATCAACTTTTATTTTTATATGATCTTCTCCATTTATTCATTTAATTGTTTCATCTATTCAATTTTAATAAATATAAATTCTAGTGTTTCATTTTTATTACATAAAAAATTGGAATCAATAAATTACCGTTTTCTTTACTTGCTTGACTTATTTAATTTTTTCTTCATCAATATCTTATTCATCTGGGATACGCTTAGTCCTCTTCTTCGGTATCCAACTGATATCAAATTTCTCTATTTTATTAGAAATAAATGTTTCGTCTCCATTGTACTCCGTCTTTTCTTTCAATTATAAATATGCTTGATAGAAGATGTAATTCCACATATAATGCTCTTTCTATTTATTATTTTTAAAGTAGAAAAATTGAATGGGAATTAAAATATAATAACTAAAGTAAAGTTTCAAAATTCTTAGATTTCATTATAATAAATATTACCCTAATGTGGTAGAAGAAACCCAGTACATCATCACCCTTATCTAGCGTTTGTCTATCAAATCCACAAATAAAACAATTCTTCTTTTCATCCTTTTCTTTTTCATCTAGAGCATCTTTTAGTTCTCTAAATCTGTCAATAATAATACCTAGAGTATAAATGACATCTTAAATAAAAATGTAAAATTCTTAATATAATATTTACCTCCAACCATATTTATTACTATCTGGACTAGTACTATATTGAATACATTATCAAAAAAGAATCTAGAAAAATATTTATCTTTGAATTCCTAGTCAACTCCTAAATATTTTAAAGTATCACCTCCCACTTCCTTTAGAGAGTCAGGCTCATATAGGAATTTTCCTATTCATTTTAAAAAGAAAATTAACATTATTTTTTATTCAATAAAGGAAAATTCAAATAATTACCTAATGCTCCTGTTTCTTTAAATGTATAATCAAAGTTTTTAAAGAGACACCTCCAAAAAGTAGAACATTCTCCTGATAGATAGTGATCATAGAAAATAAGATAAGAGAAGATAGTAAAGTAATATTCTATAATAACAAACAGAAGGAAAGATAAACCAAGTTCTACTCTAGGTTCATATATTGCACGGATTACATTCTTCAGAATATTAAACCTTAGCATATCTGTAAGAAGGCCTGCAAAGAAGAAGGGATGGAAGAAAAGACCTAATATTACAAAAAAGAGCTAGAAGAGGTAGTAGATAATATCAAAATCTTTCATTAATAGGTATATGGAATAAAAAGATTTAAGAATTAAGAAAATTATTTTTTTCCAGATAGGAATGCCTGAGTTTAAGAATCCATACCAAAGATTACCCACAATTAGAGGAGCTCTCTTCAATATAAAGAAAACTACAACTACACTGATAAGAATAGAGCTAATTGTACCTAGCAGTAAAATAAGGTTATAAGTTTAATCATTTGATGCGACGTAGAACAATCTGGGTTCAAAAAGACGAGCTTCTTGTAATTTATCTTCATTTTATTTTGCAGATAAATTTGGATTATATTTGAATATAACATCACTGTAAGAAGCAATAATGATAGTATTTATAGCTAATGCCAAGTAGAAAGATAACCTTTCCCATAAATTGTTATATTTTACAAATATACCTACAAAATTATATTTATTCACTATCATTCTGAGATTCTCTTCATGAGTTATCATTTCTATTATTTCTCCTGATTTATCCATCAGATAGGAGAGTTTTTCTTTGTGAGACGATCTACTAACTTTTGTATTGAAATCATCTTTTATTTCATCTGTGAGCATGAAACATAGGGGCATCTTTGGGAAACTAATTGTCTGTAAAGCACCATCTCTAACAATTTCTATTGAACATGTTTTATTCTTAAAGAAAACGAGCGCCTAATTTATAATATAAAGTTTTATGCCTGATTAAGTAAAAAATTGTATATTTACATTTTTCATTAATTGTTTCTTCTCCAGTCTTTCTTTTTCTTTCTCTGCATCCTAATTAGTCTAAATACCTCCAATTTTATAAGCATTTTATTTTATTTCCTTTTTAATGTTTTGAGATAAAGTAATTAGTCATCATTTCACTTAATATAATAATCCAAAATTACATTGATTGTGCTTTTACCAATCGAAATTAGATCCCTACCTAGATTCATCATGTTTCCAAAAATATTATCTTTTTCTTACAACATATCAGTAAAGCTGCTTTCTTCCTATTTCTTAAATTCATCAAGCACCGATGTCATATCTTCATCTTCTTCATCTGTCTCTATTAGGACTAGTTATAATAATGAGAAAAGAGAAGCAATTAAAATCTTTAAACTGTATAAAATATTATTATTACCATTATTTTAAATATATAGTTAGATTAGCATGTACACAAGGAACCCATTCTCAATAATAAACTCATAATAATCGTTAGATTTACTATGTTCAATCTCAGTATCCATCCTATTAAACAAATCTATATTATAGTCATGATTCTTAGAATACCTTAAATGCAATTAGTAAATTCTAGTTAAATTTTAAGTGAGTAAAGAGACAGGTATAATTCTCATAATTCTAGAAATCAAATCCTTTTTACTATAATTACACTCTAAAATACTAACAATAGTCTGAAGGCATTTAAATTTTAATCTAGCTACCTCCCCTAAATGAATTTAGAACTTTTATTATCTCATAAACTCTTCGTGCTTTATACTCTCTTACTTTTTTTATTCATATCCTATTGTTTTATCCTCATTTATTGTTGTCATAGAACGTAAAAAGCCATTTTGTTTTCCATTTATAGATTTTTTATCTACCATACCTTTGGATGATTCAAATTTATTATTATCACCTAATGTATCTAGAGGGCCAGCAGTTTCAAAAGTTACTTTAGGATTTTCAGAAATTGGTGTAGTGTTGTTAATTAACGGAATATGAGATTTTGGAATGTTAGATTTCTTTAATCTATTTTTCTTGTCAATGCTATTCATTTCATTATCTTACTTCAAATTATCATCTCTTTAACTATTTTCACCTTCTTATTTTACATTTTCTTATTCCTAATTGAGTGATTAAGTAAATATTATTAATTGAACAATTATCCAAATAATATTACATTTTACAAAAGGAGGAGTTATTGTCTTTACCTCTCATCCTACTATATTTAATTGTTTACAAAAAGTTTTTCATCTTCTGATAAGATCTAAACAGCATATTCTAAGAATTTTGTACTAGCTATTGTGTCTTAGTTATCAAGACATGGTCCTTAGACAAATTCTGTTAAAGTATTGAAACACTATTGTATTGATTTGTAGGTTTCATTAGAAACTCTATAGGAAATAAGAAGTTTAACAGTAGTAGAAATCAGATCATAAGAATTCTTGTTGTTTGTTTACTTTCTCATATAATTTTGTAAGTCATAATTATGACCTTCGCAAAATAGCTGAAACAGTCTTAAAATTTTATGAACCATCTTCTCAGAATTTTTTCTTCCAAACATAGAGTTTTTCGCGACTTGGCCTAGTAGAATTCTATTCATCTTGGCAAAGAATTTTTCACTTGCTTAAGAGCTTATGAAGAAGTCATAAATTGTCTTCTAGACGGATGTATTACCTCCATTAAGCATTAAATTCATAAATGTTAGCAATGAATTTCTATAATTATTGAAAAAATAAATATTGTTACAATAAAAACTTAAATAATATTTACAAATATTCTTCATTATTTTCATATTCATCCCATATCAACATCAGTACTATTTTTGAAGAATTAAGTCTATCCATCTGATCTTATCTGTCTTACCTGATTTTATCTAATTCCTTTTTCTACACTTAGGAGTTATTTTGCTTAAATACATCCATCAAATTATCATCTTCATCCTACCTTGCATTTACATTTCTTAGTATGTTATTCATTATTTTCATTACAAATATGACATTCTTCATAGGCACGTTTTTCTACCTCCAGAATTCGGTGAATTAAAGAAACTTTGCAATAATATCATCTGAATTTAGAATAATATCTTTTTTATGTTATTAATTAGGTATCTAAAAGATATTTTAAATCTTAAGGATGCTATTTGATAGAATGGATTTTTCATTTTTCAACATTTCTTTAAAGCGCTTATCCTCAGATAGCTTCTTTTTGAAATGCAACCAATATTCTACCATATTAATATTCCTTGCTTGTTAGTTTATTTTCTTGCTCTTTCCTCCACTTAAAGTACTTTCATCATTTATAATTGCTCTAGTACTTTTTTTCTTGCTTAACCTACTTTTTTGAGGAAGCAACTCCAATTCTTCATCATTAACTTCATAGAATTTATCTGAATTACTTTCTAAATTACTTTTTTCTCCCATTAAATTAGCTGGTATCTAGAAATCATAGTACTTAGATAATACTCTCAATTATCTTCCTCTGTCATTTTCTAATAGTTCTTCCTGCTTAAAATTCAAAACTCTATTTATAAAAAAATTTGATTTTAAATAGAAATAGATATTAAATATTTTTAGAAAAAATTTACTTATCTAATGAGTTTATAAATGTATAGGCAAATTTATATAGCTTTTTACGTTGATCTATTTCGTTTTGATTTTCAGAAAACAATAGATCTTTAAGATAATTTTCTGAATAGTAATTAATGAGAGGTAATAGGTTATCAATTAAATAATATTTGTAAGAGTCGGAGAAAGTTTAAGTCCTTTCAAGCTTCATAGTTTCGAATTCTACTATATCAACGATTAATTTAGTATTTTAAGGAAGATTAGCTGCAAAATCTTTAGAATTTGTTAAGAAAAGAATTAAATCTATAATTGCAGCATTTACTTTAAGATTTTAATCTATAATCTGCTAGTCTTTTATACTAATTTGACGGTAACTAACTGTCCTTTCTCTCAAGTATTTTAATAGTTCTAAAGCTGGGATAAGTCTACTTACTTTTATAATTTAACTCTGCTCCATCTCATCACTCATTAACCTTGACACCAGCTTATTATTAATTTTAGAAGAATTAAAAAGGATAAAATACTAAAAAAATATAAATTACAATTGTAAATGCTGATTTATATTTCTATTCATCAATTTTAGTATCAAAGAAATAATCAGTTTAAAATAAAGCTGCTCCTGTTTCTTTTTTAGCAAATGGCTAGTTTTTATTTCAAAAATTAATAAATTTCCTATATTTGATGTAAAGAATATTACTGATATTGTCTAAAAGAATGTTTCTTCGAAGAACAGGTCAAGAAGAAGGTTTTGCAATACATAAGAATCTTATTTTTATTCTACATTATCAAGTAATACTTAGAATATCTCTAGGAATTAATGTTACTTTCCATGTAATTTAATCATTTAAATGAAATAATATAAATCTTATGTCTCTACGTTTATAGAAAGTTCAAAATTTTCTCTGAATAAATCTATGATAAACTCGATTTAACCTATATTGTGCTTTTTCTAGGTGATAAGATTCTTGAAGAACTTTTTGTACATAAACCTTTTTGTAAACAAAATAAGTGTGATTGATATATTCCTTACATGAATTAATATTACTCTTAGTTCTCTTTGTTATCTTGACAATAAGCACTTAAAACTTAAAATGAATTTTTAAGAATAGATATGAGCTTTTCAAACAATTCTTATGCATCCCATTATTCATTCATCTATAAGTAATCGAGATTTTAAATATATATAGCAGAGTTTTCAATAACATTTAAACCTTTATCTATTAAATCTATCAGACACTAATGACCTCCAATGTGCTTAAATATACTTTAAATTACTGCTTAGTTTTCCCTAAATAAAATTTTATTGTTAAATCAATATTTTACTTGGATAATAAATTAAATAATTTTAGTTTTACTTGTCTTATTGATTTTTAAATATTTTAACAATTTTCAAAATCAAATCTTCGGTCTTAACATAATTATAGTCATCGTCATTTTCAAGTGTTAGCCAAGTTTAGCTGTCAGAAACTATGTTTTTGAGCTCAACAAAAATTACATTTAGTATATTGTAAAGTTCTTTATGTTATTAGGAAAAAAGAAGTTCAAGTTTCAGTAAATTATTGAAAACTTCATTTTTCTAGGATATGCATCTTTGTATAAGCTCAATAATCTTATTTTCTAGCTCTCCACTTTATGCAAAGTAAAATGAAATCAAAAGACATTCCATGAAAGGCCTATCAATAACTTCATCAATTGATTGGATTTTATAGCGTTAGGTAAATATCTTAACTTTTTCTGCTTTTACTGCTTTTCCTACCTCAGTACTATAGTTTGGAAGTAATTCCATAACATCATCAACTACCTTTTCTGTTTCTTCCCTCTTATACTCGCAGAATTTCTATTTATTAAGAAAAAAGAAATAAGATTAAATGAAATTTGAATAGAAATTTGTACTTATTAAAAATATTAAATGATGTTATCTATGAAGAAGTCCTATCTCATGTCAAGTAAATATGAAAAGAATTCACATATTTTTATTTTTATTTGTTCCTCAATTTCTATATTCTCATTCTTTTCACGGACTGAGAACGTTTTGTTTGTGTATTTAAATAATATCTTTTTGAGACCTTGCACTTTCTTGAAAATAGGATCTTTAATGATGTCAGATTCGAAATCGAAATTATTATTATATATTTTTTATTGCTTTTACTTATTTCTATCATCATTTTTTGTTAAAATATTTGTTATTGTTTTAGTCTATTTAAGCATCTTAGCATACATATTATCTTTTTTAGCATGTTGATGTTATAGATACTTACGTTTTATATTCAGAGAGTCTAATTCTTCAAAATATTTCTCATCAAATTCTAAAAGAACTGCCAGAGCTTTAATAATCCTCTCTAATTCTGAAACTTCTTACTAATCTTATTTACTTTAGAAAAATGCCAAAAAACTTGGCTTTTCTTTCTATTATTTTTATTATTTCAAGCCTGTTCTTTCATTAAATATTCCAAACTATAGCATAGTTGTTAGAGAATGAATTAACTCAAGCATAAATACATTATACACTGATGATTTTTTAATATAAGAAGGTTCGATTTTGCTTGCTTTATCTTGAGGTTAAAGGATTTTTACCTATTCTTCTAGATATTTTAGCAGTTAATCTTTTAGTTTAGTTAATTCTTATAAATATAATGCATCTTATTAGTTAGCTTATTAGCCAGGAGGTAAAAGATATTATTATTGTATATTAAATTTATCATCTAAAATTTTAAAGCTCTTTTAGCGACCCCTATTTGTCAAATTTTAACTTTATTTTCTTCCTCCATTTCCAGGAAACATCTATCTTATAATTGATCCTTAACCATTAACAGGAATGTTTCTTTTTTAATCAATTGATTGATCTACTCCTCCATCAACACCTGAATTGTTTTACCCTATTAGAGATTTCATGGCTTCTAAATTAACGATTCTGACTAAGTTAGGGCGAATTAACTTTTAATTAGGATATTTATCAATATAAATATTCATAATTATTTTGAGAAAACCTGCCATTAATTCAGTGTTTTTACTTTTGCTTTATGTAATAATAAATTAAACTAAAATGGTAAGAGGGAGATTTTAAGTAAACTCATTGCAAGCATTGTAATTTCTATCTTTACACATATTAGCCATTAAAATGAGTTATTATTAAAGATATTTCATTTATTTATCTGCCATTCCATCTTCCTACTACAATCATTTATTGTTAATAAAAAATTAGAAAAAATTATCATTATAGTTGAATAATTACATGATCTGTTTTGATAAATTATTCTAAACTTTAAGTTTATTCAATCACAGCATCTCCATCCTTTATTAGAACTGATATTAATAAATCTTTTAAATCTTCTGAATCTTTAGGATTTGTTTCAAGCGGAATTAAACAAGTTCTTGTAAAATTCTTATCTTAACATATCTGTGATTAATTTTATTTAGCAAATTAAAAGGTTAAATCATTAAATCAGGATATTAAAATTAATTTTACCTAATTAAATATAGATTCCTAAATAATGTATAGAGCACTATTATTTATAACACAAAAGTTTGATAAAAGCTTAACCAACTCTGGTAAGGAATAGATATCAAACATAGAAAATTTATCTACGATTTCTCTTAAAAATGTCTTTTATCCTTGATTGTAGTAAGAATATCCAGTTTTCTTTTCCATTGAGGCTTTTTTTAAAAAAAATAATTTTGAATTACCCTATAGTAAAAATGGATAATTGAAAACATACCTTCGTTATCTGAAGAGGAGTTATTCAGTTTATTATGTATATAAGATCTATTATTCGTTAGTAAATAGTCAGTTTAATGATGATTGTATTTCTAATATCTGTATCCAATTTAATTCATATTCTCTTAGTAGTCTTCAACACGAGACTTAACTAAATCCTACAGTATCTAAGGGTTTCTGAAAATATTTTAAATAGATGCACATACAAACTCACCAAAACCAATGTGAGAAACAATAATTTTAAAGAATCTAGTTAAATATTCTTGGTTCATGTAATTATTAGAGCATATTGACTCTATCAATTAGTAAATTTAAAAGGATATTCTGTATTGCTTAGCAAACACTTCTTCTTCAAATTTTTTTGCACTTATTTATCTCTCTGATTCCATATTTTTTAATTAGTTAGTTACAAATAAGTCTTGTATAATAATTAATATTTACATTTATCTGTACTAAGATCATACTCTTTGATAATAGGCCAATTATTTGATTTATAGATTTTCAAAAACTCCGATCTCTCTAATTAGCTTGGTGCTATTTTGAAAAAATCTTTTTAGGTAGGAAAAATTATTTTTAATAACCAGCAAAGCATGCCTATCATGTGCTATTCTCTAATTATCTTTAAGTAAAATAAGTTAAAAATATTTCTAGAAAAATTAGTAAAGGCATACTTTTTATCTTTTAGGACTTGGAGTAGAATACTCTTAGAGCACATCGATAAATGAAATAGTTTAATTATTTACAAAATGATCAATACCAATAATTGTATCGTTTACTTCCTACAAAATCTACCTAAAAATAGTTCTATATTTCCATTTCTACTCTTCAGATTTATATTTCTATATATTTAAATAAATATGAGAGATTATTAATTATTGAAAGAATGTGTTTAATCTATTTATTTATTAATTACAAGTAAGTTAAGATTTCTCAAAGAATTCAGTAAAAACTACATAGAATACAAAACGAAATTAGTTTCCCACATTTCTTCAAAATTGACAATTCTCATCCTAAAAATACTGATTTTAGAAGCTATTTTAATAAAAAAATAAATAAATATTTAGTTCATTTTCTAATTTATGTTTGCATTACCAATCTACTCTAAAAATGGTGTCCTCCTTTATTAAAACTAATCCATTTCGTTTTCTTCAAATGGTTCATCCTTAAAACCTAAGTATAACTTCGTCTATACGTTCTATAATCTATAATAACTCTCCTTTTTGACAAATTTACTTTATTCATCAGATGTTTGTGATATAGGAATAAATTAAAAATGAGTTCCTAAATCATCCTATTCACTTAAATCTAGCTAAACAAAAGTATCAAAACCTTCATTAATGGGAGTCCTTGGTTACTAAATTTTTAAAATATATAAAATTCTTTAATTGAAGCGAAAGTTTATTTCCTTAATAATAGAAATTTTTATAAGTGGTTACCTAAAATACTCTAACGGTGAGGTATTTTCCAGTAATAAAATGTTTTAATCGATAAGTTCCTCCCCACTTAACATACCCACCTACATACAGATTATTTGGTTCAATTTTCCAAAAAGCAAATAAAATTGATTATTCTTTTGTAGATGATAGAGCTGATTCATGAATAGCTTATTCAAAAAATACTTAATTTTCATCTTAAAGTAATTCTTTAATCTCTCTTAATTCCAATTCATCTTATTCATATTATCTTATCTCATCAGCATTTAGATTTTAATTAATTTTTAAGTAGTCATTCATTTATCTCTCATTATTATCTTGTAAATTAGCAGTTGAAATTCCTTACTTTAGTTTGAAAGGATGTAAATTAAAATGATCATTTGAATTATCAAGCATTTAATTATGTAAGAAGTACTAGTGCTAAGATGTTAAATTGTCATCAAATTAGCTTACTGTATTATTTCCTTAATTTGCTATACCTTTAACAGTTTGAATATTATGAGAGCTTGGATAAATAGGAGTATACTCAGATCCTTCTTTTGTATATACCTAGTTATTTTGATTTTATAGAACAAGGAATGAATTACTATTATTTTTTTATACTCCTTTCTTTCTCTATTAAACCCCTTATTATATAAAACTAGCTCCAAGATTATCCTATGCTAACTGTCTCTCTCTATAGGTAACAAATTTTTCAAAAGGATCACCTGATTTACTTGCAGATAAACAAAACTATGGTAATTACAGATAAAAATATAAAAAAATGAATTTATTTCTTAAATAAATTAACTACATTTCTATCAGATAAGTTAAGTGAAATAATACTCCCTATACTCACATTATCTTACTCACCCTCCTATTCGCTCTCTGAATAGCTGTTAACTCTAATAAATCATTAATAACCAAATGAAAATGTTTCATGAGAAAAAGATAGATTCAGAAATATTTTACACCCATCTGCATGGATTTTCTAAGTTTGCAAATATTCTTGTATTTTGCATTTCTGTTTCGTTGCCGTTCTTTTTGCCTGTATAGTTAGTGTAGAGATATCCCTTTCTATTATGAACTAATCCTGTACAACACACCTAAACAACATCTCTGTTCATAACTAAATTTGATCTTTGCTTCTATAAACTTAAGCATGGTAAGAATTTGAAAAGACTTTTGTCATTTGGGAAATCTACTAGAGTGAAGCTGTAGTTTAAAAAATTTATTAATTATTCATAAACAATTTTGAGCTGTATTAATTCGAAGGATAAGAATAATTTGATTTCTGATTTGCTAATTTATTTGATTCTTTACGAGTTGAAGCCAGTAAATGAAACATTCAAAAATTTAAAGATAAATCAACAGCAAAATATTAAACGAGTAGGGTGCTTATTGAAAATGTATTGTATAAAAAAGCTCACATATAACTGTCTGATTTGTCCTTGGTGAGAGAGATAAATTTCATTGATGCGAGATGCACTAGATGAAAAGATGAAGTAGAAAAGAGCACTGGTGTGCCATTCAATTTGTTATGGGTGCTCATATTAGAATTAATCTCTCCATCTAAATTTTGCTATAACTCCAAAATTAATGCCTTTCTCTAATTCAAGTCTATTCAATACAAATAATAGAATGGTCTATATCCATTAATTTCATTTTTTTTCCCTTTTACTAGAATTATTCTTTGAAAATTTTTTATTATTCATTTCCTAATAAGTCTCCTTTATTTTTATTAATTATATGCTATTCTATCAATACCAAAAAATTGACTTTTATAGATTTATTAAGACCAAGGAGACCTACTCAACAATAAAATCTTTGCAAGGGAAAACCTTAAAATAAGTAAGTTAAATATTACTTTATTAATGAAATCTCTTTGCATCTAAAACATCTAATAACTTTTACTAAATCTTGTTGTCAATAGGAGGCAAAATCTTAAAAATACAATTCTGGAAATCATATTAACGATTGCCAATTGCTCGCTTAAAATTCTTTAATTCTAATTTTGATTGAAGAAATCCATCAGATTGAACAAAGCATTGCTGCATGTCAGCTAGACTAAGAGTCAAGCAACTACCAAATGTAATCTTTATACTTTTGAGATTCTCATCATATTGCTATTACTCCATGTCTTTTATTAAGTAATATCCCTATTATTATTTGTCTTGCTTGTGCAGTCAGTCAATCAATCAATTGTGGCTTTTGCGCTTTTAATAATATTTATCAATCTAATAGTCCTCTTTCTACCTTAGTTAATTATGATATCTTTGATACTATGAAATATATAAAAATATTACAAAAAATTTGATTAATTAAATCTATGGAATGTTACTTCTTATAATTATATTAATCAAACAAATAAACAAGCAAAGTAATTACAATCAGCCAATTTTTCAATAGTAATAAATTAATCAAATTCCTTAAGATAAATTAAAATATATATGTTTAACACTTTTTTATCTATTAATATTAATTCACTACCTCCAAAATACTTTTGATCGTTACTCTCAACTAAATTATCAAGTACTCTTTCTATATATATTACTAATTATCTGGATGAAAATCTTTTAAAAATTTTAAAGTGATAATTCTTTTTAAATTCATGATAAATTATGATATTGTTTAAAAGCGAAAGGAAAAATTTACTATAATTTTAATTAAACTTCTTATAATAAAATTGAGAAGAACCATAGTAATTAAATATAAGAAAAAATATTGAATTATAAAGAAATCAAACAGATATTTTTAAAGAGAATCTTGCACATTTTTTAATTAAAAAATTTCAAATATCCTAACAAATATTATAAGAATCTCAATTTCATCCATTCGAAAATGAGAGTTGAACAAAATCTTTACCAATGGTTTGTTCTTAGTTGCTTTCGATAGATAAACGAGTAAAAATTTCTTATGATATTCGCAAGTGATGAATTTCATCACGAACGAATCTTTGTTCACAAGTTATTGAACAATTCTAAGAAATTTCCATACATCTTAATTATTTTTATTTTTGTTTAGAATCTACTATTTATGATAGATATCATTAAACTGTGTGCCTTAGAAAAAATAATTTAGAAATTTACCTACTAACCTAGCTACTAACGAATGAATGAATCAATCAATTATTATTTCATTTACTATTTATAAACTTACTAATTTTATCATCAAATATATATATATTTTTCAAATTTGAGAAATTATTTTTTCATAATACTAATTTATTTAAGACTTTTAAATAACTATTAAAGGAGTCTTCAATAATAATTATATTTTCATGCTGTCCATAAAATTTGATTTACTCATATAAATTAATGTATAATAAGAGAAATTAATATGATTAAAAGAATATCTTTAAAAACATTTAATCTAATGAACAATGTAACAAAATATTTAATAGGTGAGATGAATATTTATTAAATGACTAAATTTATATTGATTTAATCAATAATTATTGAGTTTGAAAGAAAATAAATAATTTTGAGAATACTATGAAATAACTAATGGCTAATATTTATTTAATTAAAATATACAATTCTCATTTAACTCTTTTTTAACATAGTCATTCAGTTAATTATAAAAGTATTCATTTGAAAACAACCAACACTCTCTAGTTTTTAAGATTATTTTAAAAACGTATGAATGAGATGTTATTATCATTGATTTTTATTAAAAAGTAAGAAAAAGAAAGTGTTGATTTGATTAAACTACAGTAAAAACAAAAGTAATATTATTGATTTATTACTTTTTAATCAAAAGAGCTATCAATTATACTAAATTTAAGTAAAAAGTAGAAATTTTTAAACAAAAAATAGAATATGAAATTAATAATATTATTAGGGTTATTGATAGTAGCCTAATAGGCTAATGCTATAGATTTAGAAAGATTAAAAATGTATAAATAATAAGATATTGAATATAATGAAAGATAAAAAAGAGGATTTGAGAGGCATTAAGATAAAGAATTAACATCAAACTTTCAAAATGATAATACAAATTTTGATGAAGGAGATTCAAATTCTTAAAGTAATATCTCATTTCCAAAAGTAGCTTACACTTATGCTGATATAACTTCAATATTGAATACAAAGCTCTACTAATATACTGAAAGATCAAAAGTTTTTGAAGCACTCTAGTAAATGACAGATCAAGAATAGGAATTTTAAACTACACTAGAAAAACTGAAGCTCAAGTAAGGTGAATTAAGATTAGTTACAGTTTAAGCATAAGAAAGAATATATTATACGCTAGAGGATTAAGAATTAAAAGCAGAGAAAATGATTTAGAAGTTAAACCTTCATTTAGATGGCTTAAAAAAACAGATCAATTTAAAGACATAATTTTAAGCAGCAATTAAAGATAGGGTGTTTGATTTAGAAGGTATGAAGTTAATTTGGATTTTTTATAAAAGAAAGAAATATTTGTAATGAATATTAAAAAAATTGATTTAAAAAGAATAGAAAATTAATTTATTTATTGATTCATTAATTTTATAAATAATAATAGATCTTATGAGAAACATCCATAAAGTATTTAAAAGCATAAAAACATAAAAAGAATAGCAAGCATCTAATAAAAAGAATCTTAAGCAAAAATAATAAGATTTCAAAAAGATGTGGAACTTATTTATGGACTCTTCCAAATTAAATAGTATTAAATAAACTTAAAAAATTCTTAGTGATAATTTAAAGAAAGGAATTGCTAGTAAATATTAAAACTGAGCCTAATCTTATTTAAAACAAAATATTAATTTATTCGAAATATAATTTACATATTCTTTTTCTTTTTTAATTTATTTTAAGTTTCATAGATTAAAAAAGATTATTAATAGTAGAGTTTATTATTATTTATTATACAAAATGATAAATTGTGTTTCTATAGATCCTTCGTTTCTTTCTTCTGTTTGATAGTTAGTTATAGAAATATTAAATTATTTAACATTCTCATCAACAACAATAAAAAAGCAGAGTTCTGTATAACAGCTAAACCAATATAAAAAAATTTAATTTTGCTAAATTTAATGTAATCAATGATAAAGTAAAAATAAAAAAATTCAAAGCCACTCTACAGTAAGAGAGAATAATCCAAGATTTAGTTTAAATTTTAAATAAAGATAACTCAGAGTTGATATTATTATCCTCATATAAGTAATTGATATTTTTAATTAGTAGAAACTCAAACAAATAAGTATTACTAATAGTTTGATTCATCTTATAAAATGTTTTTGCAAGTATATATCTATCTATCTATTTATTTAAAAGCAAGCAAGTTTTAATTAATAAAAATATACTTCTAGTTAAACAATAATAAAAAGATAATTTCTGAAGTATGAAATTTATAAAGAAAACTATTAAACTTACACAGATCTAAATTTATCGTATGTATATTTATTCCTTTTGATTAGTAGTTACTGACAACTTACTTGCTTAATTATTAATAAATTAAGTTAGAGATAAATTAATTTAATATGCTAATTAATTAAGAGAGGGGGGGGGGGGGGGGTAGTCAAAAAATTTTTTCTTCCTAACATGAATTTCTACCCAGGAAAAATTGACCTTTTCCTTGAGATTCTTTCTTAAAATTGACATCCCCTCCCCCCCTTAAAAGGAATAAATTTAATAATTTAGCTTATAAAACAACATTATAAAAACCTATATCATTACATTTAATTATTACATCCCTATTTATTAAACTCATAATTTTAGTAAAAAATAATAAAAATTAGTCAATTTTCAAAAAATAAATGTAAAAATCATACTTTACTATCTTCTTTATCATTTCACTTTTAGAGTTTAGTCTTGCTTCTCGTTATTATGGTAAAAGAGGCATCAAAAGTTAATCTAAATTTCTACTATAGATTTATCTAGCAAAAATAGAATTCAATAAGACATTTTACTACCTTAGAATTTGAGAATTACTTATGATTTCTCTGCTTTGAATTCAATTTAGGATCAAAAAATTAAGGAAATTATTATGGAAAATATATAGTTAACGGCCAAATTCTATTCTGATTTGGTAAAAGTTAAATATCCAGTTACTAAATCTTTCAGCATTCCTCATAGCTAATTTTAGTGTAATGATATTTATACCTATAGTGAAGAATAAAAATAGATAGGTAATTTTTAATCAATTGACTTTGAGGTATGAAAATTTTTTTTCATTTTTTTCACTAGTTAGAAATCATTTTCTAAATACAAGTGTTGAAGGAATGTATTTAGAAAATAAAGGTTCTAATAGATCTGCTGGTGTTCATTAGGAAAAAGCAGTGCTTTATAATGAAACTATGAATGCAGCAGGTAAACTATTTAATTTAATAAAATATAATCCAAGACCATCATATTTCAAATTTTTAGTTTATTTTCATACCCAAAGGGAAAGAATAATCATTAATTAAATTATTACTTGCACTACCAGAATTGAAAATATTTATGACATTTGCTAATATTTTTTAATTATCTGAATTAGAACTAATTGATTATTATTATTCTTTATTTTATTGAATTCTACAAATAAATTAATGATATAAAAATTGGGAGATGAAGGATAGTGGAGTTACTTGAATAAAGCTGTTATGGAAAATTCTCGGTTGTATGAAGTAGATAGATCTAAACATGATAAAATAACCTTTGGAAAAGGAAAAGGATGTGACTTTTTCATAAATTAATGCTATGGTAAACAATAGTACACTGAATTCTGCTATAAGAAAGGAGTTAAACGACCTAGTTTAAGTTAGCATGTTGCTGCAGAATGTTTAGATAGTGATTAATTTATTAATAAATGTTCTTTAATGAATCCTATTAAAACTTGTTTTAATCCTATTAATAATTCAAAAGCTATCTACAAATAATTTAATGAGTATTTTTATCAAAATCCTAAACTCAAACAATAGGATCATTTATTGCTCAAAAGCTTAATAAGAACCTTTTAGCTATAATGTCTAAATCATTCATTACATAATTATTATTAAAAACATCAATAGAATTGAGGATATTGTTAAAATTTTAAAGATAATATTAAAACTAAAGATATAATTAATTAAGATTAAAGATATAATTAGAATAAAAGATAAATAGTAAGCTGTGTTATTTAGGCCCCCCTGTTTTAGCCCTAGGACCAAAATTTTTTTAAGCCCCTCCCTCTCCCCCTCACATCTTACATTCATTTTTTTTGGCCCCCTATTTTTTTTTAAAGTAAATTATGATTTTATCTGACCATTTTATTAATCAATAATCCATTTTATTTAATAATAAACTAAATACCAATTTCTTATTTAATTAAACAAACGTACACGTAATTAATGCTAAAATTATTAATGTTAGAGTAAACTTATTATATTATAATGAATTCTAATATAAAAAAATTGCAAAAAGTACTGTAATAATAGTTTTTTTAAAGAATATTTCTAATTACATCACTTTAAATAGCTTGAAGAGATTGAGAGCTCTTAACCAAATTTTTCTAGGCATTTTTTATCAAAATATTTAGCAAGTTTATTAAGGTATTCAATCCATTTATGAATAGTATTTTGATCCACTTTATTAATCATTAATGCTGCCTTGAGATCATAAGTATTATAACAGGGAGAACTAGAGAAATAGCATGCGAATAAAAACTCCATCCAAGTTAGTTAATAACTTTGAATAGTCGTAACTATAAGCGAAGTGTTATCTTCTTCTTGCTTTTATTCCGATTAATTGTTACTGTATTATTTTTATATCAAAGTAACATTACTAGAAACACTACACTTTGTTTTATATTCATCCATAAAGTTAGCTGATGATAAAATGAAGGATAGTTGAAGTATAGGGATAAACCCGCCTATTTAATTTATTAATTTGGATTCAAAATTTAAGATTGTTGATAATTAATAAGAAGCAATAAAAATATTTCTTATCACTTCTAATGGCATTTTTTTCTTGAATAAAAGCTAACATAAATAGTAAATGACTTGGTCAAAAAAATTTTTATTCAAAATTTTTAGGTTTTTATGGTAGACTATTTGCTAATAAGGGTAGATTCCTACAAGACAAAAGACCAAATCACTAATAAATAATTGCATCTCATGATGGCTCTTATTATCACTTTGAATAACCTCTACCATTTCATTTTATAAAACCCATTCTAATTCATCTATTAATTTACGAATACTTTTTTTACTGGCAAAATCAATCAAGTATTCTTCTTTTTTTTTAGGAACTTAATCCCAATCAAATTCATTGTCTTCTTTTTCTTTATTACTGCTTTATTAGTCCTTTTCAACAATAAAATTATTTTAATTATCACAGATCTAAAAACGAAAAGCTTCTAAGCAGCTAAGAGCTTTTTAAATTGTTTTAAAATTTGCCTAAATATCCTTCATTGTTTCAAATAGAAAAAGTTTGAGAGAATAAAATTATAAGAAGTTTAACTAGCATTATTAAGCAATTTCATTTACAGTGTGAAGCAACTACATCGATCGTGTATCATTAACTGAAGTATCAAGTACATGCCTCTGTATAACAACTTCCTCCTCCACTTCAAATAATGTTTATAAAAACTTTGTAACCAAAGTATTCATTTTAGATTATAATTCCATTTTACCAACAGTTGTAGAAATCAATTTATCGAATAAGTGCTTAGGCAATTCAGATTTTACACTACTCTCTACTATTGCTGAGGCATTTTACTAGAGTGAGCCCATATATTAGTTTATAGATAAATTACTAAATTAGAATTCAATAAGTATATCCATGATGATTGCTAAAAGCTAATCGAACACATTTTGAGTTAATTTTAAGTTGGATTTAGAATAGTTTTCTAATTCATTAAGTCCAATTTACATGTATTTTAAAAATACCTCCTCTTCTTTCCTTCTTGATTCTATTTATTTCTATTATATATAATTATTTTCTACTGATAATTCGTCTCCTTTTTATACATAAATAGCATCTTTTTTATGGAGAGATTTTGATAAGACATCTTATTCTGAAACTAATTTCTCTTCTTTCAAGGAAGGAATGCCAACTTAGCTAAATTAATTATGATCACTAAAACTTGTGTTAATGATTATACTTTTAGAAAGGCTCTTTGTCAGGCTTTATTTCCTTTAAATTGATTCTGAAAATGAACTAGGCTCATGATGATTACCTCTTTAAGGTGAAAATTGTTTCATTTATTTGTGCTAATTTTTGATATCTGCAACTCTAGGAGAGACTATTGGTATTGAATTTGTTCTAGATAAAGATGACTTTTATTACTCTTATTTCTCATTTTTACAATCGAATTGAATGGAGTTATTAAATGAGGCATCATAGATGCTCATTTTTGCTTATGTATTTTTTGTCATATAATTAGACTGTTTTTATTAAGCTGAAGGGACATTATCATTTTCTGTCAGTAATCTCTAGCCAAATTTAAAACGAAGTAAAAGTGAGAACATCTCATTAATATTTAATTTTGGTTAAGCGAGAAGAGATAATTTAAAAGCTTAAGGCAAAGTTGTATTAATGCCATCAAATAGGATTGAATTCCTTGAAAAAGAAATATTTGACTAAACCCCAACAATTGGTTTCTTAGAGATAGAGGAGACTATAAACATTTTAAAATTTCTAATAAATTGTTCAAAGTCAAAGATATAGCATTCTTGTTTAATTTCATCTTCTAATTTACTATTCATTTTTATTTTCTACTTTAATACTGTGATGAACCTATCTATATTATATTCGAGACCTTCAATCAATTTTTCATTCAAGGTATATGTGTCTTCTTCAACCTTTTCAACCTCTTTCAAATTCTTGTAAACACTTAATCTTGGAGCATCTTAACTCTTCATGTCACCATTGTTAATACTATTGGAGCTACCTTGTTGTTATTAACCCTAACGAATAAAAGCTGGATAAGGTTTAATAAATCTTTATTATGGAATAGTTTCATCTTTATCTCTCTTTATTTCCCATTAACTTTGACTTGATAAGGGTGAAACATAGTTTTTAGCATAATTAACTGCTTTCTATAAATTTATTTTAGTTAATATAGGAACATTATTTTGACGAAATATACTTGCTTTTCTTTTAATTTTAAAACTTGATTAAAGTTCATCTTAATTAAATGTAGAAGTAGTTGTGAGATCATTGAGCTTTTAATAATCCTCTACTTATAATTTTCCTTTCAATTTCTTCAGTCTATGCTCGAATGAGTTAAAATGAATATCAAAAAAAGGGTCTCTTGAAAATGTCTATTATTGTTAATTCCTCTTTTTTAATTCGTTTCTATTGTGATTTTATTTTTAATTTACTATTTGAGAATTATTGTTATCACTTAATCTACTTGATTTCTTGATTTAGGGTAATTTTTGAGATTAAAAAGGAGATTTTCTTGTAAAGGGAGAGAAAATAGCCCACTGTCTCTAAAAAGGTAGAGTAACAGGGCTATTTTATTCACTAACTTACTTCTATATGTTTTCATGTTCAGCATACACCCTTAAACTACTATTAACCATAGTATTATCTTCAGTAAATTTAGATCCACTTTCTTAGCTTTCCTTCATATTTCTATTACTAAATGAATCTTCTTTTTCTTCATTAAATTCTTATGTCTTTATTTCATCTATACTAGTATTGAAAATATTTTTACCTCCGTAGCTATCACTATTCTCACTACTATTATATTCCATCTCTTTACTTTCATGCTTTCTTATGCTTTCTAAATTTAGAAATTTATTCCTAAAAGTTGAATCGATTATTTAATAAGATGAAGGATTACTAATGCTTATTCTAGAATCTTAAGAAAGAGATTTAAAGTTAAGTAATGGTAACTATGTTCTCTATTAGCTGTTTTTTCTCTAAATACTCATATTTAATATAGAATTTTAGTCCACACTTTTATTCTTCTATTTTTAATTTATACATTCTTCGATATTTACTGGAAAGTTTTTTATTCTATCATAAAAGTTATCATTTTTTAAGCAATTTGTTTACATTTCTTTTAATAATTTTTTCTAAATATGTGTCTTTAAATTTTCCTCGGCTGAATTTTATTTCATCATGCTAAAATTATTCTTTCTTTCTTCACTAATTACTGAAGAATCAGGGCTTTTATCACTGCCCATGTAATGGCTATTGAAGGATCTTTTTCTTGAAGTTATTGCATTTGAAGAAGTCTATAATTTTAAAGTTGGTAGAAGTTAATCTATATTTTAATTAATTGGAGAAGTCTCTAAAATATTACTAAGTTTATCATTATATCTATTAACTTTTATCCCATATTTACTCAAGCTTTCTTCTAATCCATTATAATACAGAGAGAAGTTTATTTTTGAAACTCCATCTTTTTAATTTTTCTTTTTCAAAATAGAATTATCCACTGAATTTATTAACCTAGATGATTATTCTTAAGATATAGGATTTCTTAAAGATAAACTACTATCCCTATTTCCTAATTTGTTGAAATGGTTTCTATTAGAGAGTTATTAGCAGGGAGACTTTGTTTCATTTTTAATATTCGAATCACTTAAGGTTCCTTTTAGTGCTTAATATTTCTCAATAATATATTCCTCAAAATCTTTTTTTTTAGGTTTTTATACTAAAGATGGGTCTGTAGAGTTAATTGAACTCATCAAAAATATTTTATTGGTATTTTATAATATACACAATATGGTAGGATATAAATAATAATAAATAAAGATTAGAGAAAAGGATGCTATCTTTAATTATTTTATTGAAAATTTGTTAACGAAATTGATCAATATTGTTAGATAGATTATTTCTACTTGAAAAGTTTAATTTTATTTATTCCTACTATTAGCTATGATTTAATAAATAATATTAATTTCTATGAATAATTTACTTTTTTATCTCCTTATTACTGTTTATTACTATGTACTATTCTAGAATTATCAATATTAATTCAAAAAATTTAATCATATAACTTAGAATAAACTAAAATATTCAAGCGAATAGGGTTTCGAATCTAATTAGAATTTAGAGAAGATCTTTCTCTAATGAAAATCAAATTAAGGTTGAGAAGCAAAGCTATAAATTTCAATATTTAGATATAAAATTTTATTGTTTGAAATAAATAAAGAAGATATAATTGATTAATAAAATTTAAGCAAGATTTCAAAATAATGGTGGTGCACTTCTCTTTAAAGTTTGATGTAAGATGAGAGAGATATTAAATATATTATAGTAATTGGATGGCGTTAGAATATGGATGATGCAATCATTTGAAACAGGAATTTAGTATTTTGATTTAAAATAATTATATGGTCATAGTTAATTTATTAATTGCCTTTTATTTTGAAAAGTAATTAAGTTAGGAAAAATTATTAGCTTGATTTTTTTAAGTAAATTTTTTATAGGATGAAAGATAAATTAGATAATGTAAGTAATAAATGAATGAATAAAGTTGAAAGAATGAATGAATGGATAGTTAGTTGTTTTATAATATTAATATATTTAATTAAACACCTATATTATATAATATTTATTCTACTCTTTATTTTTTTATGTATATCTGTCTGTATTTTCATAGAAATTTCTCTAACAATTATCTTTTCATTTTATTATAACGTATCCTTTATAATATCTCAAGTAAATAAACACAATTTTGAGTTTTAATGTAAGGATTCTCATATTATTTATATCTATTCAATGTAATTTTTCAAGCGAGGAAGTAACTTTTTTATTTTTACCAATTACGAAATGCCATTTATCCACATTTAAAAAGTTTTGTAATCTTAAGCTATAAATTCAATTCTACCACCTTTGTCGAGTACAATACAAAAGGCATAATATTGAATTGAGTCAACCATCTCTTAGTTTTAAGATATGTTTTTATTTATCCCTTATTTTTATTGGTCTTTTTGTTAGCGAGGCTCATTTTATTTCTACATCTTTATTAGCTCAGCTGTAGTATTCGGAATAGCATGACGTAATATCTAATCAATATTTATAGTTGATTCTACTGTTCCTTGTTTTAATGGGTGTCTAATCTCAATTTTTGTTAAATTTTTATGTAAATTCATAAGTCTTACTCCAAATCCACAATTTTCTGGTGGCATTTAATCACTAGTAAATGGGTTAAATACATGTTATTTTAAACTTTAGTATTATGAAAACTTTTTTAAGATAATACCCCCTTCCAATAGTTCCTTAATCTATTTTTTAAATAGTAATAATTAAGTATAAAAATTTTGAAATAGAGTGTTTAAATAAAATGATTATGTATATTAAAAATATTTAATACTTTATCTATATAAAATAATAAGTAATTTTTTAATTCCTGTTTTTGGAATTACCTGTTAGAGGCTAATAAAGTAAAAAAGTAAAAGTTATGTGATAACTAGGTATTTTTAAAGCATCCTCAAACCTATGAAAAGATGCTTGATATATTTATCAGTAAGTATGTAAGTTCAAGAGATAAAAATTTTTTAAATGACTGACTCATATATTAAAAATAAGAGTAATAACTGATGCGTTAATGAATAAAATTTAAATGGGTCCAATAACTTTTAGAGTTAAATTTAAATTTAAATTTAAACTGAAAATTAGGTAAATAGATTTTTATTTAAAAAGTGTATTAATTACCTAAATTAAGAACTAAGCCTCTTTGTTTTAGAGCTATTCTAGATGAAGCTTATAGATAAAATGTTTTGGGTAGTTTTATATTTACTGTTACTATATTAGAAGATGTGATTAGATATTTTTGTTAATTTATTCACCTTGTGATGATACGTTTTAACTTTTTGATCTTATCTTACTTTAATTCGAATTTATTAATGGAATTTTTATTCCTCCCATATTATTTATTTTGCTGCTCACTTGTGTGGGAATACACACATTCTTCATTTCCTCTGATTTAGATCTGCGATTCTTTTTATGGTTAACTGTTAATCCTGCTTTTGAATTATCTAACTCACAATCCATAAATTAAGAATCATATTATTGTTATTATAAATTTAATTAATTAGAAGCGTGGTAATTATTCATGAAAACAGTATTCTATTACTCTTATAATTACTAGACTGGATATCTTTATGATTAATCAAAATTTTATGATTAACTGTAACTACAGTCAAAGAATTGATTGTTGGCTGGCTGCATTTAGTTAGTAAAGTATTTTGTGGAATTTAGTTCTTTAGATGATAAGGGTGGTTAAATATGTTTAACATCTGGTAAGAAGTTATTTGGGCATTTTATAGTATCTACACATTTTGTTTTAGATTTTTTGCTCATTTGTTTAGATTTATTCAAGGAAGAATTAAGATAACTATTAAATGAAACCTAAATATTAGAGCTAGGGGTAAAGAATTGATTGTTAATTTCATTATTTAAAAATTAGCTCTGTTAAATATTTGAGGAATGGTAAGTATTATTCAAGAGAGGCTGTATATTCTTTTAATTTTATCTAATTTTACTTTGAAAAGGGACTTGAGGTAGTTATGGCTGAACGATATTTGGGCAGATATTTTCTTACTGATTAATTGGATTATTTTAAAACTACTCTTCTTTATTTTATTAAAATTAATATCCTTCTTGATACTAAATTGAGTTTGTTGGTAAATATCCAATCCCAGAATTGGACTTTTTAGTGTTGTAAAACTATTATTAATTGCTTAAATGATTTATGAATCCATTTTTATTTGTGGAGTTCTTTCCAGAGTCATCTTTAACCTTAAAATTCTAATAGAGTAACTATGAGGATTCTTAAGGATTCTAGATTAAGCTTTTGCATCTATTATGCTATGATTGTTGAGGATACTGATCTGATTATTAATTATCTAATAACTATGGTTACTTTTAGTTTAACATTTGTGATTACTGGACTAATTTCTACTTTCTAGCGTATAATCTCTCTCTTTGAGACATAGATTCCTCAACAACTTAGCTTTTATTTTTTTAAATCCTATAATCAGCATTAATGTGCTGCTTCACAAACTCACTTCTCTTAGGAGATTTGGTATCAAATAAATTTAAAAATTGATCATCCTAAAATTTAATAGAACCATTTTAAATATTATTTTGATAAATATTTTGTTCAATTTATGATTAATATTAAATGTGATTTGGTTAGAATCTTAATTAATCATTTAATATTTGAGGTATCTAATTAGTATTTAAATATTATTACATATGATTTCTAGCACTGTAACCTCTGTTTGTGCTTACTTATTCTTCAGTAATAGTTTATAAGGTATGTCCCAACTCTTCATACTGTTATTATTACTGCAATTATTATTGAGGGTTATTTAAAATTACTATCCTTTTGTTATTTTAGTTACTCTGTCTCCCTGTAGTATCTTCTAAAGCATGAGGGGAAGAAGTAATTTAATCCTCGAATTAATTTCTTACTTCATTATTTTAATAATCATCTAATTCTTAATTATTGATTGGATCTTCTGAGATTATTTCTCTTAAAGTTTTTGGTTACTAAAATTAATTTTGCAATTTCTAAAATTACATTCCTTCTAAATTATCATTTTATTGTATATTGATGTTATTTTAATTTACAATTGCAATTTAATGTTAATGGTTAAGAATATTACGAGGTTTTTACATATTATTTACACAATTGCTATTATTAGTTATAATTGGATCATCTTCATGCTCTGTCATAGTAACTAGGCTGCAAGAAGATAAAGCTTAAATTTAAGCATTCTTATCGTTATTTTAATTATTGTTTTAAATTTTAGGAACAGGATTAAGAGAGTTTTAGATATGTTAATTTGAAAAATACTATTTATTGTAATAAGAGGAAGGGTTTACATTTGAAGATTTATTCATAAATTATTCTTAACTTAAGCCATCAGCGAATGAATTGTTAATGGATACTTACTTAGCTTATTATTCTCCAGTATTTTGTGAAGAATCCCCTAGATTTTTCTCAAATTTTGTGATAGATTCTTTATTACTGTAAGAAAATAATTAATTCAACATATCCGGGTGTGAAGCATTTAAACCTGAATTTAATTTAATATTTAAACACTCTGGAATATTATATTCAGCAACAGCCTTATTAATGTAATCTTCATTTTCAGAAAAAAATGAGGAGTTAGGAAAATCCTTTTTTTATATTTATCTATCTTTCAAGAATCTTTTATTTCCTTTTTCTATTTATCCTTAAGAGTGAACAGGGAGAGGGATATCGTGTGGCTTTTTAGAGTTTTCTTTAAATTGAATATTATTGGCTATTATTTCTATATTTGATGTGTAATTTGGGAGGAGTTATTTTTACTTTTCTATATCATAGTTATTTGAGGTACTTATGTTAAAGTTGATTTCAATTAATCTAGACTCTAAAGCGAGACGTTACATCTAAAGTTCATCTAGATCTTTCTTCATTTCATTTAACAAAGTATTATCTTCAAACGCAATACCATTGTTTTCAGTTATTTGAAGACTTTCTTATTTAGAATTATAATTCTCGAAAACCTAATGATTTTTAGTGCCACAATCTTGATAAATGTTTTGGCTTAGTGAGCTCTTCAAATTCTATTGAATTATTCTTATTTCGGATTCACAGTCTTCTATGTCCTTTTATAGTTGAGTTTTTCTCTTTTCATATGTTTAATAGCTCATATATCTGCTGCCAACCTATTTAATTTAGAAGGAACATTTTTATGATTTTGAAAGCAATTCAATAGTTTAATTCATATTATCAGTTGGGGTTGGGGAAAGAAATCAAACAATAAAATAACAATACTTACTTCAAGTAATTCACTAACTTTTACTTTTTTGGCTTAGATTAGCGACTCAAGCTGCCTAACAAATTCTTTCTCTTTTTGTAAGATCGTTTAATAGTCTATTTCCAGCTGGGCTCTCTTTTAATTAGACTCCTATATTTCTATTTAAATATTGCTTAAATCCTCTGACAATTATTAGTCAACATATTTTATGTTATCTTAAATTTATTTGCTTATCTTTTCAATACATGTTTGCACTTCTTCGAATTTTTACATTCTCTTTTCTTAATTTTACTTCATAATCTCTCTAAACTATTTATGGTGGCCCAATTTTATTTGCTAAAGTGCTTTATTGCCATAAGTTTTTTATAATCCTTCAAATACATCACTTTATTACTCAATATAATCTTAGAAAGCCTTATCTGCTTATTATAAAAGAATATTTTCCATGATGATTTTTTTTGAATTTATTTCCTGCTCCTTTGTTTTGAGAGTATTATTTATTTTCTATAGCTCTTCATCAATGCGTTGCTGCTCACATTTCACCTAATCCTTAGCTTCCTTCAATTCATTGATTTTCTTTTCCACTTCTTCAAGTTAATTAGAGTGCTCTTTTTCTTCAGCGTTACTTTCCACCACTTTTTTTAAATTTAGAATGATTATAAAAGTTATTATTTTCTTCTTAGTTAGTTTGAGTAATTGGGTAAAGTACATCCATTGAAATTGGATAATTATGAAAAGTAATTTGAATGGATATTAATTACAATACATTTAAAAGAGGATAAAAAGAACTATGTAATCTAATCATTAGAAATTATTAATTGAATAAATCTTTTTTGGCTTCCACAAATAATTAGATTATTCAATTTTTTGGTTGGTAAAGATATTGTATTTTTAGGAGAAAAGTGATGAAAATTAAAAATTCAATTGTAATTTAATTTTAAATCCTTTTGTCTTTTTAAATTTTTTTCGAGCATAAATACCTGATTAAAAGTAGTAACTTCTCAAATTAATTAACTGAAAAAATTCAATTAGTTTCCAAACAAAATTGATCTCATAAACTTTTTAAAAATAAAGTGCAAAATTTAGTATTTTTTGAGCAATTGTAGATGTGATCTAATATTTTACAATCACAACAGATTTTATAAGTTAATCTTTTTAATAATAATTACCGAGGGCCTTTTACTAGAGGAACATCTCAAAATACTGTTCGTACAAATCAGTCAAGAAATCAATTTCTGTTTATTCATAAGATATATTAGTAGAATCAAAATAGCATTTTATGAGATTCTCCATTGTAGTCCTATTTATTAACTGACTCTTATTTTAAGTTTATTCTTACTCATTTATAGCCCTTATTTATAAATCTAATAAAGCTAAGTGTTCCCTTGCTTTTTCTCTCCATTTTCTTAGCATAGTGCTTCTTATCAGAAAAGTTTCTTTAATCTTCTATTGTTCTGAAGCACAATTAAACTATTGAGTATTTTCATCTTAGAGGTAATGATGAACAGAGATAGTTTACTTAGAAGCAGATTGGGATAAGTTCAATGGAGAGCTGGTTACTATATTTGGTTATCTATTGGATTATGATAGATGAGAAATGGAGCAGTGAGATGGTGAAGATTAAGGTGATCGTTAAGAGGAGATTGATTAAGATCCTGAGGAGCAAAATTGATAAAGTTAGGCTCTCTATTCTGATGATTCCATTTATTCAATGTATTAATCATTTAGATGTGCTTCTTCACTTTCCACTAGCTCAATTTATTTTTCTAAAGCCTCTTTAGAAAGATTAATATACCTTTCATCAAAGAGCTGAAGGAAAACACTCTATGCACTTTCTAATCCAAAAGACTAACATTTTTTGGTTATTTGTTCCTCGATTGCCTCCATTTTATCGCTAAAGAGGCGAAGCTGCTGCTATTTATTATTTTAAATATCTTAAATGGAATTACACTTTAAAGTTATGTAATCATTTAGTTCCTAGATTTGTGCTTACAATTATTCAGAAAGTAATGCTTAATCTTTTTTATGATAAATTAAGTCTTGTTGGCTATTTTATATATTATCTAAGTCTCTTTTCATTTAAAACTACTATAGCATATACTTTGCTTCAAGGGGAAATTTTTATTTGAAGTCCTCTTATATTTCCTCAAAGTCCTCCATTTGTGCAACCATCTCAGCTCTCTACATGAGCTTAGCAATAAGCTCTTCTTTTCCAAGGGATTTTCTTTCCTATATCTAAATATGTAAAATATTAAGAAAATGTATGTAAACTAGATCAGGTAGTGTCAGTTAATTTTAATAATCGGAAAACTACATAAATAATCTTTTTCTATTTTAATTTTATATATTTTTTACGTTATGGCTTAGCTCCTCTTCCGTTTACATGTCTCTTAATACTTCTGATTTAAGGTTACTAATTTCTCTTAAGCCTTAATTCATTAGCTCAACGTCCTTCAAAAAATCTTTATCCACCTACTTGATAATGTCTCCCTCCATTTGTTTTTATTTTTCTCTTTCACTTTCTAATCTATTTTTTATTAAAAAGGGATATTTTTATACTTTTTGTATAATGTAGAGAGAATCTATCTATTTCAAATTAAAAATTATTCTCATTAATTACTTAATCAGCTCTTTATTCAAAGTTTTTAAGTTTTACTGTCTTCCATTTAGCATTTCCTTCAAATGGTCTGGTTCTAAATCTATTTTAAAATTGTAGAGATAAGTAATTTAGACAAATGTTGAAACTAGAATAAAAATAGTAAATTTATAAATGAACATTTTATATGCGAATAGATAAATGATTCGTTTTTTAATCTAGAAAAAAGTAAAGAAACTCTAATTTACTCTTGGTACGAAACTCCTCAATGCTCTTAAGGCGATCCTTGACTGTAAGAGTATTGTATATATAGTTTTAATTTGACAGGTTCTGACTTGATATAAAATACTTTTATTAAGAAGAATACAATTCTATCTTTTCTTCTATTTCTTTAATTGATTTATTCAATAGACTTAATTCATCGAGAAGCTTGATATTCTATTCCGTGTATTCTATGTTTGCCATCAGGTTAGAAATATCTTAAAAATCTTTAGTTGAATGAAACAGGTTCTTCATAGTGCTATTACCTATTCTACTACCAACATCGACATGATTTGTATTTAAAAATTATTACTAGCCTGTAGCATTATAATTGGAGGTAAGGGTACAATTAAGCTTTTAATCATCAAAATTCAGAATTTCATTTACAATTTTCATTTAAATCTTTTCATCACTATTAATAAATCCTAACGTTCCACTCATTACACTGCCACAGTAGCTTCCCTTTCTATTCTATTAATTGCTATTGTTACTGTGTTGTTAGTTTAATATCAGATTTTAACTCTAACTTATAATACAATTGATATCCTTTTCATATTCACTTTTCTATATAATATTATCACTTTGGATATTCTACTGATTTGCTTATTGTTTTTTACTGTAAGTCACATTTTAATCGTCCTTAATTTAAATTAAGTTAGAATTCTTTGAAACAGCCTCTTCATCCTACTGTAAAGAAAAGAATCGAACTTAATCTTCGATTTCTTCATCCGAGCCTGAACGTTTTTCTTAATCAAATACTTACCCTATTAAATTTTAAGAGTGTTAATTCTATTTGTTAGATCTAATTGAATCACCATATTATTGCTTTTCTATATTATGCATAATATTAAAACTTTATTGAGAATCCTTATTGCTTTCAGTGCAAGCATTATATTGGCTTTAGCTTGATAAATGATTAGAATTTATAGGATTATAGCTTTGCCCGCTTATAATATGAGCTGCATCAGAATTAGCTGGCATAGCACCTCCATTAGCAGTTGTAGTAATAGTGCTTTAATGATAAAAAATATTAGAAGAGTTAAAACTTTTTAAAGTTTACTAGCTCTACTATTGCTGCAATAATTATTAATGCTAAGCATTATTAGAAAAAGTATTCTTAGCAGAGCTTTTTCCATTCAAATCTTCTAACTTTAATGTGTTATCAACTTGAGGAAGATAATTCTATGAATATGGTTTATTTTAGGATATATTAAATGCTTCATTCTTTTAACTTAGACTATATGAAGAGGAGAATTGAGGATTATTGTGTATAATCTACTAGCTTAAAAATGTATTGCAATTTTGAGGCTAAACACCTTCTTCAGTGCTACTCTAACTGCATTCAAAGATGTTCATTTGAGGTTGTTTTTAATTTATCCTATTTCTTTTTCTTTTTTGTTGCTGGTTACACTAAGCGTTAGTAATCAAAAAGATGATGTGTCTGTAGATTTTGTTTCCCTATTATATTGGTCTTAGATATACTCTTAAACCTACCTCTCTTTGGTATTTGAATTTATTAATAACAATCTTTAAAATGATATGAATGAGTAATTCAAAATCAAAGAAATATTCAATCAAATTTGTTTGCGTATAAGAATTAACAATCAAAATCAAACTTCGCAAATAAAATTTGAATTTTGATTATTAAAAATGATTGGCATGTTGCAATTATAAAAATTCTCTCATTTTAAGAAATCATTACATTTTTATTTATGTTTAATGAGGGATTAAAAGAATCCATTTTTATAAAAGGCAATTTTAGATATTAAGAAAACTACGAATAATAAATTAAGAGTAAAAAATTCTAAATTCTATATGAAAAACACCCTCATTTAAGTTTTAATATAATAAGTATTCAACCTGTGGTTTAAAAAAACTTCTAATTATCATTAAAATCTAACCTATTTTATAAAATAATACACTTTTAAGATAATAAAATTAAAAAAATTACAATTAATTATATTTATTTTAATTATAACTCTATTAACAATAATTAAAATCCAATAAATACTTTAATATATTAATTTTGATTAATAACATAAATTTATGTGATTTTTTAAAAAAGTAAATTTATAGAATATTTAAAAAATGGGCATTAAAATAATATAAAATGCATATTTGATTATCTAATACGCTGATTGTTCTGCATAATAATTAATATTTCGAGATTATCAAATATGTAGAGAATTTAAGCCAATAAAGACTTTTAATAAAAGTGTAGGATTTAGGAAATCTTCATAAAAAAGCAAGTATTTTAATAATTATCAAAAAATAGAAAGATTCTCTTAATAGAGAGTATGTAATTAACTAACACAATTTACATTATCTTGCAAAAAAGAATTAATAATAATGGTTATAATCAATTTAATTAAGGATATAGTATTTTTAATGAAATCCAACCATTATTTTATCAAATTAGTAATAATAATAATTTCGCATTTCTAAGTAAAAAGAAAAAGTAAAATAGATTAAAAATTTGAAATAAAAGGTACTACAAAATTAATGAAGAAAAAACTAAGTTTGCAAATTAAAATCATTAGGAAATTTTAAATTTAAAAATTTATTACTGATGATTTTTCTATTTCCATGTCTTTTCAAATATGACCAAAATAATATATAATCTCAGAAATATTTATGATAGATAGAATTCTAATTTGAGAAGATTTGCAACTATTCTTCAAAAAAAGCGAAGAGAAAGAATACTTATATATATCTACTTTCTTTCTTTGAGCTTGGTAGTAATTATATAACTAATAACACCAATCTAATATTGGCTTAATAATTTCCTTCTTTTTTGCGAAATATGAAATTAATTAAGCAAAAATAAATGCCTTTTTTAGATCATCTTTGCTTTAATTAATTGTATAAAAATGCAATAAATTTATCATGATTGTTTCGAATTAAAAAGCTTAAAGAGAAATATAAAAAATTGAATGAAATCGACTAATAAAGTGTGCCTTAACTTTCCTATAAATATATACTCTCTAATTCTAAAGTTGATTTTTCTTTCTATTTTTACTTTCTAAAAATATTATAGAAAGATTAAAAGTGACATATATGCAAGTAAGCAAATTCCAGTAAATCTCACTTTGATATATTAAAATAGAGACTTCTCGAAATTAAAAGGATTACAAAATATTTAAAAGCGTTTCATATTTACAACTAATTGGCAATAGCATAAATTTCTTTCAATCATAAGCGTGTTTTATTATATCGACTAAGGAGAGAGAAAAAATTAATATAATTCTTGTTGAAACTTAATTTTTTCTATATTTCTTTCTTATTTTGGATAGTATTTATTAGAGCCTTCACGATGAAAGTAAGACAAATGTTGATATAATTTATCTCAGCTTTAAAAATAGTTAATGAATATATATTTTAATTTTAAACAATCGAAAGATTTAGTCCATCGAGATTATAATAGTAGCTCAGTGTTAATTATTTTTAAAATCTGATTAATTAGTACAGTGAGGGTATATTTAAAGAATAATACAAGCTTTTTACAATAATCAAATACTTGATTGGAGCTTAATTTATTATACAGTAAACTGGTAAATTAATAGTTTGATTAAAGAAAGAGTGCATTATTAAATTTGAATTATACAAGTATGGGATATTTTTACTAGTAAAAACTGTTAAATAATAGATCTTTGGGTAAAATGCTAAGGAATTTAATTTGTTTTCCATTTCATTACTATTTATGAATTTAATTCAGCTTAAATTCTGATGGAATTATTGATTTGTCAGAAATAAAATAATAATTTATTCAAGACTAAATTTTGGAGAGATTTATCAGAGATACAACACATTTTTAATTTGTAGATTTTTTAATATGATTTTTTATTTCAATTTCTTCTCAAAGTAATCGATAATTTACCTTTTATTTATTTCCCAATTATATATCTCAATACAGGGAGCTCTCTTGTAAATTAGATTTGTATTATTTAATGAATAATTTATTACACTTAGTCCTTTCAATGTGATTGCTTAATTAATATTAAACGCTCAATATATTATATAGTACCAGGGAATGCGTTATGACCTTTCCACAAAGATGATTCCCCTGCAAAACTTCACCAAGAAGGTTACTAATAAACTGATCGCAATAAGCAACTTTACAAAGATCAGTTATATCGCTTTAAAAATCTATCCACAGCAGTAAAGCTGAAAAAAAATAAATAGTAAATCTATTCCTTACAAAATATAAAAAGAAGTAAATAATTAGATAGCTGTATCTAAATGTTATCAAATAAAAAATGTTTATTCGACCAAAGGGCTGTCTTAATTTTAAAAAAAATGATCAAATCGACAAAGAAAATCACTATATATATAAAAAAAATTTAATTGTTTTGAAATTTGATTAAATCGAATAATCAATCATTTTCTACCCACCCCCATAACTAAACCAAAAACTTCGATCCTGTTTTTTAATTAGCGATTCACTCCACCCCTATAATTTCAAAGCATTTCTAAGAGAAGAATGTTAGGATCAGAGTATCCTTAAAAGTCAGATGATTTGCTTTATTATAATAATTTAAATACTGATTTAATTAAGAAAGAAAAAAAAAATAGCTAATTCAAAAAGCACAATTGATCGCTGTTCTTACATCGATTAAATAAATAATTTAGAATCTTCACTTTAATAATTTAGCTTTCAAGCTTTATACCACTAAATATCTATTGATCATCCAAATAAACAATCAATCAACCTAATATAATGCAAAATAATCAAATTGCCTTAGAAGCTTTCTCACAAGCTAGTGCCACCTTCATTCCCATAGAAGAGTCATAAATAATGAATCTCTCTCATAATCAATTATAAGTTATTTTTAACTCACTCTCCTTCAACGATATCATTAAAATGAGACTTATGAATAAATAAATGAATCAATAAGTTAAGCTTTACATCGAAGAAGTTTATGTTCCTCGTCACTTCTCTTCCTTCAACTTAGAAGAAGAAAAGGCCACCATTGAATAACTTCAAAAGAGATAGCTCACCCTTAACTGCTCAACTTTAATGAGCTAAGAAGGAATCAAGTCCCTTTAAAACCTAGTTAACTCCCACTCAGAACTTGTTTAAAATATCTACTCTTGTTATAACATTCTTGAAAGTGGACTCTTCGCTTATGATAAGGGAACAAATTAATAGTTATTTAACACTGAAAAATTTGCATCTTTCTGCAACAATTTTGACATCAATAGAATATCAGCTGAGACATACGAATAGCTCGCTGAATAAGTCCAAAAAATTAACATGTCTGTAGTAACTCCTTAAATGAGACATATTGCCTTAATGGCCCGTACTTTTTCTTAGCTTGTTATGAATTTTTAATTCTAAACTAAACTCAAATCTACTAAATTAAGAGTTAGCTAATACTAAGTCATTTAAAATATAATTTCTCAAAAATCTAGAGTTTGAAAAATTCAGCAAAAATTCAATTTATTGATGCATAATTTGCTTAAATTTGGCTCCAGCCAGCTAGATAGATAGATAGAACAATAGTTAATTAACTAACAATCTAACTAACTAACTACTAACAAAGAAACAAACAAACAAACTAACTAACTAACTAACTAAATAACTTTCTCATTTCTAACAACCATATAGCCTACCAATAAAATTATATAAAAATTCTTAAATTCTATGCAAATTTTCTTACTAACCAATTAGCAGCAATGAAAAGGATCTCCCCATCATATTAAAAAATCTTAATTTTTCTTTCAGCATATATAAACATAATAAATAAATAATCTCTCACATCAATCCTCTAATAAATTATTAATAATATAAATAAATAAATCTCTTCTTACTACTAAAATCTACCTTATTTGTGAATAAATGTATTTTTACATGCTACTTATTTAAGTAATACTAATCTCTAACTCTTTTAACCGAATTAATTTATTTACTATCAATTCTTTACTTTTTTGTCTTATTCTAATTTTTGAATATCTTGTGATTACTCGTTTTCTCTTAAAACTTTGTTTCTCTTACAGTATTAAATACACATCCTTTCTATCTTAATAGTTAATATCGGAAATACGCATGATTAAATATCAAATAAATCCAAGTTTTAAGGTAGGCAAATACCTTACACAAGATTCAATATTTTATTAAATCTTCCTTGTATTTTCCCAATTACATCAATCACGAGTCAATGACATCTCTTTTATTTATTGAAAAGTAAGAATTAATTTCTTTAATTTAATCACTTACATAAGTAGAATTAATGCTATACCTGACCTGAAAATAGTTATTAAAATTCTTTAAATAGCAAATAGCTAATATATTTACTCCATTAATTATGCTTACACTTCCCGTTAGTTTGATTTCTACTTCCCATAAATGATATTAGATGATCTCTAAATTTTAAAAAGAGTTTGTGGTAATTGAGAATAAATTCTGTGCAAATGATATTAACGCTAGCGAATAAGAAGAAAAAAAGTATTTTCTGAGATATTTTAAATCATGAAATTATCATAGAAATTAAAATTTTCTTATTGAGATTATATAAACCTATTTATAATAATTTGCTCTCACCTATATCTTCAGTGATTAATATTACTAAAAGAAATAAAGTTGGCAGGTAGGTATGTACATAAGTAAAACAACAAAAATTAAGAAAAATAAATCTAATTAGGAGTATCACAATAATTTAATTATTGTTAGTTGTTTCTTGAAAGACTAAATTAAGATCGCTAAAATTTCTATGAACATTCGAGCCAAGATTTACCCTAATCTTCTTACACTGAAAAATTATTATCTATGAATAATTGATTTATATTTGAAAAGCTAGAATCTTTAACTCTAAGATTCTTGGCTATTCTATAAATAGGAGGGAATTTAATAAGTTCTAAGGAACTTAAATTAGAAAAATAATCTATCTATCTATAATATGAATAGAGTAGTAATTGAAATTTAAGATCACTTATTTTCTATAAACCATTTATTTACAAGCTCTTGAATTTATAAAAATATAATATCATAAAACTTTAATATTAAATCAAATGCTTAATAAAGGCATCAAAGAAATTACAAATATCAAGAAAAAAATATTTCACCCGCTAACATATCTTGAAAAAAAATTAGCTCATTAAAACTGTAATTTGCATAAGTTGCTTCTAAATTAAAAAACCTAGCTGATTTATGATGTCTTTTTACAGCTAGGTTGATAACTATAATGGAATATTATTAGAATTTGTATTTCATATTTGGAATTTTAAGCTTAATTGAGATTTTGATAATATTTTAAATATATCAAGACTGCTCTATTAATCAATAATATTTTGCTGAAAGATTTTCTTTAAATTAAATTTTGATTAGTATTAAGATAGACTTAATTAACCCTTTAGAGTTTAAAGTTTAGTACAAAAAGTAGATAGCATGTGAGCATACGATTTAATTAGTATGTTAGAATCCCTTTAACTACCCATTTATTCAAATCTTGCAAGTATTATCTACTTTTTATAATAAGATAATAAATTTAAGTAAGTTTTTTAGATTTCTTTCCAACTCAGCCTGAATTTGATGTATAAGAAATAATAGGATTTATTAGTACAAATGATCCTCTTAGTATATTTATGGTAAAATGCATTAAAATTAAGGAAAAAAAAGTTTACATATTAAGGATTGGTATACATCCTTTTTATTCATTAAAGAGCTGGCTCTCTTTAAATTTTTATCAACCATAAAGTATAAATTAATTTAGAAAATTCTTGTGTTATTTCCCATAAATAAATAAAAATTCCACTAGGTTATTTATCGATGAATAAGATTAAAAATAAATGATTATATGGAATTAGTAGGTAATAAATTATTGGATGGTTAATATTAGAGGTGCAAGTCTTGAAAGTAATTAAAAAATAAAAAATGTTCAGGATAAAGGATAAGATAAAATTTAAATATAATTGGCTTGTCAATAAATTTTTTGTACTACTAAAAGAACATAAATAAGACAATAAAAAACACGAAGGATTTAAATACAAAAAAGGTCTACTAATTCAAAGTTATGCAAGATTACCAAAGATTATAAACATTTCGATTTCTAGAGTATATTTTAAGCTAAAATGAGATATTGTTCTATTATACTTTTCATTTTATAGATAAAATTTGCACTATCTAATAGTTGTTGCTAATAAATGAATAAAACCAAATGTTTTTAGGACTATCATCAACAAACATAAAAATTTTCTTCAGGCTTTTAGCTTATGATAATTAATAGTTTACTTTATTTGGTAGAAAATACTGATACTATCTTTATAAATAGATTATATAATGACCGAGATAATTCTGGATATAGTTTTTCTTAATTGAATTTATTTATAATTAATGTAAACCTCATAGTAGTTTCTCTCTTCTCTCTTATCAAGCCTGGGATCTTTCTTTAAATTCTTTCTAAAGTTTTGACCAGTCAAAGTCAATTTCAAATACTTCTGGATCAACCTTACCTCCCTTGGTAGCTTCACCAATCATGATATTTCTGTAAGTCAATTCTTGTAATCTATCCATGAAGCTCAACCATTGCTTAGGTTCTTCAACATCCTTAATATAAGTTTCTTGCTTGGCAATAAGTTCTTCGATATTTTTCTTCAAGAAAGCAATCTTTTGATCAGCAGGAATGCTTTCAAAATCCTTAAAGACAATGTTAAAGACAGCAAACTTCTTGCTTTCAAGTAATTAAAGTTTTAAACGATGAAGAGGATTAGGCTTGCCATTGGGGAGAGTTTAACGAGCACCTTAGATCATGATGGCAACTCTTTGTGGCATAATAGCCCAATCAATCAATAAAAGGTTTTCGAAGTTATCAAGACCAATTGACTTGAATTCTAATCTATTTTGTAAGAAAATACCAATTTATTTCCATTCCTTATTATTTGCCATAACAGAATCAATTTATCTACTGGCATTCCAAGTAGCTTCAGCTTCTTGACAAGCAAGTTTGTAAACATCAAAATTCCATGTAGGGAAAATACTTTATAAATAGTATCTTGCTAATTTTATGGGGTAGTAATTGACAACAGGAACTACATATTAGTTTTTGCAAATATTCTTTACAAACTTCTTCCATAATTCAGCATCTAGTATTATATTCATAAAAAGATGTTAAGCAAAAATGATAGCAATTTTTTAAAAAGCTGGGTTGAAGATAAAGCGGATTATAATTCTTATTACATTTTAATGTAGACAAAAGAAAACCTTTTGTATAATGTGTTACATTCTACCAAGATTTATTTTAAATTAGTAAAAATAACTATTTAAATAATAGTGTGAGATTTTTTAAAAATTTTTCAAAATAAACATCTTTTTTCGAATTGGGTTAATTAAATCTAATAACTTGTTAAGGAATATTGAAAAATCTCTGCAATTTCAGAAGATTATCCAAAGGATAATTAGAATGCAGAACATAATACTAAAACAAATTAACTAAAAAGTATTATTTATCTAATTATATCTCTGTTAATCCTCCATAATCAAGTAGAAGAAAGAAAATAAATTCATCTAGTAGTTGAACTAACTGAAATTTTAAAAAGCCAGTAAAACACAATGATTTAATGATTGTAAGTTGAAATTTATTAAATATTTATTAGTTGAATTATTTATATGCTTTCGTTTGCATTTATATCTAGGTATGTATGTGTGTATGCGTATGAAATTCAATCCTAAATATGTCCAGTAAATATTGTTTACATCTGCAGTATGAATTATAAGTTAAGATAAAAATTTTTCAAGAAGAATCAACTTACTATTAGCTTTTAAATAAATTTTTCACTGCTTAGTAAATGTTAAGTAGTAGAAGGCTTATTATAGATTTATATTGATTGATCTTTCTTGATAGAAAATAATTAAAATAGAAGCTAATAGCTGGAAAAAATTTAATTTTCTAAATTAAATTAAGGGGGAAAGAATTCAATTCTATTCTGATATGTTAATCCAATTAATATTTTTTATACTCATGGGGGATGGGATGATCAGTGAGTAAAGAAAATTAGTATTTATTATAATCCTGAAATAATCTTTTATTTTATATCCAGCCAGCTTAATTTAAAACTAAATAATTACCTTTATTTTATTCAAACATCAAAGAGAATGCAACATAGTGCAATTCAGAGTGTAAAAGCTTTGTTTCTAAATTTTCAGCGAGCCAAGGTTAGATAAATTTCTTTCTGAAAGCAGGATCCATCAACTCCTAAGAAGTATAGGCGTAGAAAATCTTAGCTTTATCGGAATTAGAAAATTATTACCAATGTTTCTCAGCTCCCTTTTAAAGAGCCTTATAGAGCTATTCAGATCCAAATCCAGAGTTATTATTTGCCTTAGAGAATCCGTACAGTGCACTGGCTATTTAGAAAGCATCAAGGGAATCAATATTCTTGATGATATGTCTTTCTATACAAAGAAGAACATCCTTGAAAGTATCAACCTATAAATTATTTAATCCGATCAAAACTCTAACAATATCATCCCCTTAGATTTATTTAGCGTTACTGGCTAAGGCATCAGCGAGATGATCTACAATTCTATGCTTTTCTTTTAAATCTTAATCTTTTTCTCTGATTTCCTTTCTTTTGTAACTATTTTAGATTATTAGTAGTATTTTAAAATAAATCTATTAAAATTACTTATATATATACTCTAGTATTATAAACAAATACCCATTTTTAAATTAATAAATAAGAAGTATTTCTTCTATTGTAAAGCTTTCATATTATAAATCCTCATTTGGGTAGGGAAAACTTATAGAACCAAAAAAATTTGCTTTTAAAAAATTAAAAAGCTTTGAAATAAGAAATTACATCTATAATTAATTATAAATTGACTTTCATTATTATGATTAGAATGATGGGACTTAAAGGATGAAAGTAACAAAATTCATTAACATTACCCCCTAATTTTAGATAGATCAATTTTTATAATCTTATCCTTTGCTTTAAAATTTAAATATCTAAGTATTTAACTTCTATCTTTTATACCACGTTTATTTAAAAAATAAAACTTCTTTAAGGAAAATTATAGGCTTGCTAAGTTCTATAAATTTAATAAATGTTTATTGCCTGCTTACCAGTTCATATTTTATCAATTACTGACTTTATTGTAATTTTTAATTATAGACGGCAAGTTTATGGAAGTATAGAAAAGTGATGTGGAAAAGAAATTATGGAATGTGGAATATCATTTTTAATTATTATGTGCTTGAAAGTTGTATAATTAAGTTATTTAACTCATTAACGGCAAATTTATAATACCAGAGTTTAAAATTTAGCAGCTCAACCAGTCAACAATATATTTTATTAGCCCAAATTATTGACTGTTTTTGTAGGGCTAGTTATTCTTTTCAAATTAATATTATATAATTATATTAGTAGAGAATTTTAAATTCTAAGTTTGCAAGAAGTGATTTAACTTAAATTTATTTGACTAATGTAATGAAAGCTATTTAAAATTAAATTACTTGGGGAATTGAGAATGTGAGAATACGAATAAAAGAGCAATAGCTTCTTAGAGAGTCTAGACAGGTCTTCTACAAATTTCATCAAGAATTAAAGTATAATTGTTGAGGGAGTTAAGGTGTCTAAAAGCAAAAAGAACATGACATAAGTCTAATACAGAAGGAACATTGTGAAGTTCAGTAAAGACAATATCTTGGAGGTTCTTCAAGCAAGGACGAGATAGAGATTTGGGGAAAATACCACAAGAGGCATATCTCATTTTAACTAACTCCATAACTGGATAGTGATGAATAGAATGAAGGAAGTTTTCTTCAATTTTTTCCCAAATACCAAAAACATCCTTGTTATATCTGAGTTTGAAAGATAGGACTAAACCAAGTTCAGGTAGAAGTCTGTAATTCATGTTAGGAACTTTTTCCTTGATTTACAAGAATAACTTCTTACATTCTTCATTAGTGGCATAGAAATCATCTTCAATAATAAATTCTTAGTCAATACCAGCCTTACTAAGAGGAGAACCTAATAGTGTTAAAATGAAATAGAATTAAAATTCTAATTGTTTTAAATTGGCTATTATTAATTTCTATATGATATATTTCTCCTTAGGTTGATAATTTTATAAATTTATTAGTAAATGCCTTTCTGATTTAGTAGAATTCAAATAGAATTTTCTTTTGAAGATTTTGGCAATTGCAAAAAAATATACTAAGTATTGAATACTTTGATATCATTCTAGTTTTTGAAATAATAACTATGATTTTCATATTATGGCTGCTTTAAACAAATATATTTAACTGTTAAAGCTTTGTTATTACCTTGACCTTCACTAGCAATTTTATGAATAGCCTTTAAAGTTTCAGCAAGTTCAGGAATCTTATCTATTTTAGGGATGTAATGGTTTAAGAAACTGATTTTTCTGTCTGCATATTCAATATAGTTTTTTCCATTTCTATGATGAAAGTAGAGCTCCTTTTGTAAGACACGATCGTAGAATCTCTTGGGAACTCCTTCATCGCCGAAAATTTCATCCTTTTCAATTTTAACAACTTCTTCAACTTCATCAAGAGTCTTTCCTTCCAAAGTCTTTTGGGCAGCCTCTTCTAATTCAGTTTGATATTATCTTTACATTTTAAAAACTATATTAATATTTACTAAAAACTATAGATATAGTAGCTAGTTGGTTATATTATCTACCAAAATAAATTAATCTATTTGACAAATAGTGTCTACAATCTTAAAATCATTTTATAAAATTTTAACATATTATCTGTTATTTATTCACAAATATTTTAATATATTTGTACTTGCTAATAACATGCTTATGTATAAGATTATCATAATATTTCTCCTTAAATTAAACTTCTTTCGTATGTAAATAAGAACTAGAATTAATTTATTTGGGTGATAATTTATACTCTACTATATTTACTTTGATATTTATATCCTTTCATTCAATTCTTAATAAAATTATTTAATATAAAGCTAATATTATCACCTAAAATCAGCAGTTTAGAATCTTTTCTTGGTCATAGCACCAATAGGGGATTCATACCATTCTCTATTTTATTTTGTTTTAATTTTTTATTCCTTATCGAAGCCAAAATTGAATTTCTTTTCAGGGAATACTTCAGCAGAAGTTGCCCAACGATTCTTATCAAATCCCTTAAATCCTTTTCTAATTTACTAGAATAAGGACTTTGTGTTAGTGGTTTTACTAATAACTTATCCTATCATATTTGCTACTCCTTAATTAACTAGCTAGGGTTTTCTTTATTATTATTTCTTAGAATCAAATTTAATTATTCTTCTTGTATTTTCCTTATCTTTATTTTTATTACTTTGTATTAAGGATAAGTATATCTTTGAAAAATCTTTCTTTTTCTTTCTTTTTTTGAGTAAAACTTTAATATATTTTGATAACAATAACAAGGAATAAATTCCATACATATTAAATTGAATTTATTATTAAAAAGACATGCATACATTTTCTAATTATCATTATTTTTGTGCTTCTGTGCTTCATTTATTATAAAACATTGCAAACATTAGAATCTCTTTTGTTCCTAATTTTGATTTTTTTACCCTAACTTAAAATATTTAAAATCCTATTGTTGCAATAAACATTCTTTAATTTTTACCTTAAATAATGAAATATCTATCTGATCCATTCAAATATCATTAAAAATAACACATCCTTTCAATATTTATTAATTTTTTATCATAGGTTGTAAAAAGTTAATAGAAACTTAAATAGTTTCTTAAATTCAATATGAGAGAGGAAAATTTTTTGATTTAAAAAAGTATATTATAAATTTATCACAACAATTCATTTATTCTTAGAAATTGAAAAAAAATAATTTATTAACTATTAAAAAAATAATGCTGCTTTAATTAATATTGATAAAATCCTATAAGTTTAAATCTATTATTTTGTAAAATGGATATTTAATGATTTATTTATGAAAAAATCAAATTTATTTTATCAATTTTTAGTATGAATGACCTTAAATAATATTCATAAAATGATAATAAAGTATTTAATTCTTATTTTTATCATACAAAAGCGTGGAAAAATATGCTATAATTAGAATATTTATTTCTTGAATTCTAAATGTTAAATTTTAATAACAAATATTGCAATTATTGTTAAAATAAATAGATTCTATAAAAATAAAAGGAATGGTAAGTAAGTAAGTAGATAAACTTAAGTTAAAGTTTTAAAAAGATATTTTATTTCTAATATGTGTATCTATTAATACATATTAAATATTAATTATAATGTATAGAAGATTATTTTCATTCAATCAATAAATTAATTATTACTTTTGTTTTTTATTTTCTTTTTATTTATAGGGAATATTGGATATTGTTTTTCTTTATTATTCAGTTAATAATTTTCTTTTTATGATATTTTTTCATTTTATTTTCAGTATATTTAATATTTTGTTTTTTTATTATGATATGTCATTAGTGGATTAAAGAGAAGAAAGAAAGATAATATTTCATTAGATTTTCTAGCATATTTTATTTTGTATAAAAAGAGAAATGATTAGGTGATGTAGAGATGCTTCAGTTCCTCAGTAAGAATTTCCTATTTTTATTAGATATTTTTTAAACAAACTAATACTCTAGTATATTTTCATATTGTTATTTTGATAGGTAAGTAGTAAGGAAAAAGAATTGTAATTTTTTAGATTAATTAATTTTGATATCCCTATTAAAGTATTCTATAACTAAGCAAAAATCTACAGGAGAATGTGATTCACTATCGATTGGATATTATTGAAAAATGTTGAACTGTTAGACATTTTAATTAGTCAATAATGACTATATATAATATCAGATCGCTTGAGAATTATCGATTGAACAAACCTCTTAAAAACTTTCCTTGAAATTTTAAAAAATAATTATATTGCTTTCTTTATAGAATCTTTTTATTTTCTTAATTTATCCATTTCTTTGCTTTTGCTATTAATTTTAATTAATTAACAAATAATTGATTACAAAATTTGTTGGATATAAGAATAGCAGACTTATTTATGAAAATTTGCGGATTAAAACTTATCAATAAATTATATTTTCATAATTAAATACTTATTAAAAGAAATTTTCTAAATATACGAAAGATTTCTTGAAAATTATTAATTAATGATCTTAGTGATGATAATTCAATATTAAATATCAATCTAACCAATCTATGTCTAAATAAATTTCAATACTAGTCATAAAGAATATCTTTCATATGTTAAACATATTTCTGTTAATTAATAATAAAAAAATAATTCCAAATCTAATTTATATTTTTAAAATAAAAAAATACTACTATAACCATTTTCTTTTAAATTTTTTAGTTTACTACTATTAATAAAAAATCTAATTACTTGAAAGATATTAATTCTATTATTTTTTTTCTTGATTAAATGAAAATAAAAGGTAATAAAATATATTAAAAGATATAAAGAAAGATTATTAAAAATCTTAAAGCATTAATAAATTGTAATAAATAAATTACTATTTTTTATTTTACTAATTTAAATTATTAAAATCTAATTACTATTTTTAGAAAAAATACATTTATTTAGAATTATTATAGGACAAAAATTTTTTTTACGAGATTTAATTATTATTATTAAATATTTTTTCTTATTAAGATTTATAATTTATGAAAAACTTATTTTAAGAAGAACTGAATACTCTATATTTCTTAATGGTAATTTGTAGAGTTTTTTGAGTTTAGTTATTATTTTTATAAATAAATAAATTTGACAATACAAATATTTCGGTTCATTTTCTTTTTAGAAAGATATAAAATAAATATATTATTCTTAAATTTTAATAAGCTATTATATTGTATTAATCTAATTTTTAATTCATGTATAATTAAAAAATTTTGAATTTGAAAAAAGAGAAATGTATGAAAAAATTATCAATCTGTCAGTTAAAAGATATTTTTGATTTTACATACATTTATAATTAATTAATAAATAAAAAAAAACCTAATAAGATAAGCAGCACAACCCTATTAGTTATGAAAAATGAATAATAAATTTATTCAAATAATTTGTAACGCTAGCTTATAATGGTGAGCGCCCCAATAAGATTAGAATGTAACTTGTTTACATAATAATCTGAGAGCGAAGTCTGAATCAACAAGTTTTTAATCTACCGCTCTCAAACATGATTAGGAAAAGATTCATCTATTGTAGTTTTTATCATATCGATGGGATAGTTTTTCACATACCCCCAATAAGTTTTTAAGGCGCATTCCCTTCAAGGCGGAAAGAAAAAATGATTTCACCTATTTATTGACAAGCGAAAAAGTTTTTTAAATTTGGAAATTGATTGCCCGGCCAATCTTTAGATGTTTCCTAAAACTCTCCTAGTATTGATTCAAAAAAAAAGGAGGTTTGAATTTCTTAATCATTGATACAGCTCACTCGGAAGTCGATATAATCTCTTCCCGTTCTTCTATTACCCAGTCCTATTCCCTTAAAAAATTCTTTCAAAAATTCAGTAGATGAGATCAAATAATTAAAAGCACACAACTTACAAAGAATTAAAAGCAAAAACCTAACAAACATAGAAACTTATAAACAGAAGCAAATTAATACAAGTAAATAGAAGCAAAATAAATGCAAACAAATTGAAGAGAAGCTATAGAGAAAATAGAGAAAATAGATAATGAATACAATTAAAGATGAAATGAATCGAGATGGAGATTGAAGAGATAATTTAGAAATAGATAGATCGTATTATCAAATGAGGAAAAAAGAAAATAAAATAATATTAAAATAAAAAGAAAGAAAGAATAAATAAATAAACAAATATACAACCAACTAAATCTTATATTAATAAATAAAAAAGAGAAAGAAACTCTATAAAACTAAATCAAACAGATAAACAAACATAGATAAACATAGAAACAAACAAATAAAAACCTTCAGATAAAATGAAATAAATAAATAAAAATATTAGAACATATAAACCACCTTATAACAAATATAATTAAAAATAATTAATACAATAGTACATATTAAAAAAATAAATGTAACATTCTCATCAACAAGCTAAGCTTTTCACACTTTTTTATTTTAGAACAAGAGAAAGATATATAGATATATTTTGAATCATTTCAAATTAAAATCTTAATTTCAAAAAATTAAATTGATGTATGTGTATATCTGTTAAATTAGAACTTTTTTAATTTGATCAATTTATTATCTGAAAAAGAAAATTTTCTTATTTGACTGATAGATAGATTTATTACTCAGTATCATCTTATCTAATTAGCTTCTTAAGAAATATTATCTATTTAAAGATTCGGTTGTTAGTTTTTAGTAACAAAACAATCCCATAGTCTCATTTAACCGTCATATGAAGAAGTAATTATGCGATCATTATATTTACTTATGGCACTATAAAGTACTCTAAATTTATGACCCTATAAATCCTTTTTCTTTTTTAAGATACTGTTAGTTTGTTCCAACCATATTTCTACAGAGTTAGTAGGAGTACCGAATGTAGCCATAAAATATCCTTAAAACTCATTATAAGGACTAAGCAAGTTGGTCACTTAAGATTTTGTATCTACAGAAAAGAGTTTTTTTTATGTTTTATAGTCCCATAATTTTAATTCCCCATCTCCGATTCCGCCTCCTGAAATAAAATTATTGGACTTCAAACTACTCCAGTTTAATCCTTTGATACTAGCTTTATGCTAATTTATTATAAAATAGAAGATTTTAATTAATTTTTCTAATCAAAAGAAAAATACAGCATTCTTTATTGAATAAATAGGGTATTCTTTGTGACAACTCCAAACACTAATTTATGAATCAACTCCTCCTGTGATAAAATCTGATTTATTTGTATTCCACTTTAAAGAACAAACATTTCCAGAGTGACCAGATTTAAACTATTATACTTCGTGGTTTTATTATCTAGTATCAAGATTATATATCTATTTTAAAATAATATGTTCTAATAATTGGATATTATAAAGCTTAAAATTACTATATTTCCTACTCCTGCTACTGTCAAAATTTAAGGATTTTACCAATTTAAAACCCTAACACTCTTTTCCTACCTTTGCAATAATGAAATTTACTTTTTTTTAACTAAATCCCATTAATAGACAAGTCCTTAGCTATCTGAAATAGCAAACTAATTTCCCTACTCTTCACAAAATTTGATACAAGTTGTGTATTATCTTTCATCCAACTTTTCACATATTTTAAGAGTATCAAATCTAACAAAAACTTAATTTAAAAATCATAATTTTAATAAGAGTTATAATTTACTTCTTTTATTAAAGGTCATATATTATAGCAGATTTATAGTATGCTATTCCAATAATATCTTTTATTCCATCAATATCTATTAAGTTGTAATAAAAATCATTTTTTAGAGGTGCCATCTCAAACAATCGATCAGATTAATACTTAAGTTTAGGGTGATATCTTTTTGAATTAGTATAGTCATATTCTTATTTAAAATAAGGAAATTTCTAATTTTCTACTTAAATCTGCTATTTCTAATTGCTATAAATCAAATAACGATATTATTCCTCTTTTTCATCTATCATTAAATCTTCTATTGATTCCTCTTCTTTATTAAAACGAGGAATGAATCTGTCTGAATATTAACTCGAGGAATTTTAAGTAGAGAAAGAATGGTTAGAAGGCCTATCTCTTTTAACAGTAGTTTAATAGAAATCTTCTAAGATTCTATAATGGTATTATTTTTTGACTGTTTTATCTAAAGATTCAAGAGTTGGTTTTTTGGGGGGTGTAGAAAGATAATCCATAGATTAGTTTTTCAATTAATAAATTTATTTTTTATTTTAAGTAAATTAATTAATTATATTTTATTAGAATATATAAAAAGTTATCTTCTATAAATTTAGTAGGAAGTCTTCTATATATTGACAATAACAATAGTTTAATTACATTATATTTCTTTTTATTTTAATAGAATATTTTTTTAAAAATTAAATAGAAATATACTTCTATTTCTTTCTTTCTAAATTCCTACTAAAGATTAGATTTAAAATTAACTTCATTTTTGTATTAAATTCTAATTCATTTTTAATTAAAAGAAACTTAGTTGATTACATATTTTAGAATGGCTAAATAGCTTTCTTCTTTGATTCGTTGAGAATATTAATAGTTAGTTGTTAATTTTTTCAATTCAGAAAATTCAGATATGGAGTATTATTATGGATTTGCTTGGCTGATGCTAATATTTTTAAAGGATTGGTAAATTATTAATTGGTTTATTAAATCCAAAGACTTTCCTAATTAATATTTTTGTTAAAAGATAACAATCAGTTTAATCGATCCCTACTCAACTTACAAGAAACCAAAATCTTATCAAATAAGAATAGAGTAGAAAGGAATTTAAAATTAAAGTAGAAAATTAAAAAGAAATGAATGGAAGTTAAAGATATGATTATTTAGGTTCAACAACAATATTCTTGAGAAACAAGTATTAGGAATATTTTATAGATTCATATTTAATTATATTTATGTTTTAAATTTAAAAGGGAGTATGAAAGACATTAAAAGAAGTTAGAGGAAATTAAGAATCTTAGAGCTAAAGGAACTTACTACAATAAATCCCATATAGAAGGGATAAGAGTCCATAATAATATTAAAGTGAATAACAACAAGTTTAAGGACAGACTAAAAAATGATGAACTTTAGATAAATAATAATAAAATTCTCAAAAAAATAATTGAAATTAGTAGGAATGATAATGGTCTCAGTAAAACTAATGTACTTTATTTATTTTGATAAGTAATTTTAAATAAGGAAATGTATATTTAATTGAAATAGAATCTGCAAATATCTCCAAGAAGAATAAATTTTGAAGAGGTGGATAAAATCATTAGAGAGAACTAAATACTTTCTAACAAAATAAATAATGTGTATGGAATTAATTCATTTATAATAATGCCTAAATTGCTGAAGTATTTTTAAAATAATAAATATATAAATAGGGATTCTTAATTAAACAATAGAAAATTTGCAAGCTAATATCAATAACTCTATGAATGTAAAAGGCGTATTTAGAGATTCGAAGTGATCGATTATGATAAAAACTAAGTTAAACTCAAGTAATATTTTATATTCAAACAGTAACATAATTTATTGTCTTTTAAAAAGAGCATATGATTTAGCTAATTCAACATATAATGGAGGCCTTAGTTAGTAAGCTCATAGCCGTTTGAGTCATAGAAAGGGAGTAAATATATCATTTTTTAATTTACCTGTCGAATAAATGAATGTATTAATAATTATAAATAGTCCTTAAATTTGAACAACAATCCATTAGGAGATGAAATAGTAGAATATGATGAATAGGGCTAATAGAAAGATGGAGATAACTCTTTAAATGAATCTAATCTTTAGAATAATAATTAAAGAAGTAATTAAACTAATGGAAAATATATTTAAATTAATACAAGCCAAAATACTCCAAGAGGATAGTAATTCGATTCTGGAAGAGCAAAGAGCTGTGAAAGAGAAAGAACATCTCTTTATAAAAAGCAATAATTTTTTTAAGTCCAAAGACAAGCTTCTAAAACAAGAGAAAGGGAAGGATCACCTGAAAATAATCCAGATCATTAAAATTAAAGTAGTTTTAAATTAATTTTACAATATTGTTTCACTTATTTTTAAAATGAAGATAAAAAAGAAAATAGAAAGGCTGGAACTTCTGAGTAACAGGGAAGGCATAGAAGTGTTAGTAGAGGGAATGGAATGAGTACAAGAAATTCTTATGAACCTTCCAAAAATCCAAGTGATAGTTAATTGCCCTCTCATAGATATTTCAGAAACTATAAAAGAGCTGTTCCAGAGAGGCAAAGCTTAAATTTAACTCCTAATTCTATTGGATAATAAAAGTTGAATTTATCAGATGAATAAAGTTTAAACAAAACAGGAGAATCTCAATACAAAAATAGTACAAAAAATTCTTCTAATTTTTAGAAAGAAGGATAGTTTTATAATGAAGAGAACTATGGTTATGGAAAAGAAGAAGATAATTTAACTTATAATCCTAAAGGCCCTGTTAGGTATAACCAAAATTTTATAGAAAAAACAAGAGAGAGTTAATCAGATGAAAGAAAATCTACTCAAGCAGTAAATAAAGATAATTCACAAGAAAAAGAATTTAAATAAATTAAAAATTCCTCTAGAATATCCTCAGCCAAAGGAGCTTAGAGAGATAATTTAACTAATAATCTTCGTAGTGGAACTCCAAATAAAATAAATTTAAACTCTTAGTTATAGCACCAATAACAATAGTAAAATGAAGATTCTGCTAAAACAACACCTAGAAATAGAGATTTAGTTAAGTAAATTGATTAGACTGGAAATTCATAAGTAAATAATAAAAAAGAAGCTGAGAAAATTAATAAGCAATAATCTAACCAATAAAAGAATCCCATAAATCGAAGTTAGATTAGTAATTAAAGTTAGAAAGTTGACTAAAGCCATCATAATAAACACGAAAATAAATTAAAAAAATCGAACTTAAATGAAGAGAATTTAAAGGTAGATGAAAACATAAGCTCACATAGTAAAACTTTAAATTAAGAAAGCGAAGAGATTGAAGATGAATATAACTAAGAGGATGAAGATTTTGTATAGTAAGATAGTGTTTAAGTTGACGAAGAGACGTAAAAGAAATTCTCTAACAACAGTAAAAACTTCTATAAAGATAAAAAGAAAGAATAATTCTAAATAGTTGAACAAGAGGAATATGAAGACGATTTTGAGTCATAATTGATCTAGTCTTCCAATTTATAAAATAAAAATTAATCCTAAACTCATAAAAATCCTTCATAGATGAATGCTTCTAATAAAGAATACATAAATAATCAGAATAAAAAAAAGGAAAATTATAATGATGATTTGCAATAGAGTAATTAATTTTAATTAAGCTCTAGTTTAAATACTTCAGAAATTAAAACTGACAAATCTAAATTAGTGACTTCATAAATTAAAAAATAAGAAAACAATCCATAATAAAATCTAAAGGTTAAGGAAGTGTAGAATGACTTAAGCTAGTAATAAAATAGTAAATAGAATAATTGCGAATTAGAAGAAAGTATTTAAGATTATGAAGATGATAATTTTGAGGCTGATAACTGAAAAAAGAGAATATATAAAATAGATTGAATTGTTATAATATAAATCAATTAAGTTAATTAATTAATGTAAATAAATGTTTAAATCCACATTATTATAGAGTTATTATTCAAACCATACTATTAATTCATATTTTTCTTAAAGGATATACAAAACTATTTGCTACAAAAATAAACAATCAAACAAATAGTTTTTTGGTTAAATATCTTTTTTTTTTCTATCATTCATACAAATAAGATGAAATTAAGTTACATTTATTGTTTTATAAACCAATCTAAGATCAGGTAGTAGGTTACATATTTCCTGATACTCAGTTTTGAGTAAATAAAATATATTTTAAATTAATAATCAATTATTAAATCATTAATTTTTATTAATGAAAGAATTTTCTTTTAAAAATATTAAATTAGTTATTATTAAGATCAATTATAAATTTCAAATTTTACATTAAATTTATAACTGAAATCAATTGGTTTATTTGAATTTGTTCTAATAATTTTATAATATTCAAAGTTTATATAAACAAACAGAAATAATTTTTCTTAAATACTTGTTGAATATTTTTTGAATATCTTAAATTGCCTTAATATTATTTTAACAAAAAAATCTAACATTTTACATAAATTATTTGCGATAAAATTTATTGTATTATTAATTTATATTTTTGAATGGATGGTGATAGGTTTAAGAGTATTAATGTTCCAATCCAAAAAGGAAATTTGTGAGAAATATTTGAATAAGGAATTAGTTGTTAGATTTAGAACTTAGGTTTATTACTTAATTGATAATCCTATCACGAGTATAAGGAAGTTAAATACAATAAAAAATAATTGAATTTCATGGTATTCCTTAATTAGATAAAGATAAAGTGGATAGGGATTATAAGATATGATAATCAATTATAAAAATTGCTTTGATTAACTTATTATTTTTGAATTTTGGAGTTATTTTCCATATATTTGTTTATTAAAAATCAAATAAAGGTATTTAATAGAAATCAAAAATTAATTAATAACTTTTGATGGTTATTTGCTATCACAGAATTCAATCAATACAAACAAACAAATAAATTAAACATATTTAAAGTAAAAAATTTACTACATAATTTGCTTGTATTGTATATTTAATTGAAATACAAACTAAATAAAGGAAGATAAGATTTAATTCCAAAATAAATAGTAGTAGGTAGTATTAGGAAGACTATTAGAATCACATTACCTGCTTATCAGACATTAAGTAAACAAGCAGTAGCCCAAGCTTCCTTAAGAGATACAATAGATAGTCAACATATAAAATAATTAAAAACACAGAATTTAAAGGAACAGAGTGAAATTAGTTTAATAAAATGCTCGCATCTAAAAGAGAATCTTCACTGCAACCTCCCTTTACATCTATAAGCATATCAAAAATATTTGAATCATGTGTTCAAAAGTAGAATGAATTTTAGATCTAATGGCATTCTTAAATTAATTCTAATTCAATATGTAATAGGAATTTTAGTTTAGGTGATAGTCCTTTCAAATAAGCATTGTTAAATGTAAATTCTTATGGCAAAACATGGAATGCACTTACCAAGTAATCTATTGAATTTAACAGTTATTAGTCAAAATGTAAATGAGGAATTTAATTATTTTTCCTAATAATTTAATAATCTAATAGATGGATTAAAGCATAAACTGATTCAGAAAAGACTGTAGTAGTTACATAATTTGGTAAAATAACTTAAAAGTTTAATGAGGCATACAAAATTTTAACTGACATATTTATTATCACTAATAAAAATAGGCTAAATTAATGGTAAAGTAGTTGAAGGAGCAGATCAAAAACAAATAGTATTTACACTCAACGATAGCTTTTTAATATAAAATAACTTGAAATATAAAGTAGATAATTATAGCATTAAAAAGATGTTTTTAAATAAATTTTTAATGTTTAAATATAGAACGAATATGCAGATTTGACATTCCCTCAAGTTAACATCTAATACAGCTAAATTGCAAAATATGTTGAGATGGATAAAACAGTTGTTCAATATATTATCAACTCCGTATTTCAAGAAATTTAAAATGTAAATAGCATATTTTGTTTTACCATTCTAGAGAAATTAAAATAATTCAAAATTGGTATACAGAAAATTTAAGCAACATGTTTAATATTTTTAATAAAGGTTATAGTTAATCAGAAAAAAGTTAATATCAACATAGGTCTTTTAGGTGTTTTCAAGGTCGATTCAGCTAAAAATATTACTTTTGTACCATAATCTCAAACTTAGGATTCAGTCATTACCAAAAGGTAAGCTATAAGAAGCTTGCATAATATAACATCTGCTAAACCAACGCGTCTTCCTAAGTTATTTAATGAGGATAAGAGCGAATTACTCAACTAATCTATTAGAGAACAAGTATTTATTAATTACTTGATTTAATCACCACAAGTATTAATATTCAAATTTAAAATATAATAAATAGACAGATCTAAATGAATCATTTTTGAATAAAACTATGCTCACATACAAGAAAGCTTAAAGTCAAGATTTTAGTTAAATGAACCTTTCTTTCAACCAATCATCTTTAAATATGAATAATACAAGTTTTAATGTAAAATATTTCAACCAATTTTAGTGCAAATTTTAATATTTTATTATAAATTATTATAATTAGGCTATGAACTAAACTGGATATTCTCCTTCAAACCCTAAAATACATAGACCTACTCCTCTTTAAAACAGAAGAAACTTTAGATTTATGCAAAAGAATGTTCTCCCAGATGAAATCAATAATGGTATGTCCATTCACTAATAGAAAATCTAAAGTTAGATGAAACATATTTTAAGAGAACTAACTCCTAAGAAAGAATTAAGTAAATTTTACTCAAAAAAATACTAATTAAATAATATAATGTATATTTTTTTATTTAGAAACGGTAGATGAAACAGAATCTCCTACAAGAAGATTTATAAAGCCAGATATGTCTTTAATCAATTAAGATTTACTTGGAGCTGGTACAGATCCATTAGCTAGAGAAAGTGATTTCTCAGCTTTGGCCTAAAATGCTTCTTCATTGATAAATGCTCATTTTGTGAAACCTCATGTAGCTAGGATCAGATTTCCACCAGTTTTAGATAGATCATCAAGAACAATTGCTGCCCCAGTTTCAGCAACTATGCTAAATTTAAGTCCTTGTCAAAGAATAGGTACAAATTATACTCAATCTGGTAGATTTTTGTATCTTGATTCAGATGATAAATGTATAAAAACATTAAGAAATATCAACAATAGTATTCAATTCTAAGCCAATAAAGAATATTTATAACCTACTGCTTCTTTAGAAGAAGAGCTTCTTCACTATGTCGACAGGGTGTAACACCCAGAATTAGAAGCAAAAATTCGCTCAAAGAAAACATGCTATGAGAGATATTAACTCTATATTTAAGAGCAAATTTCTAAAGATTAAGTTGCTCCAATGAGGTAAATATTTAAATAAGATTTTAGAAAAGTAAATTTAAAAATAAAAAATTAAATTAGATAATATTGGGTTGATGCCATCTTTGAATTAATTCCCGGTTAATTTGATTTGCTTGATAAAGAATATATTGGAAGATTAATAGATAAAATGTTAATAGAAATAAGTTAAGATTATTATAATGCTATCAGAAAATCTATATTAGATTATGTTTTGATCTTAGAAGAGGAGAGATATAGATTGGGTATTATGTAAACCTTCTTCCCTATTATGATTTATGGTGATGGAATATTTGAAGGCATTGAACCTGATGATGATTGGAAGAATAATTTAATGGTAGCAAAAGATTAGCTACTTGATAAGATGGTTATTTATAATAGAGCTACTCTATAAATAAGTTATGAGTGGCACACAGAATTCAAACCTAAAATGAAACTACTACATATAAGAGATAAGCAAGAAGGTAATTTTAGTTCAAATTTTTGTTAAAATCCTTTATTAATAAAATCAAATTATTAAAAATAGAATTGGAAACTATTAATAATTTTAGAAGTTAAATGAAATATTTGAGAGATTTGTCTTATTAGATTATTAAAAAGGAATGGAATGAATCCCTTGTTAATATTTATAGAAGCATTTTGCAAGAAATTGAAGATAATGATGAGGAATCTGAAAAATTCTTTGATTCTACTGCAATTTTATTAAGCAATTTAATAAGATAGCATATTACTGAATAAGTAGATAGCTATTGTGCTTTTTTCAAAAGATTTGATGTATATCCTCGCTCTCCTAGAGAAATCTTAGCTGATGACAAAAGAGATTTTATTCATTCTACTCATTATGATGTCTTTTTAAAAATAATTCTTATTTCAGATGACAATCAAAGAGAAGTTAAATTTGAAAATGAATTGCTTCAAGTGAAATAAGATCTACTAGATATACTTGATGATATGATAAGATTGACTCATGGAATTGCTAGACCTGAACATTCTTTAGTTAGAAGCGAGAAACATGATTTATTTAAGATTTTAATGGGAGATCATCAAGGAGAGGCTACAGACGAACTTTATATTAATTCTAAGAGATATATTGAAAGAATTATAAATAAAAGCCTTGAAAAAATTTAGGAAGTTTTACCAATTTATAATGAATTTAGTTTCTTACTAGACCCTCCTGATACAATTGTAATATTTTTAAAATTCTTATTGTTAATAACTTATGATATAAATAGATAAATGATTTTTTGGATCTCAATCCAACTCGTGAGGATTATGTGAAGAAGTTCAAAGATTATATATAAATTTAAAAAAATATTGAAGAAAACCTTCCTTCATTTATTAGAATGAATATGATGGTAGTTGATGGCTGCTAAGTTAAAAGAGAATTTGTTAAAATTTGTTCTGTCATTATGTAACTAAATTTTTAGCAATTAATGATTTTTATTAAATTTCAATAATCTTAGAGAAAAACTTACTGATAGTATCGGTGAAACAATTAAGTAAAAGATTCTTTAACTTGATACAGATATTTCTAAATTACTTTAGAACATTTCTAAGAGTGTCGATAGCACTCAAACTCTTGTTAACCTTGAATAAGAAATTGAAAGAATTAGAACTAAAGAAGAGAGAAGAATAACTTTAGATTATAAGGATCTTTGTGAATGGATGTCATTCTAGATTGGCAAACCTCGTAGGATAGATTCATCTGAATTCTTAAAACTTTATCATACTTCTTAAAATGTTTATAATATGATGGATTAGGTAAAATTCAATAGTTTTTTAAATTGTAATTTATTTAAATTTTATTTACTGTTAAATTAAGGTTGATAAAGAAGAAGAAAGAATCAAAGAGCAAAGAGAGTAGATTGAAGAAAGCTTGAGAGTTTAGAAAGAGAATTTTGCAAAGAAAATCGAGGAATTCTAAGGAAAAATTAGAAAGTTAAAGGAATACAGCTCACCTATTATGTCTGATGATGTGAATAGATAAATTGCTGAGTATAATACTACTTTAAATCAAATGATTGAAGAAAAGGCATAAATTAATTAAGACGAGGAGTTATTAGGTATTTATTTCATTTTTCTAGAAATTGTTTTTTAAATTAGTTTTTATTTATTAGGACAATCTCAAACTGAGTTTCCTTAGTTAGAGGAAACCTTACAAAGTTTAAAGCCATATGATGATTTATGGTCTCTTGTTGCTAATTTAAGTATTAATCTCAATTCATGGTTAAAAGAAGGATCAGTATTTAGATTAGATCCTGAAACTATAGAAAGAGAAACCAAGATGATGTTCTAAACATCTATGAAGCTTAATTTTAATTTTAATCCTCACCTTGCAGTAAATTTATTAAATCTTTAATTAAAAATATAAAAATGTAATTTAAAAATTATATCAGAACGGTGCTCCTGCTCCTAAAAATCAAACTGGTCCAGGAAAACTAATTAGTTAATTAGTTGAATAGATTAAGGAATTTTAAACATTTGTTCCTATTGTTAGAGCTCTTTGCAATCCTGGTCTTAAATAAAGACATTGGGAAGACATTACTAATATTGTGGGATTTGTTTTATCCAATGATAAGGAATATACTTTGAAGAGATTAGTTGATTTGGAAATTTCTGATCATCTCCCTAAGCTTGAAGAAATTTCAGAGGCCGCAAGTAAAGAATTTGCAATTGAAAAGATTCTTGGTAAGATGAGAGATGATTGGGATTAAATTGAAGTAGAGCTAAAAACTTGGAAGGATACTGGAACATACATTGTTTCAGGTAACAAATTTTTATAATTTAATTTTAATTAAATTTTATTAATTGTACAAATAGGTGGTTCAATTGATGAAATGTAACAAATTCTTGATGATTAAATTGTTAAAACCCAAACTATGAAGAGTTCTCCTTTTGCAAAGATTTTTGAAAAGAAAATTAATGATTGGGAAAGTTGGTTAACATTCACTTTTGATTTTTCTGAGTATTGGGTAAAGGTACAATCAGTTTGGATTTATCTTGAGCCTATTTTCTCATCACCAGATATTTTGAAGAGACTTCCTTATGAAGGTAAATAATCACCTTTAATTGAATATCTCTAATGAAAAATTAAAAATTTTAGGATCTATTTTTAGAGAAGTTGATTAGCATTGGAGAGTGATCATGAAAGATATTTTTGAGAAAGTGAAAGTATTAGAATTTACAAGAAATAGACATTTATTAGATATTTTAAAGGATTGCAACAATAAATTAGAAATTGTTTAAAAGGGTTTGAATGCTTATCTTGAAGGCAAGAGAGCATCGTTTCCTCGTTTCTATTTCTTATCTAATGATGAATTGTTAGAAATCCTCTCTGAAACTAAGGATCCTTTACGTGTCTAGCCACATCTTAAAAAGTGTTTCGAAGGTATTTAGAAACTCAATTTTGATATGAACAAGAAAGTTCATGGTATGTATTCCTCAGAAGATGAATATGTCGAATTCCTTACCCAGGTTGATACTGCTAGTGCTTAAGGTAATGTAGATGAATGGCTTCTTTAGGTTGAAGGTAGTATGATTGAAGCTATTAAATATACTATTGAAAGATCATTTGACGACTATTAGAAAATTAAGAGATCTTAATGGGTACAAGATCGTTGTGGTTAGAGTGTTTTAAATATGAGTATGACATATTGGACATATGAAACTGAAAAAGCAATTGGAGTAGGTATGAAGGGTATTTAGAAGCATCTCGACTACTTAACACAATCTGTAAATCTAATAAATTATCTTAATCTTTAATTGTTTAACTTTTTTACTTATTTAGATCGATGACATTGTTGCTCTCGTTAGATAAAACATATCAAAGCTAAATAGATGTACCATTGAAGCTCTTATTGTATTGGATGTACATAATAAGGATGTTGTCAGTAATTTGGTGAAAGAAGGTATTTAGAAAAAAGAGGATTTCCCTTGGTAGTCTTAATTGAGATATTATTGGGAAGAAGCTAATACTGTTGTTAAGATTATCAATGCAGTTGTAGAATATAACTATGAATATTTGGGTAACTCACCCAGATTGGTTATTACTCCTCTTACAGATAGATGTTATAGAACATTGTGTGGTGCTATCCATCTCAATTATGGTGGTGCTCCAGAAGGTCCTGCTGGTAAAATTCTTTTTCATCTGTTAAAATATTAATTATTTTATATTAATAAAGGTACTGGTAAGACTGAAACTGTTAAGGATTTAGCCAAAGCTCTTGCTCGTTAATGTGTAGTCTTTAACTGTTCTGATGGTTTAGATTATAAAGCTATGGGTAAATTCTTTAAAGGTTTAGCTAGTAGTGGTGCTTGGAGTTGTTTTGATGAGTTCAATCGTATCGATTTGGAAGTATTATCAGTCGTTGCATAGTAAATTTTAACAATCTAATTAGCCAGAGGTAAAGGTGTAGAAAAGTTTATTTTTGAAGATACTTTAATCCCACTTAAACCTACTTGTAACGTATTCATTACAATGAACCCTGGTTATGCTGGTCGTTCAGAGCTTCCTGATAACTTAAAAGCTCTTTTTAGAGCAGTGGCAATGATGGTTCCTGATTATGCACTTATTGCTGAAATTGTACTCTATTCCTTTGGTTTTTCTGATGCTAGAAACCTTGCAAGAAAGATTGTTACTACCTATAAATTATGTTCTGAATAATTATCTTCTTAAGATCATTACGATTATGGTATGAGAGCAGTCAAGTCAGTCTTGACAGCTGCTGGTAATCTGAAGAGAAAATATGTAAATGAAGATGAAAGTATTCTCATGCTTAGAGCTATCAGTGATGTTAACCTCGCTAAGTTCTTGGCTTTTGATCTTCCTCTCTTCAAAGGTATCACTAAGGATCTTTTCCCTGGAGTTGAACTTCCAGAAATAGATTATAGTAACATGTATGATTGTATTGATGAATCCCTTAGAGAAGAAAATCTCTAAAAAGTTCCTTATTTCGTTGAAAAAATTATTCAATTATATGAAATGATTCTTGTCAGACATGGTTTGATGGTTGTTGGTCTTCCATTTTCAGGTAATAATCAAATTTTATCTAAAATTGAATTTTAAAAATAATAAAATTTATAAAATACAGGTAAGACAAGTGCTTTAAGAATTTTATAGAAGGCCTTAACAAAATTAAATGAAAGAAAGCAAATGGATGAAAATAAGGTATAGATCACTGTTATTAATCCTAAATCAATACCTATGAAATTCCTTTATGGTTTTAACGATGAAGTCTCGCATGAATGGACTGATGGTATTCTGGCTGTTAAGTATAGAGCTTTTGCAAAGGCAGAAGATGATGACCGTAAGTGGCTAGTCTTCGATGGTCCAGTTGATGCTGTTTGGATTGAAAATATGAACACTGTGCTTGATGATAATAAAAAACTTTGCTTAAATAGTGGTGAAATTATTGCAATGTCTAAATCTATGAATCTTATCTTTGAACCTATGGATTTATAAGCTGCCTCTCCTGCTACAGTAAATTATTAATATTTCTAATTTTAATATTAATTAAATGAATCATTTAATTTAGGTTTCTCGTTGTGGTATGATATATATGGAGCCTTCTAGTATGGGTTGGTAACCTCTTTATCAAAGTTGGAAGAAATTCCTCCCTAAAACTTTCAAGCAAGAAGATATCGATGAGCTTGATTTACTGTTTGGATTTATGATTGATTCTGGCTTGAGATGGATTAGAAATAAAGGAGTTGAAATCTCTTAAACCTTAGATTAGAATCTAGTTTTAACTTTAATGAGGCTTCTTAGAAACTTATTATAAGATTTTGAAGATGAGAAGTATTATAACAGTTTCCCTGATATTAAGATTAAAATGTCCACCATTGACAGTAAGTTCATGTTTGCTTTTGTCTGGGGTATAGGTGGTTCTTTAACTACTGAATACAGAAAATAATTTGATGTTTTCGTTAAGAAATTAGCAAATGGGGATATTCCTCTTGAAAATGATAAAATCCCTAGAAAGAAAATGTCACTTCCTGAACGTGCTAACCTATATGAATATTGCTTGATTAATAAAGTAATTACTCTATTAATTAATTTAAAATACATTCATAACTTTATTTGATTTTTTAAATAGGAATCTGCTGGAGCTGGTGGTAAAAAATAAATTATGGCAGAGTGGGTACTTTGGATTGACGAAATAAAGAAAGAAGAGATTTCGACTAAAATATAACCTTAAGAGATATTAATCTAGACTACTGACACAGCTAGATACTCTTATATGATAAGTTGTTCAATTAAAGATGAATTCCCTATACTTTTATGTGGGCCTACTGGTACAGGAAAATCTACATATATTAAGAATATCATTAATAATCATTTAGATTCGTCTAAATATATCACTCTTGAAGTTGGTTTCAGTGCCTAAACTTCTTGTACTTAAACTCAAGAAATTATAGATTCTAAGTTAGATAGAATCTCTAAAGGTGTCTATGGTCCAAGAAATAAAAAATTAGTTGCCTTTATTGATGATTTAAACATGCCCTCAAGAGAATAGTGGGGAGCCTAACCTCCAATTGAAATTCTTAGATAAAAGTTAGATCAAGGTGGATGGTATGATAACAAAGACAAAGAAAAACAATTCAAATAAATTGTTGATACTCTTCTTATTAGTGCTATGGGTCCTCCTGGAGGTGGTAGAACATTCATCACTCCTCGTATTCTTAGACATTTCAGTTTAATCAGTTTAGCTAATTTCGATGATGAGAATCTTCACAGAATCTTTGGTACCATTCTTGATTGGTATCTTAAGAAGGGTTAATTCTCAGTTGAAGTTTAAAAATTCTCCTCAAAAATCATCACAGGTAGATTTTTTATAAAATTCTTAGAAAAATATCTTTTAATTCACACATTTTAATAATTAAAGGTACTTTGGATATTTATAAATAAGCTATGACAGAATTACTTCCTACTCCTGCCAAATCTCATTATCTTTTCAACTTAAGAGATTTTGCTAAGGTTATCTTCGGTATTTGTATGAGTGATAAGGATAAAGTTTAAAGTCCTGAACATATTACTAGACTATTTGTCCACGAAATTTGGAGAGTATTTGGTGATCGTTTAATCAATGATGGTAAGAATTTTTACAATTCATAAAGTGATAATAAAAATATTAATTATTATAAATTTTAGATGATAGATTGTACCTTTTAGATGAAATTAAGAAGGTTATTGCAAGATTTAGTATGAATTTCGATAATATATTTGCACACTTAGATAAGCCTGATCCAAAGAACAGAGGTTAAAAAGATGGAAAAATCAATACTGTAGAAGAAATGAGAGGACTTATTTGGACAGATGTAATGAATCCTATGGGAGCATAAAAGAGATATTATGAAGAAGTCTTAGATTTAGAAAGACTCTAAAATGCAGTTGAATAAGGTTTAGCTAACTATAACATGATGACTGATAAACCTATGGATTTAGTGCTTTTCAGTTTCGCTATTGAGCATCTTTTAATTATTGCTCGTATTCTTAAGAGTCCAGGTGGTAATGCTTTACTTGTTGGTGTTGGTGGTTCAGGTAGATAGAGTTTAACACGTCTTGCAGCATCCATCAGTGATTATAATGTATGTTAAATAGAAATTACTAAGTAATATGCTAAAGTTGAATTCCATGAAGATCTAAAGGTTATTATGAAGAGTGCTGGTGCTTTTGGCAAACCAACTGTCTTTTTATTCACTGATTCATAGATTAAATAAGTAAATTAATTACATTGAAAATAGAGATAAAAAAATAATTTTTAATTTAACTAAAGGAATCATTCGTTGAGGATATTAATAGTTTACTAAATACCTTTGAAGTACCTAATCTTTTTGCACCTGATGAGAAAGCAGATGCTCTAGAAAAGATGAGGGTTGCTACTAAAAATGAAGGCAAATAAAAAGAAGGAACTCCAACTTAAATGTATTCTTACTTCATAGAAAGAGTTAAGAAAAATTTACACATTGTCCTTTGTTTCTCTCCTATTGGTGATGCCTTTAGAACTAGAGTTAGAATGTTCCCTTCTTTAGTTAATTGTTGCACAATTGATTGGTTCTAAGAATGGCCTCAAGATGCACTTATGAGTGTTGCCAATAAATTCACCTAAAATATTCCCATGGATAAAAATATTAAAAAGAATTGCATTGAATTATTACAATATTTCCATCAATCTACTATAAATTGGGCAAAGACATTCTATAATAAATTAAAAAGGTAATTTAATCATTATATTTAAAAAGAGAGTTTTATTTAACATTTTTTTCCAAAATTTAGAAAATATTATGTTACACCAACATCTTACATTGAAATGATTCAAAGCTTCAATAATTTACTTGATGAAAAGAGAAAAAAATTGTAAGGAGATTAGTTTAAATATGAAAATGGTTATGAATAAATTATTCAAACTGAAAAGAACATTAGTAAGATGCAGGAAGATTTAGAAGCTTTATAACCTTAACTTAAATAAGCAGCTATTGATACAGAAAAGAAAGAAATTGAAGTGACAGAATAAGCAAAAGAAGCTGATAAATTAAAGAAAGTCATTTCAGAAGAAGAAGCTGTGGTGTAGGTTGCTGTTAATGAGGCCAATGAAATTAAAGCAGATTGTGAAAAAGATTTAGCTGAAGTAATTTGATTGAAATTTAAAAGAGATTTATTTTTATATTATTTATTAAAATTAAAGGCCATGCCTGCTCTCTAAGCTGCTGAAAATGCATTGAAAGTTCTTGAAAGAAAAGATATTGATCAGCTGAAGGCAATGAAAAACCCTCCTCTTGCTGTCAAAACTGTTATGCAAGCACTTTGCTTGATTTTATATCCAAACCCCTAAGAAAAAAAGAAAAATAATGAAACATTAAGAATTGAAATTGATTGGTGGGCTGCTTCTTTAAAGCTTTTAAACAATACAGGTTTACTTCAAACATTAATGACTTTTGATAGAGATAATGTTGATGAAAACATTATCGTCAATCTTGGTAAATTCATAAAAGATCCTGCTAATGAAAAGAATCTTGATATAAGTGTAGTTTAGAATGCCTCTACTGCTTGTAAATGTATTATTATGTGGATTAATGGTATTTATAGCTATTACTTTGTCTACAAAAAAGGTAATTATTTTTAGATTGATTATTTAATTAGCCATAAAACAATATTAATATTTTTATAACTAGTTAAACCAAAAAAAATTGCCTTAAGATAATCTGAAGAAAAAGTAAACGGATTAAATGCTACCCTCTCTAAAAAATAAAAAGAATTAAAGGATGCAAATGATAAAGTCCAGAGATTAAATGATGAATTGACATTCACTTAAAACAATAAAATCAGATTGTAACAAAGGTTCTAAGAATGTCAATTATAATTAGAGCGTGCTACTTAACTTATTGAATCCCTAGGTGGTGAAAAAGGTAGATGGAAAGAATTAGGTAATTTTAACAAATTTATTAATTAGAATATTCAATAATATTTTATTTATATTAAAGCTCAAATATTAAAATCTGAATATGATAAGCTTACTGGTGATGTATTGATCTCATCTGGTGTTATTGCTTATTTAGGTGCTTTCACTTCAGCTTTCAGACAAGAAATTATCAATGAATGGACAAATCTTTCTAAAGAAAGGAATATCCCTTCAAGTGAAAATTTCAGCTTGAGTCATGTATTAGGTGATCCTGTCAAGATTAGATCATGGAACTTAGATGGTCTTCCAAGTGATAACTTCTCTATTGACAATGCTATTGTAATTTTCAAGGCTAGAAGATGGCCTCTTTGCATAGATCCATAAAACTAAGCAAATAAATGGATTAAAAAGATGGAAGTACAAAAGGGTCTTTATATAATTAAATTAAGTGATAGTGATTACTTAAGAACATTAGAGAATGCAATCTAATTTGGTAAACCAGTATTACTTGAGAATGTTGGTGAAGAATTAGATCCCTCACTCTCTCCTATTCTCTTAAAATAAACTTTCGTTAAAGGTAATACAACATTCTTGAAGCTAGGTGACTAAACTCTAGAATACTCAAAGGATTTCCGTTTCTATATCACTACTAAATTAAGAAATCCTCATTATTTACCTGAAATTTCTACTAAAGTTACACTTATTAACTTTATGATTACATATGAAGGTCTTAACGACCAATTACTAGGTATTTTAGTAAAGAAAGAACGTCCTGATCTTGAAGAAGAAAAGGAAAGACTTATCATAGAAGGTGCTCAAAATAAAGCATAGTTATTTGAAATAGAAGAAAAGATTTTGCAAGTACTCTCCAGTGATAAGAATATTCTTACTGATGAAGAAGCTATTAAGGTTTTGACAGCTTCTAAAGAAAAATCTAATGAAATTAATGAAAAGTAAGCCAATGCCGAAATCACTGAAAAGAGTATTGATGTAGCTCGTTAAGAATATCAAGAAGTATCATAAGAAGGTATTTATATAAAAATTAATAATATATATTAAATTTTATTTGTTAAATCTAATCTATTAATAGCTTCTCATTTGTTCTTTGCCATCTCTGACCTTGTTAGCATTGATCCTATGTATCAATATTCTTTAGTATATTATATTGAGCTATTCTCATAATCCATTTTGAAATCTGAGAAATCAGGAAATGTTGCTGTCAGATTAGATAATTTGAAAACATATTTCTTATACTCTCTCTATTCTAATATTTGTCGTTCCTTATTCGAAAAAGATAAACTACTTCTTTCATTTGTTCTTTGTGAACGTTTGATGGAATTCAAAGGGTAGGTATAAAATGAGCATTTTAGATTCTTACTGACTGGTGGTTTAGCCGTTAGTAGTAAGCTTCCAGATTTACCAGTAGATTGTTAATGGCTATCAAATAAGAGTTGGGGTGAAATCAATAGGTAAATATCGATTTTCCAATTAAAAATTTTTAATAATAAATTGAACTTAATATAGATTGAGTACTTTACCTGAATTTGAAGAGTTTTACATGACATTCTATGATTATAGTAAATAATGGAAAGAGATATATGATTCGCCAGAACCTCATAAAAAACCTCTTCCTAAAGACATAGCCTAGAAATTCAATTCATTCCATAAGCTACTTATTTTAAGAACATTGAGACCTGATAAACTCATCCCTGCTATTATGGATTTCATTACTGAGAAATTAAGCAAAAAGTTTATCGAACCCCCTCCATTCGATCTTGCTGCTACTTATTTGGATTCAACAAGCTTAACTCCTCTCATATTCATTTTATCTCCTGGTTCTGATCCTTTTGCATCATTAAACAGTTTTGCTGAATAAAAGAAAAAGAACATTACAGCTATTTCTTTAGGTTAAGGATAAGGTAACATTTTTGTCTTTTAAAATAGCTCATAAATCAATATATTTATTATTTAGGACCTGCTGCATAAAAAATGATTCAAGAAGGTTAAAAAACAGGTAATTGGGTTGTCTTATAAAATTGCCATTTAGCAGTTAGTTGGATGCCTACCTTAGAAAAAATCATCGAGGAATTTAATGCAGGAAATACTGATCCTGACTTTAGACTATGGTTAACATCTTATCCTTCTGATAAATTCCCTACTGCTATTCTTCAAGGTGGTGTTAAAATGACAACTGAGGCTCCTAAAGGTCTTAAATCCAATCTTTTAGGTAGTTATTTAACTGATCCTATTTCAAGAGAGGATTTCTTTAATGGATGTACAAACTCTAAAGGATTTAAGAGTTTATTATTTGGTTTATGCTTCTTCCATGCAGTTATCTAAGAAAGAAGAAAATATGGTCCACTAGGATGGAATATTGCTTATGAATTTAATGAATCTGATCTTCGTATAAGTGTCAGATAACTCTAAATGTTTATTTAAGAAAGTCCAAGTAAAATATCTATTTTGAATTTATTGATGGTTGTATATTAATGGTTCTTTTTATTATTATTTAAAATAGATAACAATAGTATTCCTTTTGCAGCATTAAAATATTTAACTTCAGAATGTAATTATGGTGGTAGAGTTACTGATGATAAGGATAGAAGACTCATTACCACTCTTCTTGACGATTACTATAACCTAAAGGTTATCGAAGATCCTCTTTACAAAGTAAATTATATTTTCTAATTTTTACTAATACTAAACATTTTTTAATTAAAATAGTTCGCCCCTGATCCCAATTATAGAGTACCTGAAGTTGAGACCCATGAGGGAGTTATTTAATTCATTAAAGATCTTCCAATTTATTCTAAACCTGAAGTATTTGGTTTCCATTCAAATGCAGATATTACTAAAGACATTAATGAAACTACACTTTTCTTGGATTCTCTTTTACTCTGCTCCAGTGAAGGTGGCTCTTCTGAAGGTTCGTCTCAAGATGAAATGCTTAAAAAACTTATTGAATCTATTATGAATGATTTCCCTAAAGAATACGATATTGAAGAAGCTATAAATAAATATCCTGTTAACTATAATGAATCTATGAATACTGTTTTAACTTAAGAACTAAATCGTTTCAATAAATTAATTACGATTATTCGTTCTTCCCTTAAAGATATCAATCTAGCATTATAAGGTAATTAGATATATTATTTATTTCATAATGATCTTGATTATTGAATCTATTAATTATAGGTAAAATCCTTTTAAATCAAAATTTGGAAAGAGCTTGCAAATAAATCATTGATGGTAAAATACCATAAATATGGATGGATAAATCTTATCCTTCACTTAAACCACTTGGCGCTTATGTAATAGATCTTAAAGCTAGGTTGAAATTTTTCTAAGATTGGATAGACACTGGTGCACCAGTTAACTTCTGGTTATCTGGTTTCTATTTCACATAATCATTCTTAACAGGTGTATTATAAAACTTTGCAAGAAAATACACAATTCCTATTGATGAAATTGAGTTTGATTTCTAAGTAATATTATTTAAAATAGATGAAAATTAATTTGAACTTTATTTTCTTTTATAAATTAGGTTATGTCCAGAGAAGAAGAAATAAAGCCAGAAGACGGTGCATATGTATTTGGTTTATTCATAGAAGGAGCTAAATGGAATCCTATATAAATGGAATTAGATGAATCAGATCCAAAGGTATATTTGTATAGATATAAAATTATATTTAACTATATTTAATAAAAATAGGTCTTATTTGTAAAATGTCCCACTTTACTATTAAAGCCCTCTCATACCAAAAAGTTAAGCAAATTCCCTCACTACAATTCACCAGTATATAAAACATCAGCAAGAAGAGGTACTCTCTCTACAACTGGTCACTCAACTAATTTTGTTATGTGGATAAGACTTCCTAGCTCAAGAGCTGAAAAGCATTGGGTTAAGAGAGGTGTTGCTCTTCTTACACAACTTGATGATTGAACAACAACAACTACAATAACAACAAAAATAATATAAAAACTATAAAATATAATTAAAAGTTAATTAAAAAATAAATAATAATAAATGTATGTAACTCAGATTAGAATGTAAATATAAACAAGAAACTTTATTTTCCGTTTGTCCTATAATCCTTATAAATCCTATAACTATAAAAATAATTATATTCCCTATTTAATTAACTATTTACAATTTTTAGATTTGTTTATGAATTCAATTCTAGAAGGATTCTAATTTAATAAGAAAATAAAATTTATTTTTAAAAACACAAAAAATCCTATTAAAACTATTAAAAATAATTTTTTTAAAAATTAACTTTCTTAGTTTTTGGAAGAATAAGAATAAAAAATAGGGTATTTAAGTTAGAATCATTAATTCATATAGAGATTTAAAGTACGAGAAATTAGTTAAAACAAACATGCTTATTAATCATAATTGATCAAAGATTTTTTTACCTTCTAAATATAATTAAATTTTAAAATTGGATTTAAATCCACTAAGGAATTTTACTAGAAATTTTTAGAATGGAGGTTATCATTCATTTTTGTCATAATGATCAATAGCTAGCTAGAAGATATTAATTTTAAAATAAAAGCCGATGTGAATATGAAAGATTTTATTAAAAGAATGGGTTTGTTTTTACAGTTTTATAAACATCTTCAATAAAATAATTATATTGTCTTCAATTTAAGTTTAATAACAAATTTATTGATTACATTGTAATTTAAATTATGCGTGAACTAGTTAAGTATCGTAAGAATTTCTTTTATAAAATTAATTACATATTTTCCTTAATACGAAAGATTAAAATATGTCACTATTGAAAATATATGATATCGTCTTAGTTCTAATTAATGCTGTCATATCTCTTTAACTGTGCTATAATCATTATTATTTTAGTTCTATTAAATTTCTAAAGGGTTATTATTTCATTAAAGGCTAAGAATTCACTTAAAGCTTACAAAGCTGATGAGGAATTTTCTTTATTTTATTATAAATTTAGTTTTAGATTTTTAAAGGATAGAGACTCTTTTATTTTACTCTCTTTTTTCATAAATAAATTTCTATATGCTTATTTACTCCAGTATAATAATTTTGATTTATGATTTCTGATTCAACCAAAGGATTCAGAATAAAGTTACATCACTATAGATAATTTTCATTAAAGGTTTTTTTAATGTGAAGAACTGTTGATCAAAAACAAATATTTCTTAATCACCTCAATTTCCTTCTTTTTTTTGTAGATTTATAAAAATCAGGACTACATATTAAAAAAATTGATCTCAATATTTATAATTTATTGGACATAGATATCAATTTAAATTATGTAACATGCTTGAGAAATTTTTCATTTAATTCCACACAACTTACTTGAAAATTCAAAAGTTAAGTTAAAATTAATAATGGCTGTTTTGATATTATTTTGTAAAAAGTCATATGATAAAATTTGTAATTTATTTGTTAAATTCATACTAAATAAATTAATAACATACACCTCATGTTATCTTAATAGATTGCTTTGTTTATATTTTAATTGGCAATAAAATGTTTGGCTCAAGTAAATTATAAATGTAATGACTTAATCTTAGGTATATGACAAGCCAAATGATCTAATTTATGAAAAAAAAAATTTTTAATCAATAAAGATTACATTTTCCAATAACATTTCCAATGATAAATGAAATTGAATAGAGAAAGTAAATGCCTAAATAAATTTGCTCATCAAATCCTAAAAGGTTACTTAGTTTCTTTACCATCAAATGATATTCTTAACCACAATAAAATTAGGAACTTAGATAAAAATCAAATTTTTCTGATGTTTTCTGATGAATCATTTTCGAATAAATCCTTAGTTACAAATGATATAATATAATATTAGATTAATCTTACTTTTTAAAGAAAGATTCTTTTTCGATATCATTTACTTTCTTTAGCAAATTGATTATTTAATAGATTTCTTAATTTTACTTAAGCAATATTAGTATTTTCAAACATTTCTCCTACGATTTTAACCCATCGAATTAGATAGTTTACAGTAATCAATTTTGAATTTTTTTATTTACAATGAAATGTATTGATATACATTAAGATTAATTAATTTAATTATTTCCTTTCTGATTAATCCTAATTTTGATAAACTCTATCTGAATTTCCCCAAGGGAATAATGCAAATAAGTTAATCTTCAATAATTAATTAAGCAGAGAATTGGAGGGATCTTAATCCATAGAGAGATTGATCTACAGAGAATGTAAATCTCAATAAAATTTTTGTAAAGAAAAAAATAAACCTAAATATAGATAATTTAAAAAATGAGATTGCAGCCTACGTTTTATGACACTTATTTCATCATTATAGCAATTTATCAAACTGTAAGCGCTACATACACATCAGAATATTAATTTTCTTGCATATCATGTCTAAGTGAATGTTTACAAATCTATGATATCACTTGTAATGAATACTCACCTGCTAACCGTTGTTGCTATTAAATAGACAAATGCTTTGACTTAGGATCATCAAATTATGATTACGATTATTTAGGTGGCTTCAATGCAGGAAGGTGCCTTAAATAAAATTAGGTTATTTAATGTTCTCTGATAGGTAAAAAATTGATATTAAATCCACCTATTTACCTTTCTTTTAAATTTTAAAATTGCTAATAATTGCTAGAATCTTTTAAAATTACCTACATTGATACTTTTTATTGATTCTATTTACTATTTTTTTTAATCATACCTATAAAGTAATATTTTTCTTATAACAGCGAGTTTTCAGAGCACAAAAAATAACATTTGTTTTGAGTAATTAGGAAATAATTTATGTGCATTAAGGACATTTTAAAGCAATTCAAGTATTATAGGCTCTGATGATACATTCAACTGCGTATTTTCTTAAGTTTACAATTAAAATATGAAATCTTGTAACGAAGGATATTGTTTAAATACTTCGGTGTGTGAAACATACACTAATAATTTAGAAAATATATATAACACCAAGGGTGTTTATGCAGTTAATAATAATAATATTTGCATTAAGACTAATCAAAATATAACAGTTAAGTACTGCTCTAAAAATTTGGATGATATTTGCCAAACCAACGAAGGCTATTGCCTTAAAATAAACTCAAGTTACCCAATAGTAAGAATAATAAAAGTTTTTTACTTTTAAGTATAATTAAACTATATTTTTATAATTTAGGGAAAATTTACAAATAAATAATGCGTGTAAGTAAACAAGCTATATTTATAGGAAATTGAAAACTGCTATAAATCTTTATCTTACCAAGTTTGTTACTACTTTAAGAATAATTAATATGGATGCCTGCAATTTGGCTCTTCTTTCTCAAATACTTAAAATATTGTTGGAATTGGTATGCCTATTATTAAAAATTCATACATTTGCTATGAAAAAGAAAAAGGACCTGCATTTTAGTAAATATTTTTAAAAATAAATGGAATTAATACTTATTTTTTAAATAATATTAAAGGTGCATTTCAAATTATTGTATTGATATTAATGATAACAATTAACCTAGTTGTACTTAGTTAGATCCTTCAAAAGGTAGAATTGGGACTTAGAAATATACCTATAAATGTTTGTAGTTCAATCCTGGAATGGATTAAGACCCTTTAGAATGTGCCTCAAATTACTGTTTGCTCTAAAAGTTAGGTATTGGATACTGCTAAATGATAGGTTAAGAAAGTGTTTATTGTAAAGCCTCTGTTTCACATAAATGTTTGAAAGATGGATAATTATCTTCTTATCCTATACTTTCTACAGCAGAGGATTTTTGTATTTATGAATCATAAATTTCAGGGTATTATTGTTACAAAACGAACAGTCTTTCTAACTTTCGCTAAGCAAAAGCCAATGATGGAACCTGTTAATCGTTTACTGAATCTTTAAATAATGGTAAATTTAAAATATGTTGATAAATAAGTTATTTTTTTTCTTTTATTTTATAAAAAGCTAATTCTATCTATTGTTCTTTTGGGAAATATTGTTTACACTAAAATAGATGTATTGATTTAGAAGATGCTTTCACTGGTTATAATTTACCAGGCAGATAAATTAATTCGTAATGTATTCCAGCAAATATTTAAATAAGTTCGTTTTGTGCTTCAAAGTATTGTATCTTTTAGTAGAAATGTGTGGAATTAAATCCTTATTATTTAATTGGAAAAGAACTTTATACAACTAATTGTTTGCTTGAAGGATAGTCTAGTTAATATGGTGCTGATTTTTGTTATGAAGGGTAATTCAATTATGATTTAAATTTAATAATAGATTAAATTAAAAATATATAGATTTTGTAAACGGCTAAATCCTTTCACAAATGTTATTGAGTGTCTGAAAATTAAAGATGAAAACACTTGGGCAATAGATACAAATGGTATGTGTTTGACAAAAACACAAGCCCAAACTTCAACAAATATAGTAATAACTTATAATAAAATAAATTTTACATATTTTTTTATCAATTAAAGCTATATTGCATTCCCAATAGATATTGTGTAGATTAGAATGGAAAATGCAGATAAACTTAAGATTATGAGTGTATTGATTAGAATTACCAATGTGCAGTTATAATTGACACTACTACTTGTAGGGCATGTCATTTATCTTAATGCTTAGTTCCTTCTACTAAAAAATGCATACAAATTCCTGCTTAAAATTGTGTTGGTTTTGAAAGTAAATTATTAATGGTTTTACTCAAAAAATATTAATTAAGTTATAATATAATAAGATTAGTGCTTACAATTAGATCCTCATTTTTCAGTAATGTGTAAATCTTGTGCTAGAAACTCATGCTACAATTCATATTCAAGTAAATAGAACTAATTTTAATTATTTTTTGAAAAATTAAATATAAATGTTTTAGGATCTTGCCTTTCATTTGATAAATTAAATTTGGATGAAAAAGATTGCATCAAATGGAAAAACTATGATGAAGATTGTTCTTTTTAAAATATGGATAATGTAAATGATGTTTGTGCTGCGTATGATGGACAATGCATTAGCATGAGTTCAAATTAATGTCTTAAATGTAATAGCTTTTGTGTTTAAATAGGAGATTTAAAATGCTATACAGCAAATGAAATTATGGAAATCAAATAAAAATCTAAAAATAGCAATGGAAATATTCCTATCTAGAGAATCTTTTAATAAATTGTTAGTTACGTTAAAGAAGGAATATTTTTTGATTTAAATGATATAGAATAAAATTGTTCTTTAGGGTAAAAATATAATATTAAAAACCATAAATTAAAAAATTATTTATTATTAAAAGTTGTGCTGTTTGCAATTCAGTAAATAGCTGCTAAAGGTGTTAATAGGGGTATTTCTTATTCTATAATAAAATATATTAATCATACACTTGCCTGTAATGCTAAGTGCCTTCTTTTCCTCTTTAAAACTATCCTGAATATGATTTTATACAGATTATGGGAAATTCTCCATTAGGATAGTATTATGAATTGAATAGATACTATTAAGGGATTTAATCTTCTTGTTCTTCTTGTCAACTAAATTAAAATGAATGGTATAATATTTAAATAATCTTTCATTATATAAATCATTCTAAATCTTTTAATAGGTATTTGCCTGAAGAAAATATTCTATTAAAATGTATAAATTATTTTGTTAAGTATGACTAGCTAAGTAGATTTGCTACTTTAAATGATTAACCCTCCTATTTTAAAATAACTCAATCTAATAATAAATATGAACTAACTACATCAATTCCTCCTACTAGTACTTGTAAAAAATCTAATTATAATATTTTATCATTAAATTCAAATCTAATTATTTTTAGGCTAATTATAAGATTGTAAGACCTGCAAATAAGATTCTTCAGGATAAGAGGTTTGTATTGAATGTTAGAAGAATTTTACTTTAAATATACATAATTAGTGTATTTAATGTCCTTCTAATTGTAGCTCTTGTTTTTTTGGAGGATTTATGAATTTTTTGACTTGGAATTGGAATGAAAGCAGTGAATATTGGGATTGGTTAAAATAGCAAGTTTTATCCCCTTAATTATACTCTCTTTACTGCTCTGAATGCCGCTAAGGTTTTACTATAAGCAAGGATTATAAAAGATGTGAATAATGCAATAGTAATTGTCTTAAGTGTGTCTACAGTATAATATTTAATCCAAAATTGTTGTATAAAATAATTTTTTTGGTTGTATATATTAAAAGCTAATGGTATCATATCAATTGTAGATAGATTTGATTTACTGGACTAAAATAATATGAGTATTACTAAAAAATGTACTATGTGCGAGCTTAATTATAATTTAAGCTATGATGGTAAATTAAACTTTTAAAGCTAATAAAAAATACTTATTAGGAATTAAAAAATATTTTTTATAAATAGGTGCTTCTTGTGAATAAAATAATTCACAATGTATTGATTAATAATATGGTGATGATTCATCAAACATATCATTCACTCTGAATGATTATTTTATACCTAGAATTCAATCTAGTGTATACCACCATTGCTTTAAATGTAACTCTCCAGCTAACTCTAGAATGGTTGCTTTTAATTATCCAAATAAATAATCTGCATGTGTTGAAAATAAAATTTAAATTGTTGGGTGTACATATGAAGTAGTGTATTAAGTATCAGGTAAAGATAAAGTATATTGCTTAGAGTGCGAAAATAATAAAATCTTCCATTACGAAGATTAAAATTAATGTTATGATTAATGTGCAGCTTAAGTATGTTTATTTTAGTAGAAAGAAAAAAAATAAAACTGAATTAATTTATTTAAAAATATTATTGTAGATTTCTAATTGTTTGAGTTGTTACTCCTATAAACCACAAGATGATCCTAACTTAATATATTAATGCATTAAATGCAAAGATGGGATGGTTCCAACATATTAAGGTTGTAAAAAGTGTCCTCCTGGCTGTACTAATTGCTATGAAGGTAATTTTTTTATTTATTTAAATGAGAATTTTGAAGTAAAAAATGATATGAATAAATGAAAAGTTAAGGTAGATTAAGACTCCAATTAAGAGATCTAGAATTTAACTAATTAGATAGTTTATTATCATTTACAGAATTCTATCCAAGAGAGATTGAAATATAACAGCAAGGATTAATATAAAATTGTTTGCTCAAGCTGTTAAGATGGATACAAATTAGATTAACAAACAAAATTATGCAAGGAAAACAATTGTGGATCAAACTGCGGCTGGTGCGAGATAATAGATAAATAGCCTATATGCATAAGCTGTAAAAAGAATTTAATTTCTTAAATTTTTAATATTTCCCAGTATATAGTATCTTTATACTAAATCTCTGTATTGAAATAAGATGATATTCTGAACTTTAGCGATTCAAAGAATACTTGCTATTTTTGTCCTTTTGGGTATTTAAAATTCGATTCTTTAAAGATAATCTTAGATTTTTATTTTCTATTTATATATAGTTGCAGTGGTTGTGCTATGACTGATACATCAGTAAGTAGCATCAATTTATATAATACAAGATGCTATTAATGTAAAGATATTAATTAGATCAATACTCCTCTTAATTAAGATTACGAATTTAGATATGATAATGAAAGGGGAAGATGCACTTTGTGTAAAAAGAATGATAAGAGTTGCTACTATACTAAATTAACTACTCTCTATGCACAATGCAAGAAAAAAGATAGTTAAATTGGAGAAGGAACCTAAAATAGTCCCTTAAATCTTTTAAGAACTTCAGAAGTTAATTGGGATTAATTGATATTAAATGAAGATAATTTTTTGAAATCAATAGTTTATTTGAATGAATTATCAATAAAAGAATTACATGTAAATATTATTTTATTAGGAGATTTATGTGAGCTTGAAGAGAATATTTAAATTAAAACTACATTATTATCTCAACTAACAAGCCTAAAAATATTTAATATTACAATATCCAATCCTAACAGAGAAGTATCAAATGGATTATCTTAACCAAAGTACACCTTAAAGATATAAAATAAAATTATCATCGATGGATTTTCTTTTGTAATGTTTAAGAATTTAAATATTGTTTAACATTTACTCACATCCAAAAAAAACAATATAAGATTATCTTGTCCTTAACTCTTAAGTTAGGTTGAATTCAATTAAGTCAATATAATATCTAATTAAGTTGAATCAACTAAACTATAATTAAAAAATAAATCTTATGCATCTTTCTCTGTTGAATTGATAGATCTACAAAATAAACTCATCTTGAGTGAATTCTAGATGCAAGGGTTTTAGATTGATTAAGATAATTTCTTTGATATTGTTAAATAAGACACTAAGCTAACTAATATAACTTTGGAATTTACTAATACCCACATCACAAATGTAAATAATTTACTTTTTTTAACAAATCAATCAATAATTTATTATTTTATTTGCAATTAGAATACATTTATTAATTCCAGATTTGTAAATTTGAGATCAGATGTCATTTATTTCCTCAATAAAAATTTTATTTTTGATAGAAACTATATAACTAATTCAACAAAAATATTTGATTTTATTGGCTAATCAATAGCGAGCTATGTTTATTCTTATTAAGAAAACATTATAGTTAAAGAAAATATGATAGGATATTCATCAATATTTGTATCGAATGATAACTTTGTAGAAAATACAATATAAGGAATAGTTTTGAAGAATAATAGCTTTGTTAATAGTATTGAGTCAAATGGACTTTATAATTTTAATAGAATATAAGTACTTAATATGATCCTGAAATATAATAATCTTAAAAAGTATACACTCTTCTAAAGTGTTTAGGAAGCTCAACTAGAAATGTATTCAAAATTTAAGAAGAATTAAATTTTTCTATTTAATGAAGTTGAAATAAATGATAATTAAATTTAAGATTAAGAAGCAACGATTGCTAGAATCAAAGGAAGTAGAGGACAAATATAATCTTTACTAATTAGATCAGTTAATATTGTTAATTAAATAACCACTGATCAATAAATAAACTCTTTTCTATTTTCTATATCTAATTTGGATACAGCTATTTTATAAGACCTTAGTTATAAAAATTCCAAATACCCAGGAGTGTTATTTACAAACTAAATATCCAATTTGCTGATCAAAAATATATTATTATAGAATTACAATTCTAATAATCTTTCAATTAATTAAAATTTGTTTTACCTAAGTAATTCGGAGTAGATCCTTTCAATAAGAAATTTTACAGCCTAAAATTTATAAAGTACTGACAGCTTGATAAAGATTGATAATCAATTATTAGAAGATTAGATATCAGTTTTTTCGAAAAACTAAATAAAGATTCAGGATACATTATTTTAGAATAATTCATTACAAATCATAAATGTGATGTAAATAATCGCTCTCTTTAGATTATTCTCTATTTAGAATCAATAAATTGACTTTGAAAATGTCAATTTCTTAAATAATTCCCTTAAACTTGCTCAAAATACTGTAAATTTCTCAATTTTCAATCTTAATTAAATTAATTGTTATTTAAATTAAAGATATATTTAGGTACTCAATCTAGCTCTGGATTAAGTATTAGTACAACAAGAAGTGTGATTAATATCAGAAATTCTTAATTCAAAGATTCGTCTAGCCAAATATCAAGAAATTCTTTAGTAATTGATAGCTAATCACTAAATATAATCAGGACTCTATTTTAAAATAGTGATGATATAATTTAAATCAATCAATCTTCTAGTGTTTAGGGAGGTTTTCTTTTTGCATCAGTCAATAATCTTTTAATAAAAGATTCAATATTTAAGAAAGGATTTGCACAAAGTGGTGGAGCTCTCTATTTACAGCCTCTGAAATAATCAACTTTTTACTTGAAAAATGTGGAAATTATTGGATGTATAGCATCTTTTAACACACTTTAAAGTGAAGGAGGAGGGATATATTTAGATACTTCAAAAAGTGAGTCTATTGATTTTCATATCAAAGACTCTTTTTTAAAAGACAATTATTCCCTATTTCAAGGTGGAGCTTTATACATTAAGGATTAGCGATCTTAAATTTTCATCTCAATATCTTCTAGTTTCTTTTTAAATAATTTTTCAGGAATGAATGGATCATTAATTAGTGCTTTACTTCCTTAAAAATCTTCAGCAAACTTTTTATTATAGAAATCTAATATTTAGTTTAATTTGTATGAAATAAATAAAGAGATATTAGAATTTACTCTAGGCTACTTTGAGTAAAATAAAATGAACAATCTAAATATTATTAATTTAGATAATTTTAGTAACGTAATTCTATAAGATAATATGCTAAGTAGTTTAATTAGGGAGGAGAATTTATTTAATAATTACTTTGAAGATGTAGAAAAGAAAGTATGTATGGGAATTATTCATGTTAATTTATGCTAAAATTTAATGGAATTAAATAATATCTACAGAGATAGTTAATTGTGCTCTTAGATGATTAATATTGATTGCTAAAGAATTTCTATAGATAAAACAATTTATAAATAATTATCTGCCGTATAAGAAGATAATGTATTTAATCAGAAGGCTCTTTCATCATTTCCTTCTCTCATTTCTTACAAAGCTTCTATACTTCTTGATATAACATCATCTTCTTATAGTAGTATAAGTTGCGAACTTTGCCAGTTAACTTCTATTATTTTATCATCCAATATCATTTAGTTAAATGAATGCTCTTTTTTAGATAACAGATCAACAAATGGGGGAGCCTTTTTATATTAGGACTATAAAACATCTTCCAACTTTAATTCAAATAATGGATTAGGAAGATTTCTTTCAAGTGATATTATACCTTTAAATAAACTAAATATTTAGAACTCACATTTCTATAATAATTCATGTACTATTAATGGTGGTGTACTTTATATAAATGCCACCAATAATTTAGATTTTACTATTTCAAATAGTGATTTTAGGAATAATACATCAGCTAATGATGGAGGGTGTATATTCAGTAACTAAATTATTTCTGATTAAAAAACTAATATTTAAGTGTATGGGAGTACATTCTTAAGTAATAAGGCAGAAAGAGGAGCGGTTTATTATTCGATATCCAATCCAATTATTATTTCAGATCCAAGAAATTACTTGTTTAACAATATTGCTATTAAATATGGATCTGTAGATGTGTTTATACCTGAAAGCTTCAAAATAATTCATAATGGGTAATAATATAATCATAAAACGATTATTACTCTAGACAGCGAAAGAATTAATGTAAAATATTTAATTTTTATTTCTTAATTTGAAGTATTAAAATATAGTTAAATTATAAAAAATAGGAGGATATTTATGGAATTCTTTTAACCTCATAGAAAGAATAATTTAAGGATATTTCTGAAGATGTTTATCTTGAACTCATCTATGATAATAAGTTTGTCAATATAAGCCCATAGAGAGTTGCATTTAAGAATGAAATATTTAATTTAACAGAGCAGTTAACAATTTATGGTAAGCTAGGAATTAGAATTGATGTTTAGCTAAAATTAATATACACTAATAATAAATATGCATAAACGTTTGAATAAATAAACTCTAAGCTGTTTTAGAATAAAATATCTTTCTAGCTAAAAAAGAGTTGCCTACCAGGAGAGCAGTTAATTAAAGTTAAAGAAAGATATGATAAATGCATAAAATGTTCTGATTAATTTTATAGTCTTGTAGAAAACAGTTATGTATGTCAGTAGTGTGATACTAATAAGGCTGAATGCTATGAAAATTAGATTTTATTAAAAAATGGATATTGGAGAATTGATTCTAATTCTGATATTGTTGTCTCTTGCCAAGATGATAACTTAAATTGTATTGGGGATCTTAATAAATACGATGAATAGAGATAATAGCAAAAAAGGTTTAATTCATCTCAAAATTACTATTGTACAGTGGGTAAAATAAAATTGTCAAAGTAAAACATTTTTACATAAAAATAACTTTTAAAATTAGGTCATATAGGAGCTTTGTGTGAAGACTGTGATTTAATGTCAACTTACTGGAGAGATTCATATATGCAAGATGGATAGAATTAATGCACAAAGTATCTTTATACTTTCATTTATGTTTTTTTATTCATAAATATTAAAATAAATAGCTGCAATTAGATTTAAAGCAATCTGCTGAAATTTTTTTTAGCCTAACTGCTTTGCATAGTATTTACGATACTATAAGTCTATTAAATTATTAAATCCACTTATTAGCAGATTCTAATTAAGTACTGTAGATTAATCGGATTTGATACAAAATAAGCAGCTCCTAAAAACGATGACACCTCTATATACATAAAGATTTTGATTAATTACATGTAGATACTATCTATTCTATCCTAAATTAATTTAGGAATACCTTCTATTATGAAAACTGCAATTAAAGTAGGGGCAAATCCTTTAGAGAGTGCACTGACGTCTTAAGATTGTTTATTAAAAAGCATTTATCAAAGATTAAACATTTCATTCAATTTAATTTATTTCAGGGTGCTTGCTTCTTAAGTGTTATTCTTAATTATTTTAGTTGTTATTTTGATCTTAATTATTCTTGTATGCTTTATTATGAGCAAGCAATACTATTTAAAATCTTATTTAATCAATGCTATCATTTTTGTAGTACTCTCAAATTAACCTGGAATTGTTAATCTTTGTCTAGCAACAGTAAATTTATATTTTCCTATAATAAATCTTAAAAATATTATGAAATTAATATAGATGTCATGTAAAGAAATAGGAGGAAAATAATATGTTAAGAATTACACATCTGTAGAGTGTAATTAAGATCATTAAGTATATACTATAACTATGCTTTTGCCTATACTGATCATATGGTCATTATTCTTTCCAATAATTCTTATGATTTTACTTAGAGAGAAAAAATACTAACTTAGTAAGATTAAAATTAGAATTAGCTTAGGATTTTTATTCTTAGAATACTCTGAAAAAGCTTACTAATGGGAGTAAGTAAAAATTCTTCAAAAAATGATTTTACTCTGCATCTCAAATATGTTAGTATCATCTCCCATTTTGAGTTTAACATGTTCTATTATAGTTGTCCTTTTCTACAAATTCCTTTCAACATTCAGTAAATTATTTATTTTTAACGATTCAATTTAATATTATTTAATAAATAAATTAGTTTAACCATACAAAACTATCAAGCTTAATAAATTAGACAACTATTGTACTAATGTGAGTTGCATATCACTAGGATTGGGAATTGTCATAGTGGAATCTCAAGTATTCTATCTAAAAATAGCAGCTCTATTAATGCTAGGTGTTGTGAATGCATATTATTTCATAGTAATTTTAGCTAGAATATTTGAAGAATATATATATAAATCCAGAGATATGATCGAAAAGTTAATTCCTTATTTGCAAAGATTTCAGTGCCTTAATAATTATATTACAACCAAAATTAAATTTGTTCCTAGATAAAAGATTCTAAAACTCTGGAAGTTTTTAAAACACTCTATTGTCAACAAATCATTAAGAAATAAGAGATTTCTTTAGGAATAAGAGTAGGTGATCTGGAAATTTCTGAAAAAATAGTATAATTAAATCTAAAGTAAATCAATTTATTAGTAGAAATCAATAGCTTTTTATATTTATAATCTTTTATTATTAAATTAGATATGCCTACTTAAGATATTTGTGAAAAATAACTAATTCTCCAAATTTCTTTAGAAGAAACAGAAAAAATGGAAGTAAAATAAACAATGATGTCTATGATAAATTATTCAAAAAACTATCAAAGTAACTCATCAATAATAGTAGATCATAGATAGAGTTTCGACATTCTAGCTGAACTTAGAAAATAAGAAGAATAAGGTAATTAATTAATTTTAATTTTAAATTATTTTAATTTATTTTAATTAAAATAGATACCTAATAGATTCTTCTTAAAAGCACATTCTCTTAATGATTTTCTCCTAACTTATTGCACTGTTTACTATTATTTTTTTGACCTTGATAATGAAATTTTTTATAATATAACCTAATGTTTTAAGCTAAGCTTGAATTAATTTATTAAAGTGTAACAAATATATATTATTGATAGAATGAAATAAATTAAGAAAAAATGAGTGAATTTATTAATTAATTAATCATTATAAATAGCAAATATAAATGGGTTTTTTATAAATAATTTATGCATTTTATTAACAAACAAGTCTATTTGTCTTTTTATAATTTATTCAAAGACTCTCTTCATGAGTTATTGAGTCTTTATATTCTTTTAAGAGCTTACTTTCGTACAAATTTTATTATTTTGAGAAATAATTACTTTTTAATGAATCCATTTTACAAGATGGAGAGTATTTCTTCTTAAAAGAATCAATGAAATTATGAAATTCCAATTTAGTTAGAGTTTAAGTTAATTTTTAGCTACCATTCACGTTATTATGTTTTATATCTCTATCATATTCTCTATCAGGGTAATATTATTGCTTATCCCAATTTATCTAATTTTTAATACTCCCTTAGTTTCCTTTATCTTGGAATGATAGATCAACATTCTCAAACTTTGAAGATCCAATATTAAGTGATTGATTTAACAATTTTTATTATAATTAATTTTATTAGTAGTTTTAAAGGTTGAAAGAGGGAAGTAAAAGATGGATTTAATGTTTTTATTATTATTATGTTTTATTAGACTTAGGCAATTAAACCTATATTCCATTAAGATTACAATAAGGTTTAGAAGTAACATTATTTAATGTGTTATTATTAAAAGATGTATCGTTTCTATTCATTAATGGAGATTCTGTTCTTTAATTTTAATAAATAGAATAAAATTTTTATCGAGTTTAAATAGGAATTTTCTTCTTCTTTTTGGTAATTCCTCCTTGAAAATCTTAAGATTGAGAAATTAAATTATTATGTCTTCCTTAATTTTAAATTGGTGAAGTTGATTATTATCCACTAAAACTAAGATTATTTAGATTATTTTCTTAGCTTAAAGCCGTTTAAATACGTGGCAAGTATTTATATTTTGTAGTATTCTACTGACTTCCAAGCGGAGATTATACCATTATATTTTAAATTCCTATTCTTGGATGAAGAGGGAGCTTATTTTAGTAAGGAATTAAAGAAGTATCATATTGATGCAATGATAAATCTGTAGATTTATTAATGACCTTTAATTTGGAATCTAATGTATTTCTTTTTCTCTTTTTGTTTTAATGAATAAATAAATAATTTTACTAACTAATTGGTTAGGAATAATATTTTACTATGGAATTCTAAGAATTTAAGGAGTATCTTTGATTCTGATTACTCATCTAAACTGTGTTAATATTCTCTTTATCATGTTATTTCTTTAAAAAATTCTCGAAAGGCATATCCGAACCTTATTATACATAACCACTCCACTGTTAGCTTAAACTAGCTGCTGATGCACTATTAACTTAGGAATTTTATTTATCAATATCTTTAGAATTATCATACATTTCTGTTAATTACTAAGTTTCTATTGATATCTTACCTATTTCATATTCTAATTAATTCCCACAATCTGTTTTTTATAATTTTGTATTAGCATGCATTAAATCAGGTGGAGGGGAATTTTAACCAGATTATTATCCATTTTTATCAGCTTTCTTTTAAGGGTGATTAATCTTTTCAATCTATATTAATTATAAGTTTTTAATTTACTAATAAAATCATAATATAGTTAATTAATATTACTTTTTTTAAGTTTTTAATTCTACCATGATTAAAGAAACCTTTTAAGAATCTATCCTGTAGTGGATTATATTCTTGATATCCATTAGATTTGGTATTTCCATCAACCTTAAAAGGTTATTCTTATATAAATATTCGGTGTCTTTTTATTAACAGTAAGTAGAAGATTAGAAGTTACTTAAAATCATATATTTTAGTTAAAACAAATTATATTCTGAAAATTACTTTTTCTTTTTTTTATTCTTTGCTTGCTAGGTTATTGTAGGGGCTTGATTATAAGACATTTATATATTTGTTTTCTTAGGGCTATGAGAAGTTGATTTAGATTTATTTGATCTTTAATAGTTTTTTTAGATGTTTTCTTTTTATAATAAATCATTCTCAGTGAGATCTCCTTCTAAAACATTGCTTAACCTTTAGTTGAATCTATTTTCAAGAGGTGATTGTTGCTCAGCAAATTTTGCCATTTTTATATCTTCATTTATTATTTTCTCTACTTAATCCTTATCATTGTCATAAAAAGGGTTGGTAATTACCTTTTTTGTCAGTTGGAATTAAGAAACAATTCCTGATTCAATTTTATTATGATCATTATCAAGATCATGAAATAATGATGAATTATTCATATAATAATTTGTTCTAGCAGAGAGCTATTTTGACATCTCTTCAGTAATTGGAGAAAAGTTTACTCCATCATACTTATTCATAGAGGATGTTAGTTGTAGTTGAGTTTTAATTTTAAGATAATAATTGTCTTTAATGTTTAACAATTAATTCGTTTATAGATAGATTACCTTTAAATTAATTAAAAAATATTAATCTTGATATTTTTGATAATGACTGCATGAAATCTTAATAAATGCTTGATATTTTAACAGAAAAGAAAGTAATTAGAGAACATTTAGGGCAAAACTTAAATTTTAATAACTTCTCAAATTTTTGATCACTAGGAATAAAGGATATCAACTACTTAACATTCAACAAACTTAGATAAATAATAAATTAGCGTAGGAGGAAGTAATAGAGAGGTTTCAGTAAAATTTTATTTTTTAAATCTACAATAAACTTTCTTAGCTCAAATTTTACAAATTAATAATAAAATGAAATTTGATTTGATTCATTTTAATAGTTATATTTGAAAAATTAATAGTATTTTTAATGTAATCTCAATCTGTATATGCCTAAGAGTTAATTCATAAAGCCTATATATTTTCTGGCAAGATAGAAATAATAAATACTATACTAATTTATAAAAATCATCAAAAAAATAAAAAAAGAGGTGTGTTACTTGAGAATGCAAAAAACATTAATTAATACAATTTATCTATTAATTATAATTTCTCTTAAGTTACGAGTAAGAGCGAAAACAAATATAATATGAATTTTGGAAGCAGTAACTAAATCATTTAAGAGGATAAGGATAAAGTTAAAAGATGGAAACAAATATAAAATATTCTTGATAAAAAATCTAATTTTGGCAGTAGTTATTTACAATAGATTTACTTTATTGATACGATTATCCTTTCCATAAATAATCGTTCCGATTGTCTATCTGACTAATATATTTAAGCAATTTCTTTGTAAAATACTTAGGGTAAGCTAGCGTGGCGTTACAATAATAAAAAAGTGGAAATATAAATGATAAACAAAGAGCCTCTATGCATATTAACCATCAGGAACAATTCAATTTAAATTAAGAAAGAGAAGTAGAGGTGAAGAGGACATCATTATTTAGTAATGCAAAAAGGGAATCAACAAATTAAAACAAAGGTGGATTTAGCTCAATAATTAATAAAGTGTAAATTAGCTTTAAATAAATGAACATATATTAAATAATTAGAATTTGTTTATAGATTAAAAGGAAAAATGGATAATGTAGACAGTACCTCAAAAGGTTTCGATACTAATCTTCCATCGCCTATTAATAATTAAACTAGCACTAATATTTAAAGACAAACGAGTCCAAACTAAAATTGTTTAGAGGAATTCAGCAATAAAAGTAATGAACATGATGAAAAGAAAAGTAGTGGATCTGATTTAGAATAATCATAGATTGAATAAGAAGGAGTTTATTTTAAAGACTTTGATTCTATGCAAGGAGAGTACTAAATTCATGCTTAAGTAGACTAAATATTTTCTTTGACTTTTTTATAACTTGTAAATGATCCTACTTATGACCCAACTGAGAGGCTACTTACTTAATAAGCATAAGCTAGACAGTAAAAGATATCAATGAATGATAGATTGAAGAAAACAAATAAGGTAATTAATATATTTTCAAATATCAAAATTGAATAAAGTTATTTGATTAAAATAAGAGAATCATGCGTTTTTTTAAGAAAACCTTTTGCTGTTAAAAATACAAAAATCAATAAAATGAAAGTGATATTTCTCATTCTCAAAGTAATAAATTATCTTCGTCTTTCTATAATTTAAAACAATCTTTTTATAAAGTAATCAAACAAAGTTAAGTAGCTCCAGAGTAAAAGATACCTCATATATACCAATAGAAGAAGAAGGCTAAAAGGTACGATTTCATTATCTCTCCTGACTCTCCATTTAGAATTACCTGGGATATTTTTTGTATGATCCTTATTATTTATGCTATTGTAAGACTTATACCATAGTGAATTAATATCTTCATTCAATAATTTTTATATAATAAAATAGATTATGGTACCATTTAGATTATCTTTTGATTCTGATGATTAATTTACTACTTTAATATAAGTTGATGCTATTTTTGATTATATTTTTATGGTAGATATTGTATTCAATTTTAATACTGCTGTTTATGTTAATGGCTCTTTGATTAAAAAAAGGAGAGTAATAATGATTGAATATCTTAAATTATGGTTTTGGTTAGATTTCTTTAGTTCCTTTCCTTATGATATAGTCGTTTAAAAAGCTATTAGCGATGAAGAGGTTTAATAAGAATAATTATAGAAAAGTAGTTCTAATCCTAATGTTAGTGGTAGTATTTAAAAGGCTTAATAAATAATCAGGATGCTCAAATTTTTTAGAATCATGAAAGTCTTAAAATTATTGAGAGTAGCTAAGCTCAAATTAATTGTAGAAAAACTTGTAGAATATTTGAAATTATCTAAATCAGTATTGGGTGTTTTAGGTTTTTTGAAACTCTCATCAATAGTTTTATTTATAGCCCATTGGATAGCCTGCATGTGGCATTTATTAGGATCCTAATTCCCAGATGATGGATGGATTGTTGCTTAAGGACTTTGGAATGAAGATTGGGATGTTAAATATATTTCTTCTATTTATTGGGTAGAAAATTTTATTTCATTTAAAAATAATTTTTAAAAACTCTTTACAAAATTGAATAAATTTGTTACTTAATTAAAGTGAAGCAATTACCAAATAATTCTTATTTTTTATAATTCTTAATTCAAAAAAAGGCAATTACTACAATGGTAACAGTAGGATATGGAGATATAGTACCAAAGAATAAAGAGGAGAAGCTATTCACTATATTTATAATGCTTTTGGCTTGTGGAATATTCGCCTATACTATGAATACAATGGGTGTAGTATTATCAGAAATAGAAAGTTTTTCTTCAGAGTATAAAAAAGAAATACAATAGGTGAACAGATATTTAGAAAATAAGAAAGTGAAACTAGAATTAAAAATAAGAATACGAAAATATCTAGAATATATTTATGAAAGCAAGTAGAAAAATTAGATTGATGAAACTAATTTATTCTCTAAACTGTCTTCCTCTCTAAAAAATGATTTAATTCATTAAATTAATGAAAAAGTTATTAACAACTGTTATCTTCTTACTGAATTATTCGACAAATAGAATCTTTAATAATTCCTTTTTTAGATATCAATCAATTTGTAAGAAAAAATTACTATTCCAGAAGAAATTATCATAGATTAGGTATATATAATATTCTTAAAAGTAAAAAATTCTATCAAATTTTTTTATTGAATAAAGGATGATAATGGAGTTGAAGATGATAAGAGCATGTATTTCATCTAAGATGGTGAAGTTGAAATCTTTTTTTAGCACTCTAACACTAAAACTATCCTTAAAAGACTTGGGGTAGATTATTAATTAAGAATTTTTATTTATATTATTTACTTCAAAAAATGTTCCTTATCTATAGGCAGGCAGCTATTTCGGCGAAATAAGTTTTTTCACTGATTTAAAAAGAAGTGCTTCTGTATAAAGCGTTAATTTTGCAAGTCTTTACTACTTGAGAAGATCTGATTTTCTAAAAATTCTACAGAAATTCCCAAATTAAAAAGTAAAAATTATTATTTTCTCCATTTAATTTATTTTTTATTTATAAATTATGTTAATTTACCTAGGAAATATTTTGTGAAATATAAGATAAAATAAAAATTTATAACAATTTCGATTGCTTGAATATTAAATGCTTTTCATGTGAGCAGAAAAATCACATTTCAGCAAACTGTACAAATCTATCCTTCTCCTACTTCAAAAATAAGTTCATTGAAAAGTTTTTGCAAGCTAAAAAAAAGAATACAAAAGATTTTATTAGGAGAGATTACAGTAAATTTAGAACAATAAAAGAAATGAGTAAACTGTTAGGTCCTCAATAGAAGATGGAAAAAACTCTTTTAGTTTTATCATATATACGAGTTCATAATATTGATAGAGAGATCAGTGGGGATAAGGAATTACCATCTTTTCTTTCAGTAACTCTTATTACACTTGTTAAATGAGTAACTTAATCATTTTTTGTAGAAAGTAAAAGGAAATTTATTTGCAGATAAAGTCAAATAGGCTATCATAAATTCTAATCAATAAGAAAGATAGAATAAAAAGTAAAAAAAGCAAAATTAAATGATTTCTAATCAACATTCTAACGAGCATATTTTATAAATGGTAAATAAAATTTTAATTTTTAATCCCTAAATAAAATTATTTTTAGTAATATTGGAAATAAGTAGAAGAATTTGATAAAGTTAAAATTTATGATCACTATTTCAAGCATAATAATATCTAGTAAGCTGATACAGACTCTGATTATTTAATCTAAAAAGATAACTACATACAATCTTAACTTTAAAACGATAAGATATCTGAAAAGAATATATAAATAATGCCTTTAATTACAAAGAGAAGGAAGTATCAGCAAATAAATGAAAATGGTAACCCTACAAGCCTAGTTCAAATAGGAGATGTAAATACTCCTCGTGCTTCATAAAAAAACATCAGTAGTAATAATAATTAATAAGAATTAGAATCTTCTTATTCATCTTAAAGTTCTGAAGGTTAAAATGCAAAAGAATAAGAATAAGAATAGTAATAGTTTAATCAGAATAAATCAATAAATGTAATATCTAGCAAATCATTGAAAAAATAAAAAATTTTAATTATTGAAGATAATTAAGAAATTGGTTCTTCCATTAATATGGTGAAAGATTAAAGATCAGAATAGGAGTATGAAAATTAGAATTTATTTAATAATTTGAATTCCCAATTTAATAATAATATTGAGGATTTCGAAGACTATAATTTACATTAAGACTCTATTAATTACTAAGTTGACATTAATACTCCTCCAATTAGTACTAAAAGATAAATAAAAAGAAACCAATTGAGTGAAGAACAAGGATAAAATTATGATTAAAATAAAATAAAAGAAGATTGATTGATTGATTAAAACTGATATGGATTTTCATTTTCTTTTCTAAATATTAATATAATTTATTCAATCAATAACTTAACTTTTTAATAATTAAATTTATAGAATTAAAATTATATTTATATATATCTTTATTTCAATTTTCTCTACTAACTACCTAGTTAATTAATTAATTAACTTACCAACTTCCTATCTATCTGTCTATTTATTTATTTATTTATTTTGTTTCTGATACTATTATCAAAAAATTTTTAATTAATCTCTCTTACTAATTCGAAAATATATTTATCTAATTTCAAGTTTTTTATGTTACTTAATGTAATTTTTTTCAAGATTACACAAATGTTATTAAGATAACATGAATTAATATTTTTAATAAAATATCTTTTAAGAAAAATTAAAGAATTTTGGTAGATTAATAATAAATTTGATAAATTTAATTTATTTTTGGAAATTAGAATCTAAAAAAAAATGAAATTAGTCATTTTATTTGTAAATGAAAGTACATAAAGTAATTAAGTAGAATGGTAATTATAATAAAATAAATTCCATTTAAATTATTAAGAGTTTGGAATTTTTAGCAGGTATCGTTTTGATATTACTTTTGTGTAAATTGGCTCTTTAACATAAAAATGTTGAAATTGATTTAGTATCTATTATTAGGGAGAATTATAAATAGTAATTCTTCAAAAAAAATTTAATTTACACTGTTTGTGTGGAGATAAATTGAGGATAAAAATTTTTTCATGTAGACTATTCTTGCTTATGAATAATAAAAGGACAAATATAAATCTTTATTATAAAAGAATATAAGAAATTAATTAATAATGGATTATTTACCGCAATTAATTTGAGCAAATTTATGAAGATAGAATGTGATTAATTTGCAAATGTAATAGAGGATATAATTTATAAAGTGAAATTTTAAATTCACTCAGAAGATTTATTGTATGTATTAGTTTCAATTGCGCATTAATTGCTAATACAACTCAGTTTTAATCAATCAAATTTATTAAATAAACATTACTTGCTTATTATTAAAAATAGTAAAACAAAAAAAAGAGATAAACAAATTAATAGTCAATAAAAATGGAATAATAAAATGGAATTGTGGATCTTTCCAACAAGAATATAAGCTCTTTGAATGAGATATTTATTAAAAACAGGGAAAAAGTATTTCATTTAACTTTATCGTATAACTAACTTAAAAGACCTAATGGCATTGAAAGTTTTCCTAACTTGAAGACTTTAATCATAGACTCTAATGGCTATTCAAGTCTTCAATATTTCCCAATTCTCCCTTAGCTTGACACTCTCTCTGCAATTGGAAACTAGTTTGATAATTTAAGCGAATTTATAGAATTAAGCAAGATTAAATTCCCTAAGCTAAATAACTTAAGCATTTAAAAGAACCCTATGGTTCCAAATTTAACAAATGTTAAAGAATATTTCTCCTACAGAGCTACTATATTGAGAGAAAGGCCCGAAATTTAAATTCTTGATAGCATGCCCTTAGAACCAGTTGATATGACAATGTTTGATTATATCCCCGTAGAAAAATAAGAAGCCCCTAAAAAGATAGAAAAAGCAAGAGTAGTATTACCAGATTCCAATGGTATAGTAGAGACTGACCCTCGCTATGCAATTTAACCAAAGAAAAAATTCTCTGCACGTTCTGAAGGAAATCGTTTTGTTAAAAATAAAGATTTGTGAAGTAGAATAAGTGTTAAAGGATTGATTGAACCATATTATGATTATTTAAATACTATATTATAAAATTTACTTCTTGAAAAAATGATTAAAAATTTTTTATTATGCCCTATGTATTTCAACTTTATCAAATTGTATTAATAGCTTGTATATTTTCTAATTTTACACATCAAACTTTCATTTCAACTTAATTATGATATCACTTTTGCTCTTTAAAAGTTTATATTCTTTTCCTGCTTTTTCATATATAATAGTTGATTATTTTCTTGATGAAATCCTATGATGAGAAATAAATTAAATCTTGGGGAAAAATCGAATACTTTGTTTGAATGAATGAAAAATTAAATTTTTATCTTGAAGTAAATATTACCTATTTTTGGGCTTGTTTACACTTGATCAAAAGAGATTGAATCTATTTTTAATCAAAATCGGTCTTGAGAATTTATGGAAGATTATATCAATTGATTGAAGAATAAATATAGAATGATTGATTGAAGAATACATATTTTGTAAAATTACAAATATTATTTTAACAATTTTATTGATAAAAATGAATTAATTTGACACAAAGCTTTAGATAATTTCTTGAATAATAATTTTTATTTTATTTTTAGTTAATCTTTAATACTCATAAATCACAATTTATGATGTTCATTTTTTTACATCTAATTTTTAAGAGGTATTTATTGAAATACTAGGATGTTTCTTTGTATCCCTTTTCTCTGGTCTAGATAATACTCTAGCTTTCGTTTTATGTTAACTCTACTTATTTTCATTTTGTTAATAACCAATTTAATTTGATTAATCTTCATTGTCATCGTCATCATTACACTACACTATTTTAGGTGAAGAATCCATATGAAGATAACTATTTTCGGATTCTAATTGCTATGAGATATTTAATATCTCTCCAGCTTTATTTTCATTTAAATTCTATTTTACTTACATTTTAGGTACCTACTCAATTTTATCTTAAAACTATTATTATTATTTTATTTCACTTAATTTATTAGGTTAAAATTAATTATTCATATTTAAGTTGTCTTGCTATTTTTAAGATAAAAGCTGCTGCTAAGTTGATTGATCTGAAGCATTAATTTAATTTTGATTTGTTGAACTAATAAATCTACTTTCATCTACAGTGTGACTAGATGGTATTTGGCTAGTTTTAGAAGCGTTTGATAATTTTTTAGGTTAAAATTAATAAACGCTTTCTACAGTTGAAGATGCAAGTCCTAATTAATTCTTTTAAATAGAAACTAATTCAGGTGAGGAGATTTCATCATGTGGTATCATAATTTCTTGGTGAGAATCAAATTTATCTAATTTGTCTGAGAAATTTTACATAGCCCCTTTTTTCATTTTGTTGAGAATATTATTAAACTATTATTAATCATTTTAGCTGATTGAAATGATCTATTTTTGTAAAATCGCTTAGTTAGTTTAGCTTGAAGGCGATTAATCAGATATAAAATTAATATCAGAAAATATTTAATTCGATGGCATTATAATAGTATTTCTATGAGGACTGATAATACTCTACTGAGTTTGTCTTTTCTTTGCATTTAACCTGCCTCTGAAAGTTCCATTATCAAACTATTCCTCATTATTTCCTTTATCTTTATTAAATTCATCCTCACCATCACGAACTGAATCTTATTCTATATTTTATTTATTCGAATGCTATTTTTGTTAGAACAATTTATCCAAATTGATTTAATTTAAAATAGGCTGTGATTCTAAAGTTGTTATCTTTAGTGGTCTTTTCTTATCAGGAGAGAAATTCTGTGCTGATATACCATAATTTTATAATTCAAGTACTTATAATGAATTAGATTTTTCAGGTCGTTAGACATTCATAGTTTGATTTGCTTTTATTTAAGCTATCTACTAGTTTTATTTTAAGGTATTCAATTTATGAGGAGGTGAAGGAGATTTATCTTCAAACATCTTTCTCTATCTTCTCCCTTAAGCTTCAGATGGTTCAGGAGTCTATAATCTTCCAAGTCTTCCACTATCTCTCATCTACTCTTTTAAATTTTTATGAGAATTCATGTGCATAGAGTAGTTCTTAGATTTATCTTTTGTGAAATCATACTAGCCACTTTAATCTCCTTCATTATCGTGATCATTTTCTTCTTACCTATGGTTATCATACTCGCTATTAACTTCAATATCATCCTTAAATTACATTTTCTTTTAAGCTAAAATTTAATCAGTATATGCATTCCCAGCTTAATAGCTTGCTTTACTCATATTATCTTTTATTTCTATATTTATCCCATCTTCTCTTTATAATACTTTACTCCTTTTTTTAAATTGTATTCTTCTTCCAACACCTTCTTGTTCTGATGGTTTTAATCTTTTTGGTCCATCTCCATTTTCTACTTAATAATCTCCAACTCTATTAATGCTAGCAGGATATGGATAGCCTGCACCATCTTGATTTCTATCCTCTTCATCATCTTAATCATCTTCATTCTCATCCTCTTCTTCCTCATCATCGTCTTCATCACTATCCGTAAATTTGGTTTCATATTTAAACTTTGAAGTCTTAGAATGGATCTTCATATAATAAATAACAGCACATGATACACATGCTAAAAAGAATACTCCAATTGCTAAAACTATCCAAAAAAGAAGCTTTACTTCAGTTTATTCTTCATACCCTGATGAATCAGATCTACCATTAAGTTCATCATCCATTCGTTGATAAAAATCTGTCATATAATCAATAGTTTAATTTAAACAACTGATATCACAAGTTAATAAATTTTTGAAATCAGGATCTGAAAAAGCATCTGTATCATTATTCTCTTTAAAACTATTTATACAAGCATCATAACAATATGATTTTACTTGGGTTACATTATAATTAGATCTAGCAGTCTAACATAATGATTGGTTGTCATAACAAACAAAGAATATTGTAATATAATATTTGAAATTTTAAGAGTTTTAACTGTCTATTATGGTGTTAGTACAATTTGCTTCATAACATTATGAATATTATCTATAAAAAGGATAATTAGCTTCCTAGTCATCACTATCAAATACTTATTTTCTCTAAACGATATCTAAGCATGAATCTTAACAATTTAAATAATTTATAAAATCTGTATTATTATATTTGGATGTAATATTTGCATGACAGTACCCTTAGCACATTTCAAATTATATCTCAAAATCTTTCTATTAAGAGCAGGAATAATGATCCTCTAAGCAATCCTTATATACTTATTCGTTCGACAGATAATTAGAATTCATCGACTTTAATGCTGAGCATACTCCTTCTTCACAATATTTATACAATTAATAAGCTGTGTTATTGACTTTAGAAAAGCTAATGGAGATTGGAGTAATTGATTCTACATTGCATTTGGCAATTTCAATAATTATCAATAAAAGAAAGGATATCCTCTGAGAAAATTTAAAAAATGCTTATATTTAATTCATTATAAGTTGCTACTTTTATTTTGATTGATAAAGTTTAGATAGAGTAAGCTTTAAAAAATTATTTTATATTAAGATATAGAAAGAATTTTGTCTTTCTTATTCCTATTGAATTATTACTTTACTCTGTATTTACTATTGAATTTTTGATTTTAAAGAATATTATCGCTTATTCAATTAATTATTCTTATCTATGTATTCATTAATAACCCAAAATATTTCTTTTAATACAGAAATAAGCATTTTATTTCAAGATTTATTTCTATATTTGTTTAACATTTTATTAAGTAATTAGATGTAATCCACAAGTACATTTTATAGATTTCACCAATATGTTAGTAACTCAAATAAATTTTATGCTAATTTTCCAGAGCTACTTAATGAGACATCAAATATTTAGGACAAAATAATTAAAAATAATGAAAAACGCTATAAAGTATTAGACTTGATTTATCTATAAATGACTAAATTAAAATTGAAGAATATAGATAATAATATAGAATTGAATCATAAATTTGATAATGAATTGATAGATAGATGGATTGTTTGATTGATTGATTGATAACAACTAATAGAACAAAGATGAATGAATAATAAATATAGGTTATGTTATAAAATATAGATTTATATACAATATGAATTAAATTAATTATAGTTATTCCATTCCCATTTTGTTTAACTAGATTGCTAGATAGTTAGCTACCTCTTATATAGTAATATCTTATCAATCTTTTAATTATTAACATCCTGAGGGATTTTTCAAAACTCGTAGGTCTGCTTCTTGTTACCAATTGCTTACTTTTCAAATTGAAGGATCTTTTCATCCTTCACTTTCCTTTCTAGTGATAATCTATTAAGCATTTCTTTTGTACGAGAAGATTGAGTACCTTTTGGAGTGTGTTTAAATTTATTCATCCTATTTTATTTAATGATTGATTGTTAATTCAAATAATAATTAGTGTAATTCTAAATAATAGTAAGTAAGTATTTATTTACTCTTAAAGTACATTCATATTTGGTTACTCATAAACTTTACTTTTTGTTTCAATATTACCAATTATTTTATCCCTTTTTTAGCTTTCTTCTCTTATTCTTTTTTCTATTTCTATTTATAATAATTTTTTATAATTCTACTTAATCTATAGGATATTTAAAAAAATAAAATATACCTTCATCAATCTTACGCTTTTTCTCCTCTATCAAAGCAAATGATCTATTTATATGGTCCATATTACTGGTAGGAGTAAATGAGGATGTAGTCATGTTCATTTAAATAATCTAATCAGGGTTAAGACTTAGGTTAGTTTGAGAACTATCATTAAGTTTTTAGTTAAAAGAGTTTATAGGAGGTTTGAGTGATTATCTTTTTTAAGCTAAATTAGGGCTAGAACTATCATTTTATGATAGAATTGTATTTAGGGCTTAATTAGAAGAAATATTTGTACTGCTATAACGATTACTTTTGGTGCTATTATTATCGAAATAATAGTCATATCGAATTGACTATTTACCCGATTATTGAGGATCTAATTCTAAATTCTTTAACCCGTTTCCTGAAAATACATTTTCATGCATAGAATTACTTCTTCCAGATCTCTTTTATTCAAATTCTTCATTTAAATTTTTTCTAAAAATTTATAAATTTATTTACTTAAGTAAGAATATACTATTATTTGCAAAATTAATTTACTTGATTGAAGATATGCATGAGGAGTTATTGAGTAAAGGATTAGTAGTTTAAGCTTAAGTAGATGAGGAGGAAGATTAATTAATAGAATATAATTTGCTCAAAGATTATTTACCATCTTTTTACAATTATTAATTCTAAATATTATAACTACTTTAATTCATAACAGCACTATTATTTACTTATTCGCTTCCATAGCTGGACATTCTTTGAGAAGATTAATTAATTGATTATTATATTTGCTATTACTAAGGAGTTCTTTGCTAGGAGTTCATTAGTTTTTATTGTAAAGGGAAAGAATTTTATTAGTTATTTTAAATTTACTACTTTTATTATTATTATATTTATTATTATTATTAAAATTATGGCTGTTGATGATGTTGTTATTTTTTATTAATTGGTGATGTACTAGAGGAGGCAAAATTAGGTGAATTGTTATAAGATATCAAATGCTTATCTTAACTTTCATCTTGTTACATTAGCTTCTCTCCTAGTTTCTTACTTGAGCTTTAATCCACAAAAAATTTTCTATTTGTATCTTAAAAAGTAGGAAGTGGCTTCTCATTTTCATCTATTACACCTAATCTACTTCTCTTCTTATTTTGTGTTGGAGTATTTCCATTTGCTTAGGCTTTATAGAAATATTTAATTATTAAATTGAATTTTCATTAAAGAGAATAGAATAAATTCTTTTACAAAAAAGTATAAAATTTAATTACTGTATGCAGATTATTGATCTATTTACTTTTTGATTTGAGTAATCTAGCTATGAAGATTATTGAAATTTGAATTGCATTTTTTCACCATTGTATATAATGAATTTATCTCTGCAGCTATCTCTTCTGTTAAGTTCACATTTGGGTTGCTTCCCTATACTCCTGCTAGCGATCCATTGAATTTTAAGGCCTTAATAAGGGATTCGCATTTGCTTAACCTATCGTCAACATTAGATACATTAGATATAGCAGCATTACTATTAATTTCAATTTATTTTATTTCTTAATCTAATTTCTAAAATATTTTATTTAAATTAAAAATATTGAGCATAGTTGCAATTATTAAATTTATTGTAAATACCTCTTATATTGTCTCATACTTCTCCAATCTATTCATTATTGCTTTAAACTTCTCTTCTTAACTTAAATACTTTTTCTCAAACTATATCTTTTGGTCTAACATTTTGTCTTCAAATTTCTTTAAACTATTTGTAATATTGCTTGTGCTTTGACTTCCATTTGTAGGACTTCTATCATCCTATAAAATGAAGTGTAAAATAATTAATTTATTAGATTTTAAACAATTTTATTAAACTATTTACTAATATATTATTTCTAGTAGGAGAGCTTTTATTATTATTACTTGGTGTTGTCTATAATAAAGTGGGCTTCTTTTTTATTGCACCTTCTAATTTGCTAATTTTCTCTTCAAACTATATTTATAGTAATATTTAGAAAGATAGCTATTAATGGTTTAAAATTACCTTTGAAAAGAGTGAATCATATAATTCAAATCTCTTTCTTATTGGATCTGTATCTTATTATTCAGTGCGAGGAGGCTGTTGCTATCCAAATTTGGCCGTCTTATTCATTTTAATTCAATTCTATCCTTCACTATTTTTTTATATCTTATTAATAAGGAGTGATGAATCACAAGTAGCTGTTGACCTAAAGATTAACTTTATTTTTAGGGTAAATTTCCAATACTATTTAATTAATCTTTTGAGTTTTCTTTGTATTTTGAAAATTAAGGAATTAAAAATTGTAAAACTTGATTTGGTTATCTATAAATCTATGCATTCTTGATATAATTTATAACGAGTTATACTTAATTTGCCTAAATTTAATTTAAAATTATTGGTGATATATTCAAAAAATTAATTCGTTTGAAATGACCATTGAATATTATCTATTATTCCTTTCATTCATTCTTTTTAATTACAATTAATTTTGTATGCTTTTGAATTTCAGTTGATTTATGGAGTCATATAATCAATCAATAAATTACCCATATCTTCTTCACTTAATTTTCTTGGAATTGCAAATTAATAAATTGAAAAGTGTAGTTCTTATTCCTTTACCATTTGTTCAATTCAGATTTGCTAAAACAAAAATTTTTTAATGCTAAATACAATTAGATATATATTTTTTGGTTATTTGTAACGAAGCTGTTAAACCTTATTAACTAAATCACTACCATTGAATTCAAATTTCAAAATATAAACTTCCATTTTAATTTTTAACTTAATTATAAATTTTATTTTAAAAAATAATAATTGACTATTTAATAGAAGGAAAATAAATAGAAGCCACATAAATCTATTTTTCATTTATAGTGTTATTTATTTTATTAGATCAATCAATATTTTTTCTTTTTCGCTGTGGTATTTTGACAATTATTTGGACTTTAAGATATTTAATAAAAATTTATTTTTAATTTAAAAAAAAAAGAAAGAAATTTACCTAAGAGAGTCCATATCCATATTTAATTTCTGTCCAGAAATCTAGTAAATATTCTTTGAACAAGATTGAGATTTTATCAAATTTTGATTTTCTTTTAAGAGGGTTTAATATTATTAAACAAGAATCTCATAATTGAATACCTACCTAGATAATTCTTCACTACTTTATTAGTTTAATTTTTCAATAAATAATTTCTATTCCAATAATTTATCTTCTAAGCTAGCTATCCTGCTTAATAGAGTCTAATTGCAAGCAACTAATTCTCCATAACCTGTTTTTGTTAATTTTTTAAACATCTCCTCAACATCTTCTTCCATCTATGTTATCATTTATTTTTGCCTTTCTATTTATATTCTCTAATCTTAGTTCTCACTTTCAAGCATGTATATTTATCTCTTAAAGAGGAGGTCTTTTTCATATTAGTTCTTTAAAACATATTTTAATATAATTTTCTTGTTTTTACTATGAATTTACTTGCTGCTACATTTGTAATTCTAATTAAGTTTGCTTTAAACAAGCTTATAGCTCCTCATAATTTTTACTAAAATTAAGCTTCTTTAAATCATTTTCAACCATTTTAGATAATTCTTATTGCATTTTTTCAATCTAATCAACATAAAGTAATTAAGCTTGCCTAAGCATATTTATCTCAATGTTAAGCTCTTCATTTTTTAATTTTTCTTAATAATCTAAAAATAAAGAAGTTTAAAATAATTTTCCAAAAATAGCCATTACATTTCGATTTCAGTTCTTCAAAAATAATCTCAATTTGCTAAATACTGTTCTACATTTAATTTTTCTAATTTTTAATTTTTCAAATTTCATAAAAGTATTAACAATTATAATTTTATAAACAAGCTAATTACTAATCTTCATAAATAATAGACTAAAAATAAGTGGCTTCAATTAAAGATTCGTAGTATGGTAGTTATTTTTAAAAATTTATTTACAAAAAATTAATTTTAATAAAAAGAAGAAGAAATTACCAGATATGAAATGGAATTATATTGATTGATTTATATTTGTAATTATTATAAATACATAAATATATTTTTAAGTATTACTTTATTTGATTAATTTTAGATTAAAAGTTAGAGGAAAAAAGAAAAAATGAATTTTCTTTGAAATAAAAAAATAGGTAAAGATGATTGAATTTTAACTACTAAACAATAAGTAATAAGTGGTAAAATAATTATTTTATGCAAGTACTTTATTATTCATAATACAATTTATTTAATTAAGGATTTTCTATTCCTATCATAAGATTTAATATTCTTCCCTATTCATTTTACTCAATTTTTACTGTTCCTTCCTCTCTTTTAATTCTTTTTAGAAGTAATTTATTTACTCTTTTTAGTTTTTTTAATTAATTTATTTAACTTTGGTACTTAAGCTTTCTTTGATTTTTAATTATTCTTTTCTTCTTAATCATTAGATGAAAGAGAAGAGGATGAAGTAGAAGAATTTTTTTCAGAAATATTGCTCTAAATTGAATTCTTATCTTCTTCTACTTTTACTTTTTTATTCTTTTTTTTAAATAATTTATTTATTTAAATCATTTTAATTTTATTATTGTTTTTTGTGATAATTTAATCTTTTGGAGATGAGATATTTTTCTAGTCATTCTCTGTTTTCTATTTTTCTATTATTTTTTTATTATTAAAAAGCATTAAAAGAATATTACCATTTACCATAATTGTTTACTTGTTGGTTTAATTCCTTAAAAACCTTAAGGAGATTACGTGTTTGCAGCAAATGACTATGAAATCAATTAATTTATATCAATAATGGAGAATTCTTTTTCAGTCTATACTTTATATTTCTCTCTAAATATTTCAATATTCTATTTAAGTAATTCAAATTTAAACTTTTCTCTTTTATTGACCTATTAGCATAATTACCTTAATCTTTCTATTTCTAAAATCTTTTATACATATTCGTCTTTTAATTTCATTCCTTTATTTGAATTTTTTAATCCTCTTCCGTTATTCATAAGCTGTATTTCTTATTATTCTCTTCTCTAATTAATGTTAATATAAGTTATTAGAATATTTATTAGATATGATAGTAAGTATTTTACTCGATGCTATGAAACTGATTAAGAAAACTACTCAAAGACGGATTCTCTTAATATTTATTTTATGTCACCACCTAAAAGCATATATATACCCTTATATTTCATGAGTAACTCATTTCTTAGGCATCTAGTACAATAACAATTACCCTTGATATATTTATTACATTTATAAATTTATAAATTCTTTTAAATATCAAAATGGCTACCTAACAGAAAGGACAAAGCCAATCATGCTTATCTTTAATTTCAGAAAGAATTAAATCATAATTCTACTTAAGACAAGATCTGCAATACATTCTTTTGCAAACAAGATCACCATCCACCTTTTAGAACATAGTGAAGCAATTTCTTTTCTTATTAACTTGAGGCTTTTTACTAGATGAATTATCAGATTCAACTAATAATTAATTGAAAATATTATTATTTTGAAATAAAAATTAATTCTATAATATTACGTTAAGAAAATAAGAATGGATCAGTAACAATATAGTTGTGGACTGGAAGACCTAAAGTAGATGATTTATATTTGCATTGAATAAGAATGCTCTTTTTAAATAAGTGTTTGCAATGATGACAAGTATCATACTAGTTCATGCGATTACCTTACATTTCTTTTTATTTTATGAGATCTTTTATATTCTTTAATTTTAAACTATTTGGCTTATCTCTATTCTTTTGAATGTGATTCAAACCTAAAAACTATTATTAAAGGAGAATTGTTTTATTTAAAATAATAATTTCTTTCTAATTTTACATTATTTGCAGTGTGAGAATATAGAGTTTTTTAAGGAATGTTATAAAAAGTAAACAAGTTTTAATCACGTAAAGCATTTAATTCATCAAGAAATTCCTCACTAACCCACTCCGTATATTCATTATAAGCCTATTCAAACCTCAATTCAAATTTAGGATAATCCTCTTTATTAGAATATGCAGTGACACAGGAAATAGTTTCTGCAAGCTATCTTTTCTCTAATTTAAGGATGGTGGTATAGAGGAATGAAGCTTATAAATTAATATTCTCTAGCTTTGAAAAATTCTTTTCTAATAATAAGAATTTCTATTATTCATATTCTCCTCTTTCTTCTCTATCATTATCAAGTGGCTTTAGATTTGATTTAGGCAAGACAAAGTCAGTTTCTAAATAAATCATTTACTATTTACAGAACTCCATTTTTAATTGTTATTCTAATCTATTAAATAAATTTATTAATAATAACTCAAAAAGGTACTATATTATAATTGTAGTACTTATGTATACTCTAATGATTCTATTAATTAATATTCTTAAGCTCTTCTTTCAACTTAATTGTTTCTTCTAAAAGCTCATCCTTTTCTTCTTACATCTCCTTAAAAAGTTAAGAATTTTCTGTGATCTGCTAAATTATCAATTTTAATTGCTTCTACTCCTCTTAAAGGGCTTCTAATTAATTTTAATATCCCGTAGTATTCTTAGGAATTGCTTTCTTCTTCTAAGAGAGTATCTTTTAAGTGAGAGATTTATCCTTTAAATACGAGTTAGCAATTAAGAAAGTAATTCTCATATGAAGAAGAATATTTTCATAGTTAATATAAGATAATTCATCATCTTAATATTGTCTTTTGACGGATTCATCTAAAATATATTAAACTGCTAAATATGCTCTCCAATCATCCCATTCAAGCTCTATATTATCGCCTATATATATAATAAAATTATTATAGCTAAAGTTTAAAAAATTTATTTATTATCTTAGACTTATAAACTTAATGACCCCATTTTTAAGAATGTGTAAGAATAAGAATAAACAGATATATTGATAAATAAAACCCTAATATTTGATTGGATAATCTAAGATTTTTTGAGATTTTTTGCAAATTATTGAAATTTTAGAGATCTTTTGCAAATTAGCCTTTTTAGCTATAGTACAGATAAAAGTAGAAGGAATTCTATAAAAAAGAATTTCATTTAAAAATCAATAATTCTTTTGATGGAAGCTTTTAAAAAAGGAACTAAGATGATTAATTGATTTAAAGATAGAGTATATTACAATCTAATAGAGTATTGGAAATATTTTTTAAATATTCAAGCTTATTTTCATCTTGACTTTGCACTCTCCTTAAGTATGTACTATTAACATGCCTCCAGAATTACCTCATTTAATGGTCTGTCTAAGACAGCCCCTAAATTTATTAGTAATTAATCTAGTAATTGACACTTCTTACTTTTAAAATATTGCTTTTATTCAATTAAAAAACAATAATTAATGGACAATTCAACATTTTTCATTCTTATTATTTGGAATCTATCTAATCATCTTATATAAATAATTATATTATACTTTGTAAGAGGATCATATAAATCGAAATTGCTGTTCTTCTTATCCAATTTTATTATCTTTTCTAATGCATTGCGAGAGTCGTCATCATCTTTTCCTTTTGTATCCTTCTTTTTTTACAGTTCTGGATTTGCCTCTTTCACATTTTGCTAATTTTTGATTTCATTCTTAATAATGATCTACTATTTTATCTTTTATTATTCTAATTTTTATTTTCTCTTTTCAAGTAATTTTTGCTTTAGACGACCCATTTTAATCCCTCCAAAGTACCTAAATTTATAATGCAGTTATTTATTTATTATTATTGTTGTTGATCTTGTTTCTGTTCTTGCTTTGAAATATTTTAAAATTTTCTATTTTTTTGTTTTATTTATCTTTTTTTTAAAGAAATGAATGCTTATTACTTTTGTTAATTAATTTGCGTAAATTGAAAAGGAGATCGAGATTCTACCTCTATTTAATTGAATACAAAATATTTTTATAATATCTAGTTATTATAATTAAAATTTAGCTAAATAACTTCCCTCTATGAAAGATTTTTTCAAATATTTTTTACTTTATTCATTTTACTCAACTATCTCATTCTTATTCAATCATTCAGTAATTTCATTAAAAAAATATTTAATTTTTTCTTCGATTACAACTCATTCTTTTATTTTCTTTTATTTAAGCATATCATAAATTAGGATAATTTAATCTTTCGTCGTTTAAATTTGATGAAATAAACCATAATAAAAGATTTATAAAGTCAGCAAAATTTTGATTACTCTTCTTAAACTTCACTTATTTTAAAATCATAATAATTATTCGATTATGATTCTTTTTATAGATAGAAGTATTCTACATAAATTTATGGAAATTTGATAGAATTTACTTGAAAAAAAATATTTTTTAATAGCATGAACTAATCTTGATTCACTTTGTATAAATTAAAATAGTAATAAAATAATTTAAAATAAACTTAATTCCATTTAAATTTTAATTAACTTAAGGAGAACCTTTGAATTGCAATTTTTCATATAAAAAAAGTGAAAATAAATTGAAGTAAAGTATTAAAACAAATGCAATACATAGCAAAATAATAATTAGCAATTGCTAAAACAGAATATGTTTCATATTTTAATTAATTAAATTATGAAATAAATTTTTTAATAAGTTAAAGCAATGAAGAGAGGGAATCTACAATCTATCTATTTCAAATTCATTTTATTATTAATATTAAAAATTCTTGAATGAAAATATAAAATTTACCTTCAATAAATATAATAGATAAGTAAAATAGAAGATTAGAAATTTTCTCGAACCATAATTAATAAGTTTCTTACATCAAAATAAATAAAGATTACTAAATTAAGCAAACCAACGAGTTTCACTGCGATCATTCAGATTCTCATGAAAGATTTTCTATCAGAATTATAGAGTTTATGAATGATTTAGAAAAGGAATAAGCCCAGATATTATTGTTTAAAAAAAGATATAGTAGCTAATGAAATGAAATCCTTACATTATTTATATTAAGAATTCTGATAAGTTATATTGCTTGACATGATTTGCTCCGTTTTAGAAAAAAAGAATCTTAATAAATAGCAGTTTAGAACATTATTATTTTCAATCAATTTTTGTTACATTCCAAAATTTTAAATCAGGATATTAACTATCAAAAAATCTGGAATGATTCTATTTTACTAAATAGAAAGGAGTATAAATCAAAAAAGTAAACATAATAAGATATAATAAATAAAAAAGAACAATTTAAGAAATATTTAGAAATTGAAAATTTGAGAAAGTAAGCCCACTTTAAGTGAGATAGTGAAGTTAGTGCATGTTTGAAAGCAATAGAAAGTTAGATTTAAAGCCACATTCCGATACAATATAATACGTTAAAATGCGCAATTAAGGTGATACTGATAAATATTCTTCAGTAAACAAAAATTTGCATGAAAATACTCTTGAACTCCCTATTTAAAATCAAGAAGACGATTCTGAGATTGATTAATAGGCAAATTAGTTATTTAATAATGATGGATCTTTCAAATAAGATAAGAATGATAAAGAACCCCCTAAAAGGGTGAATATTTTTGCTGCAAAGCATCGCAAAAACTTAAGAAGATTCCTGAATTACTCTTTAGAAAATAAAAGTCTACTAATTTCTGGAAATATTGGATTGATAGTTACTTCTGCTTGTTAAATTTCTCTCCCTTACCTAACAGGTAAAATGGTAGATGTGATTACGGATTCAAAATCATCTGACGATTTAACGTAAATTTATTTTATTTAATTTAATAGATTATTAGAAAAGATTGATTAATTTAGATAAAATCCATACAGAAATAATAAATAGAAATTAAATCAATTAGAATTTCTTAAAAATAAGAGTAACTCTAGATTTATAAAATTGAAGTAAATTTATATAAAAAATAGAACAATTGCAGTGATATTCATATGTATTGGAGTTGTCTCAAGTATATTCTCATTTATTAGAGGTTACTCATTTAATTTACTTGGCGAAAAGGTTATGCTTAGATTAAGAAGTGAACTATTTGAAAAATTTTTAAAGAAGGATGTAGCATTTTATGATTAGAATAAAAGTGGTGAACTAATGAGTAGAATTACAAGCGATACTTCTATCGTTTAGAGTGCAGCTAGTGATAGTTTATCAATTTTATTAAGAAATCTAATTCAATTTATAGGAAGTTTTATTATATTGTGGGTTATTTCTTATGAGCTTACCTTGATTCTCTTTATTATAGTTCCTCCATTGATAATAGGAATTGCTTTATTTATTAAACAATTCAAAAAATATTCTAAGATTTATCAAGATAAACTTGCAATAGGAAATTCATTTGCAAATGAAGCTTTTGGTAATATAAGAGTAGTAAAGAGCTTTGCAAGGGAAGAAAAGGAATCAATAAATTTCTTTAAGTATATGTAAGATGCATATGTGTATGGAGAAAAGAAATCATTTTTACATGGCTCATTTATAGGCATTGTGACACTGCTAGGAGAAGGTGCTCTTCTTTGTGTAATTTGGTACGGAGGTAAGATGGTACTTGATAACAAAATCACTACTGGCCAACTCTCATCTTTTATATTATATACAATTACTTTATCTGCCGGTCTCCTTGCTGTTGGTGGTATTTCTAACTAAATAATTACTGCAGTTGGAGTCTCAGAAAAGCTCTTCGAAATGATGGATGTAGAAATTTCTATTAATTCGGGTATTAGAACAAAAAACACTTTAGATGGAAATGTGACTTTTGAAAATGTAACCTTTGAATATCCTACAAAAACTAATGTTAATGTAAAATCAATTCATTAATAATTTCTAATCATACAATTAATTTCTATTCTTTTTTAAATAGGTACTCAAAAATGTAAGCTTTGAAGTAAAATAAGGACAAGTAGTTGCTTTAGTTGGAAGTTCGGGTAGTGGAAAATCAAGTACTGTAAGTCTATTAGAAAGATTCTACGATGTGAATGTTGGAAAAATTAAAATAGATTCTATAGATATTAGAGAGTATAATTTGAATTGGCTTAGAGAGTAAATTGGATTTGTTTCATAAGAGCCTACTTTGTTTTCAGGCACTCTCAAAGAAAATATTGTTTATGGAGTAACTTCCTATACTTAATAAGATATTGAGCAAGCTTTGCAAATGGCAAATGCTAAATCTTTTGTTTTCGATCCTGCTGTATTCCCTGATGGCCTTGATACAATTGTAGGTGAAAGAGGAGTTAAATTATCAGGTGGTTAAAAGTAACGTATAGCTATAGCCAGAGCATTAATAAAGAATCCTAGAATATTAATATTTGATGAAGCAACTAGTGCATTAGATGCTGAAAGTGAATATTAAGTATAAAAAGCTATTGATAACCTAATGACATCTGGTTAGAAAACTATTATAATTATTGCTCATAGATTAAGCACAATAAAAAATTCAGACAATATTATTGTACTTTCTAATGGTGAAGTGAAAGAAATTGGTTCTCATAAATAACTATTATCAATAAAAGATGGTCATTATGCAAAACTAATTGAAAGGTAAATATCTGGATAAGATGAAATAGAGACAACTAATTAATAAATAGATTGAAATCCTTTATTCAATAAATTCATAAAAATATTTATATATACTTTATCATACTTTTATTTGGTTGTATTAATTAATTCATTATTTTTATTATTATATCAATTTACTTCTTTTAAATTGTAAAATAAGTTGGTTTTTAAACAAATAGATTAAAAAGTTTGTGGTAAATTAAATAAAATAAAATAATTTAAGTATTATATCTAACTAAATTGGAATATATCTTTTTAATAGGTACTATTTATTTTTAATGTTGGCTTGATCAGACAAAACCATTAAATAGTATAGATAGTAGCCATAAATTTTTTAGGAATTGTATCTATTTCTTTAAAAAATTAATTGAATGAAGATAGTATTACATTTTCTTAAAATTAGACACAAGAAAATTTATATTAAAATTATATATTTGAAATAAATTAATAAGAAAAAAAATTAATAAGGTAAAACGATTCTTATCTGATGGGAAGAAGTAGCAGTAGAAGTAGTAGCAGGGAAGATAAAAAGAAAAGAAAGAGAGATAAGGATGATAAGAAGAAGAAGAAATCTAGAAGTAGGTCTACAAAGAAGGAAAGTAAAAGAAAAAGATCAACTTCTAGAGATAAGAAAAAGAAACGCAGCAGCGATTCAATTGACCATAAAAAGAAGAAGAGTCGTTCTAGAGATAAAAAGAAGAGAAGCCATTCAAGGGATAAAAAGAAGAAGCGCGATAGATCTGATAGTAGAAAAAAAAATAGTGGTAAATAGAAAAGCTCTACTCCCGAAAAAGCAAAGAATGAGAAACCAGTAGAGTTGACTTAAGAATAAAAAGAGTAACTTGAGATACAAAAGAAAAGGGAGAGGCTCGCAAAAGTGAAAATGCTAAAATTCTTAGCTGAAAGCGATTCTGATGAGGATGATGATAAATAACCTGTATAGAAAGCTAATAATAATCAACAAATTGGTGCTTAAACAAATCAAGTGTCATAAAATTAAATGTAGTCTTAACAAGTATAAATGAATTAAATAGATAATTCAATTAAGGATACAATATAGTCCAGCAATAATTCTTAACTGTAAGCTCAATCAGAGTAAGACTTAATAATGATTTAAATATAAGAGTCTATAGCAGCTCAAGCTAAATTGTAAAATTCTGGAGCTACACAATAAGATGAGTAAACTCCTTCTTTTTCATAAATTCCTTAGAAAAGAGTTTAAGTATTTGCAACAACTGAAGTGGAAGAAGAAATGGATTTGGATAAAGACTCTTCCGAGTTTAATAAATAAAGCTTGCGCTATGTTGAAGATTATTTAAATGATAATTATGAAAACAATGAAAATTAATATGAATAAGGATATGGAGATGTATAAATTCCATCTTAGATGGAAGAAGAAGAAGATATTTATTAAAGAAGAAAACAATATGATTCTGATGATCTCGAATTTGATAATAGTGATGACGAAGAGTAGAGGGAGTAAATTCAAAATGGAAATAAATTAGGGAATGGAAAAAATCACTAAAATTCAGAGAAATTATAAAAATTGTAAATGATGAATTAATAGCAGGATGATATAGATGAATTTGAAGGGGTTTTTGGTTCTGAGAAGTAATAGCTTAATAATAAAGCTTTAGGCTTTCAAAATGGGAATAGTGTTAAAAATAATAGCAATATTTTAAGCAGTACTACATCAGCAAATCCCACCGCCAACCCAACAACCGCCATGACGTTTGAAATCCCATAATTAAGTATGAATACATCTAATTTCACTTACAACAAAACAATCAATTAATAGTAGTTAGTCGACGAAGATTAAGAATCAGATGAAAGTGATCTTGATGTTTTCATGAGATAGCTAGAAGGTAAAATTATTATTTTTTTAACTCCACAGCAATATTAATCCTTTTTATTTATATATTTTGATAGAAGAAGAAAACGGAAAGGCAGTATAGAATCAAGATAAAAATCCTGAAAATGTTAAAGCTCCATAGTCTAAGTAAAATTATATTACTATGGAAGAAATTTTAGGTAAATAATAATAAATAATATAGAAAGAATTAAATAAGTATAAAGAATCATGCACTATATTTTTTAATTAAATAGGATAAAAAACATTTAAAGAAGATGATTAAATTGAATAATAGCAATAAAGCTAGGATGATTCCTAATTCAACTAAAAAAATTAGAAATAAATTAACATTTTTAATCAGGAAAATGATGAGGGAGATGAAGAGGACGAAGAATTCTATCAGGCTTTTAGAGAATAAATGAAGAAATTAAAAGAAGAAAAGCTAAAGGATAACACTGGTGCACTTATTATGGATGAAGAGTAAGAAGAGGAAGAAGAAAGAGAAGCCTTTGTTGATCCTGAAAATGGAGAAAGTAAAGAAGATTATATGGAAAGACTTAAGAGAGAAGCTATGAAAAAGGAATTAAAACCAGTAGATTATAAAGATGATGATCTTGAATACTTTTAGAAGAATTTCTATATCGAAAGTAAGGAGATCTAATAGATGTCTGAAGAAGAAGTCAAGCAATATAGAGAGAATCTTGGTGATATTTAAGTTAAGGGCATTGAGGCTCCTCGTCCTATAAAATCCTGGTTACAAAGTGGACTGAGTGATAGAATTCTCAATGTTTTAATAGAAAAGAAAAAGTATGACAAGCCTTTCCCTATTTAATGCTAGAGTTTGCCAGTTATTATGAGTGGCCGTGATATGATAGGTAATCCATTTATTAAGCAAGTATTATTTTGAATGAAATCAACCCAAAATAATTTCCAAAATTTCACAATAAAATTAATTACTTTTTATTTTTCTGGAAATAATTTTATTTCTGATTGACTTTTTTTATTTTTCAGAGTTCATTTGTGGCTAAGGCAATCAACCAATCCATCCTTTGAATAACAAGAAAGAAATACTTCAATCATTCAAGACAAAATATCAATATAGATTCCACATTAAGGATTCAAGAATTATTTATGATAGGTATATTAACTTATTATTATTCTGTTATTATTTATAGGTATTGCAGAAACCGGCAGTGGTAAGACTCTAGCTTATTTACTTCCAATGATTCGTCATGTATCAGCACAGAGACCTTTAGAAGAAGGAGATGGTCCAGTCGGTTTAATTCTTGTACCTACAAGAGAGCTAGCAACTTAAATTTACCTAGAAGCAAGACCTTTCTTAAAGCCATATAAGTTTGAGATGGTTGCTGTTTTTGGAGGTACTGGTATTAAAGGTTAATTGTCTGAATTAAAAAGAGGTTGTGAAATTGTAGTTGCTACTCCTGGTAGATTAATCGATGTCCTTACTACATCTAATGGTAAAATCACTAACTTAAAGAGAGTTACTATGGTTGTTATCGATGAAGCTGATAGAATGTTTGATTTAGGTTTTGAACCTTAAATTGCTAAAATTTTAGCTACTACTAGACCTGATAAATAAACTGCTCTCTTTTCAGCTACTTTCCCTAAGAATGTTGAGAATTTAGCTAAAAAGCTAATGAGACACAAGCCCTGTGAAATTGTTGTTGGTGCTAGGGGTTAAGCCTGCACAAATATTACTCAAATAATAGAAATTAGAGATGAAACAACACGTTTGTATAGACTCCTAGAACTTCTAGGTATCTATACCGAACAAGGATAAGTAATTATTTTTGTTGACAAGTAAATAGAAGTAGATTTTCTTTACAAAGAGTTACGTTCCAGATATTATCTCCCTACAATTCTTCATGCAGGTAAATTCTAATATTAATAAATTTTCAAGATATAAAAGTAATGAAAATTTTAATTTAATATTATTAATTAAATAGGTGTTGATGCTGATGATAGAACTAATAATCTTCTTGATTTCAGAAAAGGAATATACAAGATTCTTATAGCAACTTCTGTTAGTAGTAGGTAAAAAACTATATATTATTTTATTTAATAGAATGAATATTTTTTATTTCACCTAATATCTAAAATATCTTTTTTCATTTATTAATTATAGAGGTATTGATGTAAAGAATGTAGTTTTAGTAGTAAATTACAAATGTCCAAACCACATTGAAGATTACATTCATAGAATCGGGAGAACTGGTAGAGCAGGAAACAAGGGTACTGCTGTAACCTTCCTTTCTCAAGATGAGGTATATTTTGTTTTTTTACAGCATTTCATTAGAATTTGTTTCCTTACATTATTTTATTAATAAATTGCAACTCAATTATTATAAACTTGGAATTGTGGTAAAAAATAATTACTTCTAATCATTTATTCTTAGAAATTTTGTAAGGATTAAGGAACGAACTTTACAATAAAAAAACTAATTATTCCTTTGATTTTAATTTCTAAATTTTTCTTCCAGTTATTAAAGTTATTAAGTAATTTTCAAATAATTAAATAATAAATTCTTTTTTATAATCTTCGATTTAATCACTGTTTAAATTTTTACCATATCTATGATAGGAGGGTACATTCCCTTTTATCTAGTATTTAATTAAGAGGAAAAAGTAATTATTTTTTTCTCCAAATATTTCATCAAATCCACTCAATAATAATTTCCAAAAACTGCAAGAATAATTACAAATTCTAAATTAAAAATTGCTTTTTTTATACTTAAAACTCAATAGTTGAAAGAAAATTTGATAATCTTATTTATTACAACTTTAACTTTCAATATTTTTAAATTTATAGGACAAATACAGTTTGGATCTGATCAAGGCACTCAAGAGAAGTGATCAAAAGGTTCCAGATGAGCTGATGAGGATGGGCGAAGAGTTTAAGAAAAAAGTCAAATTAGGGGAAGCTAAGATATACAATAATGTGAATATGTAAGGCAAAGGGTTCAATTTTGATGAACAAGAATAAGATAAACAGAATTAATTAAAATATGAATAAAAGAAATTCCTAGCCTTCCAAATGGGATTTGACATTGAGGAAAGAAATGATGATTTTATTTTTGGTAACAAGGGAGGAGAAGAAAATGGAAAGGATAAAAAAGAAAAAGAAGAACTCTCCTACTAATAAAAACTCCATATTATTAAAACATAAGATGAATACAAGGATATTAGAGAAGAACTTTTCTCCAAAGCTAGTGAAGTAGCTAACTAGAAGAAATAATAAGGTTTAGGAGATGTAGAAATTAAAAAAGCCATAGAAGATATCTTCAAAAAAGGCTTAGAAGACTTTGTGCCTAGTACTAAGAATGTAGACTAGGGTAAAATAAAAGTAGCAAAGATGCTCCAATAATTCGAAAAATCTAATGACATTGCTAATAATGTGTGTTGCGAAGAAATAGAGATCAATGATTACCCCGAAAACGCTAGAAAAGCAGTAACTAAGAGAGATTTCTTTGATAGAATTTATCTCCAAACAGGCTGTCTAGTTGCTTAAAAAGGTATATTAGTAGAAATAGGAAAGAAGGTGTAACCTGGTTTTTAAAAGTTGTACTTAAGAATAGAAGGGGATTCAGAACACTAAGTACGCATGGCATATAGAGATATAAAAGCAGAGTTAGAAGAGAAATCAATACAAATTTTCGAAAGAGGTGTGCAACAAGGTAGATTCACTATTCCTTGAAGTTGATTTCTATCTAAGCTTACATTTAATATTTAAATTTATTTGTGATATCTGTATTTTAATTTACAATGATCTTAATATTGTAATCTGTAATATTCCTACTTCATCTGTATGTTAACTAAAAATGAAAACAAAGTTTAGACTTTTTAAGTTCTTTTTTTATAAAATTTTAACTTAGGCTAATCATTACCTTCAACATTCTTTCTTTGATCAGTTTTTCATTGATACTTATTAACCTTATTTTTCAATAGTATTTCCTTTCGATTTCAAAAGCTCCTTATAAATTTAAGTACTCTTCTCCTTATATAAATTAATAATATTTACATAAATTAAAAACTCCTTTTTATTTCAAGAAATTTACATCAGAAAAGAAGAATAATTTAACCAAACACCCAATTCACATTTTCAAATAATCGAAGTAAGTAAATAATTTTCAAAACCATGTAATTTTAAATCTTACATTTACCTATCAAATGAAGTAATCAATCTATCAAATTATGTAACCAAGTAAATTTTCGCTCTCATAATAAAGATAATAAGAAGAAAAAGTTTATTTAAGGAAAAGGTAATAAAAAAATAATATACAATTTAAAAAAACATGAAGACTGATATTAATAATAGTAGAGAATTAAATATCTATTCTTGTTTTTTAACATTTAACTGTACTTTCAGAATAATAAAGTGAAAGCAGCCAATAAAAGAGAGAAAGCGATCTTCATAGAACTAGATTCAACTTCACAAGCGTAATATAAACCAATATAGTTGTTATCATCATCTTCTTTGGGGTAATTATCCTTAATGCAACTGTATGTTAATTCATTTCTGCATGCTTCATCAATAACATCATCTTTAGTACATTTTTTGTTAATCTAGGCCTTACATTCGTTTAATTTTTCAAGGTATGATTTTCCAAACTTATAGTTGCAATTGCTAGAAGTTTCATCACCTGACTTTGTTTCACAATCATTTTGCATGTATCTCTTATTGCTACACTTATATAAAGACTTAAAACTACATTCTTCCTACATACATTTAAACAACTTATCGTAATCTGCATTCTTCTTGAGTTAGCCATCGTAAAAAAGATCTGATTATTCCTAAGTATATCTTTGATTAATTTACTTTGTTCCTTTACCATAATCAACTGTAGCATTCAACAAATTTTAGCAATCTTAAGTCTTAGCGCACTAATTAACTTCGTCATCGCAGTCATCGTAAATACATTCAAAAACGTCAAGTAATGTTGTATTGCAAGCAACTAAACTTGTAGCAATAATGAATAAGAGGAGAATTTTAGTGTTCATTCCTTCCTATATTTTTCTTTCTTTTTTACTTTATTTGATTAATTTGTTAATTAAATATTTATTATCCATGAATATAAATGAATAGCATTTAAAAGTGGGTAATTAAGTAAATTAATGTTTATATAAATAACATATTAAACTCTTTAACTTACAATATTTTACTACAAATTTTTAATTGATAAAGGATAGCTTCAATTTTTTACTGATTATATATTTTTATTAAGACTATTTAGGATAAATATAGCAACAGATAAATAAAATTGAAGTAAATTTATAAATTTATTGAATAATTTATCCAACTATATTTTTAAACTATACTAACTATGTAATTTATTAATACATGCTTATTCAAAGCCAATAATCAAGGGAAACTTCCCAAATGTTCTTTATATTTTCCGTCTAAGTAAAAAATCATAAATAAAAAAGAGAGGAATCTGAATTTTTTCTCTTTTTCTTTTCAATTCTTATAGTTTGAAAATTAAATAAATTTCTTTTATTATTCTTAGTAAATATTTAGAAAAATTCAAGAATAATAAGAACTTTCTCCATATCACAAAATAAGTAACATCTAAATTTTAAGATGATCTTTATCCCTTATCAAAATTTTTTAAAAATATTGTTTGACTTGTTATCATCCAATTAAATTGCAACCCTTTTCAATTAAGTTTAGTCAAATGGATATCATAAACTAGAAATATGTTACCTTCACAATTACATAACATCTAAATATCTAATCATTTTTTAAATATTATTTTCTTATTAAAATAAAAAGCATATTTATTATTATTTTGTTTGAAACAAATAAATTTATCGTCCCTAGAACTAATACATAATTTATTAAACTTTTAATTTAATTTTAAGACTCTTTACAATCTTAACTATTTTAGAAATTTATTTCTTATTTTACCAATTAATTAACTAAAAGAATTGTAAAAGGGATAAATTTAAAAATAATTAAATATAATTATATTACAATACTTTCATTTATTTAAGTAATAAAATATCAATCTACTATTTTATTGTTTAAAGCAAGAGTAATATTTAATTTAAATTACCAAATATAAGTAAGTGTCTTTGTAAATTTATTAATTATTATATGCTCTTAAAACTATAAATTTAAGGCTAATAATTAAATAAATTTAATGATAAAATTAGATTATAGGTTTGTTTAATCATTTTTTGGAAAGCAATCTAATTAGAAAGAGGTTTAAAAGTCATAATTAATTTCAATTTTTTATTTTATCCTGCTTACTATGAGATTTTATAGGCTACTTTAAAAAAAGAGCAACTAAAATGAAATTAAAACAAATTATATATTTATTACTTTTTCAAATTAAAAATAATTTTACAATTATTTCTAAGGATTCTAAGAACCATTATTTTTTGTTGTAAATAAAATGCTTAAATATTATCCTATTCCCTCTCAACCTCGATCAACTCTCTTTGCGAGTACCGAATTTTACCGATGAGAGTTCTGAGGGAATACTGTTTTATAATTTTTATTTTGAAATTTATGTACTAAAAATTATGAGTTAGGATAAGTTTTATTTTTTTATGAATTAAAATATAAACTTTAACTTTCTATAAAAGTGGTAGTTATGATTGTCAATATGGAATTAGTTAATCAGATATTTATTAAAAGTATTTTATTTTTTAATAATTGTAATTATTTTTTATCTTTCCAATTATAGTAAATCTAGTATTTTATCATACTTCGAACTTTGAATTAATATAATTTTTAAGTATTATCAACTAAATTTGAACAATTTTATTAATAATTACAATTTATATATCCAGTGAAATTAATTAAGTTGAACATCTTTTTAATAGGTAAAAAAGGAGTATCTTATGTTAATGTTGCTTTCAAATTCAGTGCATAAAAATTAAGGAGAAATCAAATCATAAAATATTAACAAATAACATTAACAAAAACTCACTTGAAAATAAATAACCTATATCAATGAGTTTAAATCACATCGATTTACAACAAAAAAATTTAACTCCAATCAGATAAAATAGATATTACTTAAGATAAAATGGTTCATTAACAAATATTAAGAATAATATCTTAAGTACTTCTTTATTAAAAAAATAACTAAAGGATAATTCTACCATCTTTTCAGTAAAGAATATATCTTAGCCAACACTAAATTTTAACCCTTCAGCAACTAGTTTAAGATCAATTTCACAAAACCCCCCTTCACTTATAGGTGGTAATCTCTCTACTAAAGCTACTTTATTGACTTAAGAAAAGGTATAGAGTGTTAAAAAATTTAAATTTGCAATCGAATAAGATGCTGATGTGGAAAAAGTTAATTCAGATTTATTTCCTAAAAAGAGTTATGCTGAATTAATTCGTAAGTAGCCCAAAGATAAAATAAATAAGAACATTTAAGAGTTTGAGCGCTATATGATGACTCCTATGAGTGGTACTCCTAAGTGTTATGGAGATTTTGAGAGTGGATCAAAACTGAAAAATACACTTTAATCATTTAAACTTCCAGCAATAAATAATTATAACCAAAAAGTTGAGGCCACTATCGATACTATTAATGATGAATTATAAAAATATAAAAATATAAATAGAATAGTTGAAGTCGATGGATTTTATGATAAAAGCCATGATCTTAAAGTTTGTATGCTATCAAAGACTATGCATTCTCCTCGCACACTACCAAGAAGTTTAGGAATTAATAAATCACTGATGAATGACAAGAGAAAGGTAAATTGAGCATATAACTCCTCTTTTATACAATTTTTCTTTCTCTTATTTATTTCGTATTTGTCTATACTTTATTATTAGGATAAGTAGATTTTCATAGAATAAATGATTCTACTGAACCAATTGATATATTAAAATCCTACCAAATTATTATTCAAGCAATGAATAAAGCAAATTTAAAAGAATGCAGGCTATTAATTTATCATTATCTACTCTTATAGATATTTAAAAGATTTACATATCTAAAAAATTTTAACTATTGAATGAATTCAAATAATCATATCCATTAATTAATTACCTTTTTGACTCATAAATCAATTAACTTTCTTTTTACTTATTTAGGTAAATATCTCAAGCCAATTTATTGGAGATAGATATGGTGAAATGGCAAGTGAGGCTTTCAAGCATGAAGATTTAGAGAAAGTGGAAAGTGTTAAATTAAAAGATAATAACTTGACATCAGCATCATTCTCTAAAATAATTTAGAATCTACCAAAAAATATATAAAAATTAAATTTAGCCGAAAATGTAAAACTTGGAAAGGAAGGTATAATGCACCTTGCACCCGCTTTATAAGATAAAAGATATAATTATTTAAGTGTTGTTAATTTAGAAAACACAGGCCTATTAGATGAAGGAGCCTAATTAGTTATTTAATCCTTGCTTAATTCTACAGTTGTTTAAGTTCTTAACCTTTCAAGAAATTGCATTACTGATTTAATTGGACCTACTCTTAAATAATTTATTGAAGGATCTGATTCTCTTACAGAGCTCTACATGCATTGGAATAAATTATCAGCTTAAACAGGAAATCATATTGCAGACGCACTTAAAATTAACAATAACCTTATGGTATTTATAATTTATAGAATAAAATTTTATTTTAAAAATATTTAAATAATTAGACTTTAGATCTGTCATTTAATAGATTAGGAAACTACTTTGGTTTGAATTCTAAAATGTGTGGTAAGAAATTCATTGAAAGTCTTAATAGACCTAAAAGCAATATAAGGCATTTAGATATTTCTTATAATAATTTTACTATTGAAGAAGGAAGAATTATATAAGAAATAATTAAAGCTAATGATGGTATCATTGGATTTCATTTTGAAGGTAACTGTAACGATATGTTTTATGTTGACTCTAGAGGTTTTCTAATCGAAAGAAAGTAGGAAGATTCCTCAAAAGAGCAACTAAATTTAAAGAAGAAACGTATATAAGGTGTTAAATTCATTGGGCATAATAAATTATAAAATGATACTATGAGTGTAGTTGATAATTGTTGGATTTGTGATGGATGGACTGAGTTATAATTTGTTGTTGATGGCTTGGGTGAATGTACATTTTTACACTTAGATTTCGAAGGATACAGACCTATATGTATGGAAAAATAATCAGATGGTAAATTCTCTCTTACTAAGATGTGCCCTCCTAAAAAGAAAATCAGGTTTTTCTTTACTGATCCTACTTAACACGTTGCTTTTTCTACTGAGCATTACTAAAAAGAGAAATAGGTATATATTCATAATAATGCTGTTGCTTTCAAGCGTATTCAATAGGCTTAAGCTGGTTCATTAGCAGCATTACCAGAAGTTAATGAGGATGTAGAAGATAACTTAAATAAGTCAAAAGTACTAACTACAACAAATTCGTAACGTAAGATTCCAACCAGTTCAAATCTTGGTAATACAGAAAGGAGTACAAGCAAGAACAGATTTACATAGTACAATTAAAAGAAAAAATAATAATAGAAAGACTTGAAACCAAAGGTAAATGAAAACAAGAATATGTATTCAGAAACAATGTAATAGCTCACTTATAATGAAAGGACAGGAAAATACACTATTGTTTACTAAGATGGAACTCCAGTTGATTATGAAATGCCTGAATACTTCAATTGTTACAAAACTGATATTAATAAATCCGTATTTTCAAAGTATAAGGATCTATAAATACTCTCTTATCCTCGTGTTCCCGAAAAAGTTATTCAACTTAGTGCTAAGAATGAATGGGTTGTTGAAAAGAGTATTTTTAAGGATTTCATAAAAGACACTGATGACTTAATTGATAAGTGCTTTGAATTCGATTTTAATCAATCCCGTATTGCAAAGGTTATTAGTGATAAAGATGATTTGGCAAAAGTGAAGACTATTTTACATGAGAACTATCGTAAAATAAAGAGAAACTATAAATTATACTCTTCCTACTCTTCAGGTGAAATATTTTGCATAGCTCAGAATATTCTGTCATAGTTTGCTATTAAATGTGGGATCATTGATAACAGATTCTCCTTTGCAGATCTTGATTACAATATCATTGCCACATCTTCTGTTCAAAAAGTTAATAACTATCTTAATCCAGATAAAGTTTTAATTAGATATAAATTTATGGAGATCTTGGTTAGAATAGCAGGTGATAAATACATAAAATACGGAAAGTGTAAAAAATATTCAGAAGCAGTTACTGAGCTATTTAATGATTCTACTTTACAAGAACAATTAGACTATGCTGAAGATGCTTAAGAATGGAGAAATACTAAGTAAGTTTATGTTTTTAATCAAAAATTTAACTAAATATTTTAAAAATTAGATTTTGGAATGAAGGCTGCGATATTATTTTCAAATAAAATATGGACTTAATGAAAATCCTTTGGAATTAATTTGCTGACTCTCGTAAAACAGAGAAAAGAAGCTTTATGAATTACAAGACTATGAACCTAACTGAATTCAGAGATTTTCTAACCTACTTCGGTTTTATAGATTCTTCATTTAATGAAAGAGATATAAATATTGTGTTTAATATGTCTATGCAAACGTGCATTGATGAAATCAGTAACGATAAGCATTTACTCATGAATTTCAATGAATTCTTAGAATCAATTGCTAGAGTTGCAGAAATTAGGATTTTTAAGGAAGAAGAAAATGAAGAAACATAACAACACGATTCTTCAGATAAAGAAGAAGATGAAAAAGAAGAGGGTGAAGATGAAGAGGAGGAAAGAGAATACAGCTAAAATGATGAAGCTAAAAATAATGGTTCATCAAAATAAACTTCTAGATATAACTCTAAGAGAAATTCTATTGATGATTCGAAATAATAGGAATCCTCATTGGCTCACATTCAAGATGAATTCTCTGAAGAAGAAAATGAAGAATTGCCAACAAAAGGAAAATCAGTAATGTTTGTTAAGCAGAAGACAATCGATGCTGATTAAATAAAGAAATCATTTGCTCATCTCATGTAAGAAAATAATTCCTCAAGACAAAATACTCCAAGTAAGACTAGAAAATATAAGAACGGAAGCTAGAATTCCTTAAGAGGTTCCTAAAATAATTTAGACAGTGATAGTTAAGATAGTATTGAAGAAACTTAAACTCATACTCGTATAGTTACAAAGCCTAAAATAAATTAAATTTAAGCTGAAAATAGCTCTAAAACTAGCAATATAGATATTGATTTTATGAGAAGATAAGAAAGAAAGGCTATTAAATAAGCTCCTCTAAAAATAAAATTATTCTAATTGATTAACTTCATTCTTAAAAAGTAAGCTGACAAAGCTAAGGTAAATAAATTATTTTAAGTTAAATACTCATTTTAAATATTAAATTTATTTTAATATTTTCTTTTAAAAAAAGAAAGGAGATAAAAAGGCCTATATTTATAAGAAATAATAAAGCTTATTAGATCTTAAAAATTCTATAATTTCTGTTGATAGAAACAAAGAAGGGAATGGATACATTAGAAAGATTGAAGCAAATAGATTATTTTAGAGAGCTACTGATAAATTATAAGTAGAAGAAAATTAAAATAATAAAAAATGAAATCTTAAACTAACTAAAATATTATTATTATTGTTATATATACAATTTACTTTTTGTTTCAAAACTTTTAATTTATTATTAATTAATTTCATTTACGAATAAGATAAGTATTAAACATATTTAATAAATCCTATAATTTAATTCAAACATAAATAAAGAGAAAGAACAAATGTAATTCTAAATAAAAGATTGAAAGAGAGAGAGATTAAATAAAATAAACAAAAAGTATAAAGATATGATTTATAATAAATTTAAATAGAGGATAATTAGGAATATTAGAAGATATGAAAGTGTAAAGGCAAATGAGAATACTTTTTAAGTAATATATAATTGCAATTAATATAAATTTAATTATGTTTACTTTATTTATTATAAATAAATCAATAATCAATTAATAGTTCTCTAAAAAATTATCAAGAAAAGTGATAGATAGATGGATGGATAGTTAATTACTTTGATAGTTGGTTCTATCAATAATGTCATAGTTATTTTGCAATTTATAAATTATAAGAATTAATTGTGTGGTTATTTATTTTTGATGTTAAATCGTTATGAGAAGCTTCATTATTTTTATCCCTCATTCTTCAAAAATTTCCATGCAAAGTATGTCTTTTATTTAAGTTTGTTGTTGATGAAGGAATCATTCCAAATTCTAAAGCCTTTTGAGGAGTTTAAGAATCTTTCAATGAAGTTTTGGCTGATTTAGATGCATTAGATGTAAGGAAAGATTACTTTTTACTTTAAGATGTAATATCTTCAAAGTATTTAATGAAGTTATTCTTTGCAGAGTAGAGATTATCATTAATAGATAGCTTTTTATGTTAGGGTTCAAGGGATTTTCTACTGTTTTAATTAGATTTTTGTTTATTATGGCTTTTTTTAGTTGCTGATTTAGCCATGTTTGGATTTATCCTTTACAAAGATTATTAGTTGCTATTTCCTGAAGCTAAAATACTGAAATCTTAAGTTAAATAGTGTTATATAACTGCTGTAGATTGTTGTAATTAGTTTTGTTAAGCTTGGGATAATCCATGAGGGAAATTAAGATTGGCAGATTATCCAAGACTATTGTTTACATTGTGAAGAGATTGATATGCACCATTAGATACTGCTCCAGAAGATTAGATATTATTATGTAGATTGGTTGTTGTAAGATTATTACTAATGCTATTTCCGATTGAGCTACTAGAGGGTAAAACAAGAGATTATTGCGCAACCTTTGTTAAATTTGTAGAAGAGAGGCCTGTCATGTTTCCGCAACTATTCTTTTTCTTTTAGATAGCCCCACCTATTTAATAATTATTTTCTTTATTAGTAATAGAGTTGTGGATGTTGTGATTACTATTAATTTTATTACTGGTAGTGGAGTTAGGAGCAGTAGTTGAGGGAATATTTTTGGACTAGAACGAATGTGATTTAGCAGCGTTAGAAATAGTATTAGTATTATTGTTATAATTAGAATTAGCAGTAGTGTTAGCTGTATTATTATTATTGTTGTTAATATTGTTAGTGTATGAGCTAGTTGCACTATTTGGGGGATATGAGAGAAGATGGGATTAAAGTTAATGTTATGATTATAATTATCCATTAACAGTACTACTCATAGGTTACAAATCATTTGTTAAAGTATTGCTACAATAAGTATTATCATTACGGACACTATTTGAAGCTGGGTGAATTAATGATAGAGAATCTTCACGTTTTTCTAAAGGAGCTTTCTTTTTGGCATTTGCATTGGAAGCAGTTACTGGTCTCTTTGCTTCCATCATTTAATAGTTCTTAGGGGAATAGCAAGGTGACATATACCTCTTCTTATCTTAAGAAGAGGAAACTACATGATGAGCTACTGATGATAATGTACTGCCTCCATATTAGTTCATTTAAGCTTACTATTAAGCCAATTGGTTGATTTAATGATAGTTCATGTGATGAGAGTTAGCATGAGTATTGTGGGCAACATTAGAATTATTATTCTTTAAGTTTTTAGTTGAATAACTCATTTACCCTTTTAAGAAACTCTTAATAAGTGCTGCAGAATCTACTGATTTATCTTTAATAGAACTATTTGTATTATTGTATCCACTCTTGAGTATATCTAAATCTAAGAATTTATTTTAGGGTTTGAGAATTGCAGCAGCAGCTGAATTGTTAGCATTAAGGGTATTAGACATATTCATTCCTAAATGGACATTTTAACTACTCAAATTGTGATTATTAGTACCATAAATAGTGCCTCCAATGCTATTATTTCCAATAAAGCTAGGCTTGTTAGAAGCATTTTTTTTAGCTGTGTTTTGTTAGCTGCTAGCCTAATGACGAGTAGCGCTATTTTCAGTATTTGTACGCTTCTAAGAAGTGAATTACTAAATGAATTGATTGTTTGCATTTGTGGTTGTTGTTTAATTTGAATTAGAATAGCTTTAATTAGATTAAATACCAGGACCTGGTTTCATAGGAACACTATTTCTAGAAGTACTGGGACATTAATCGTTATTATTACCTCCTTGGTTTTATCCACCTCCATAAGAAACATTATTCTAATTAGTGTTTAACCCGCTATTAATGTTTGTGCTATTTGTGAAATAATAGCTATTATTATTATTTCCATTCTAATTATTTCCTACTGTATTTAATGTACCGTTTTGTAAACCTACAAAATTACTTTTATTATTTGAACTGGTATCTTATGCATTAAAAGAATTCTATTAAAGATTTGTCATTCCTTACTATCTAGAATTATTATAATTATCGCTCTTCAAAGTAGGAGCAGTACCAGGTTGATGAGATTGCATAGAACTGTGCATTTTCTTTTATAACAATCTCTTGTCCTATTAAATTATACTCTAGGTGTGACTATTCTGAGTTGTCATAGGGAAACTATCTCTCCCTACATTTCCATGGGTATTTAAATGAGTAGAACTTTATTCTTTCTCAATCTCTATTTCTAATTAGTTTTACCTGCTTAAGTTTTATAAAAGAAATTGATTATTAATTCTAAAAAATTTAAAAAGTTTTTTAAACATTTTAATTCAATTTTTTTCTGTTTGTTAAATGATAATCAAAATAACTCTTTTTTACCTTAATAATTTAACTGAGGTGGGATTTACGTAGAAGAAGAAACTAAATAAAGATTCTTTATTGGAATTACGAGAAGTTATATGGGGTACTTAAATATCTCTAAATTCTGAATGGATATATGAGCTATTGATATCAATTTAGATAGGAGGTTAAATCTTTTAATTTATAATATCTTTCCAATTAACATCATTAAACCATTAGCATGATTTTATTTGATCAAATGATTTTATTCTGAAGTTAGGTCTTTTATCAAGCAAAGCATAAAGAAGTTCGCTGAGATGAGGGTTTAAATAGTCAGGAACTTCTAACTCTTCGTTTGCAATATTTTTTAAAATTGTTTCAGTATTGTTAGCATAGAAAGGAGGTAAACCAGTTACTAATTCATAAAGGAAGGCACCAAGTGTATAGAAATCTACAGAGTAGTTATATCCTTTACGGAGTAAAACTTCAGGTGCCATGTATTCAGGAGATCCACAGAAGGAATCAGTCATTTCTTCGCGTTGCATTCCAATCTTTGAAAGACCGAAATCGGTTAATCTGACATGTCCATCCATATCTAGAACAATATTTTCAGGCTATTTTTAATTAAAAAGTAGTTAAATACTTGTGCTTTTAATTAAATGTAATTGTATAGAAAAATAAATATCTTTTTTTTATTTGGTTAGGTATTTATCTGTTAGAGAATTCTTAATTAGATGCTATAGTGGAATCTTAATTGATATATTTTAAATTTTTCAATAAATAAATACTTACTTTCAAGTCTCTGTATAGAATTTTGTTTGAGTGAAGATATTCGAAACAGATCAAGATTTCCACAAAATAAAATTTAGATTCGTTTTCAGTTAGTTTTCTATTTTGTAAGTGAAAGAAGAGCTCACCACCACAATAAAATTCTAATAAAAAATTTAAATGATATTCGGATTCAAAACATGCGTGTAGACTTGCGATAAAAGGAGCTTTTGCTGCATCAATCAATATCTTTCTTTCACGCAATAACTACTCTAATCTTTTATATTCACTTAAGTGGGTTTTAGGGATCATTTTAAGAGCAAATAACTTACAAGATTCTTTATGTCTCACTATAATAGAATAATAAAGTAAGTTAATTGCAATGATATTTTTAAATGTTTCATCATTTTATTTAAAGGATACGATACAAAATTTTTCTATTTATTTTTGCTTTCGAATTTATCTCCCTGTGTAAAAAATATTTAATAGCTCATAAGCATATCAATTTGAAAATTAACATTTAATTTAACAAATTTCTTTGATCTTTTTATTAACATTTGATTTAAAGGTTTTAAATTTTTTGAATATTTTTTGGGATTAATTAAACTAAAAGTGATATTGGCTTTTATTGTTTTTTGTTTGGTATGAAGATTAACTTGAAGAAAGCGTGTATCAATTATTCTCTTTATTATCTATGAAAAAGGAATAACTTTTGAATAGCTCTATAATTTATTAATGAAAGAATATTAGACTATTTACCTAAAAATACATCGGATGTACCACCCTTCCCTAAGCACTTCAAAAAATTGAAATCATGAATGTTCACTTCATAATCTTTTTAGCTTGACTTTTCATTTTTCTATGCATATACTACTCTAAGAAGTATGTTTTCTCTAATTTGATTAATTTTTTTGTTAGACTATGTTAAGTAGTAGTCAATAACTTCATTCTCACAAACTGATTCAAGGCAAACAATATTATCAAAGTTTGGAGATTGGAGCTGCTAAGCTATGGCTTTAACGCGTTAAGTGAGCTTAGCCACTGTGCCATCTTTTTAAATCTTAACATGTATTTCCTTTTCTTGGTGTAAATATACTGTGTATTCTAATGAATTTTATGCATCAGAATACTCTCTACTCAGCTATCCATTAATGAATTATGATGAGCTGTTTGGGGTTTTATTTCTACTCATTTTTGAAGGTGATAGACTTTTTACTCTTTGAAGCATTGCTTTCTTACTTTTATAGTTATATTTATTGTATTCACTATTTTAATCTATTCCTTTTTTACTTCCTTGAGCTCTAATACTTATTATTCTGATTGGTAATATAAACAAAAATATTATTCTTAACTATATTTCTTATCTTAATTATTTCTTTCTTTTTTTCTTAATATTTTTCTTAAATTGTTTGATTTTTTAAGGTATTTAATTGATTAGTTTTTGATTTATCATTATAAATGAATGCTCACTTCACTGTTTTATCTGGCTTTCTTTCTTTAATAGCATTGGTTAGGAATACCATAAATTTTTGTATGTTTTAATTGTAAAAGTATAGTGCAATATCAACTATCGGTACGTACTTATTTTCTTTCAATTCATTTTAAAATCTTTACATGAGCTGGTTAAATGAATTTCTATTCAAATATTGTTAATTGCTTTGGATTTAATAATATTAGAACATAAATCAGTGGTGAAAATTTTACTAAAAATTAGAGTATCAAATATCTGCTAATTTTTCAACAATTTACTTAAAAAATAAATTTGGTCATTTAAATTGTATAAATATTCTTTCATTTTTCTAAAAAATAGTAAAAATAATTAAAAATATCGTTTTGTAACTTAAAAATATGCTTAATTTCTAATTTTAAAATCCATTCTAATCTAAGATTATTTCCTTTTCTTATTAGAAAAGATATTTATTATTTTCTATTTTTTTTTAAAAAAACAATAATTTCGTTAAAACCACAAAAAAACAAAACATTAAATTTATAATTTAATTAATAGATTTGATAAAAATTGACAATTTATTTTTTCTTAAATCAAAGAACGAAATAGAACGAATAAATATCTTCAACAATTACTATTTCAATATAAATTTTAAATTCAATTATTAACAACAATAGTAAATCATACAATTTAAGGAAACAAATTAAATCTAATTGAATTAAATTTTTATAAAATACTATCTACTAATACCAATTACTTTAATTATTATTATAATTATAATAAAACAATAAAATTTAAATTAATTATTAGATATTATTTAAATTATAAAATTTAGGTACATATTTTTTAGTTAATAAATATATGGTTATCATAGAGCAAATACTTTTAAAAAAAGATAATATCTATCTTAAAATCTTTAAAATGAGAAATCACATAAGGAAACTTTTATAGATTTAATAAATAATTTTTTATTAAATTAATTAGTAGACTTTCTTAAGGAAAATACCAGTAAATAAATATTACTAATAATTTCAGATTTAAAAGTAATCAGGAAAGCTCTAAAAGATTGATTAAATAGTTTAAAAGAGCATATGAATTAAGTATTTATTAAGTTGCTTACTAAGTAAGATATTTGGCACATTTAATCATAAAATTATTATTGTATTTGTCCTAACTACACATTATATTATTTAATAATTATTATTATTTTATTTCTACTTTGTATTATTTATAGGGAGTAAACAAAAATGATATTGAAAACTATACCAAATTTTAAGCAAATTAGTATGGTAACTCTTGAAATTGAAGCTATGTCTTTCGTAGATCAAATTCCTCCCGAATTTTCTTCTCTTTATCATATTAAGACATTAGATATAAGATTCATTTCGTAAATATTTAAAAATTTAAATAAAAAGAATAGACTATTAAATTTCTATATAAATAGTAATATTTTTATTCAAGAAGATCAAATAAGAGGGTTAGAATAGCTTCGATAGCTATTGGCTAAGTTTTACATGCTTGAAGAGATGATTATATCATTTTAGCAGTAAAAATTAATTTTTTAATTAAGGAAAATAGTCATTATTTTTAAAATATTAGCTGCTAATCTGTGAAAATTCTCTCTATTTTTCGAAAAGAAGTACTTTAACCTTTGGACAATGAGAAAGTTATTGAAAAGTAATTTTATGAATTAGCCACAATTTTCTAATTATAATTGTTATTCAAATGAATTTAGAAATCAGATGAATACTCCTCCTGTCAGCCAATTATTATTACCTAATCTTAAAAAGCTTATTATAGTATAAATTAAGTAGAATTTATTTTTATCTTTTCCAAACGTTAATTTCCATAATTATTTAAATCCATAACAGCTCATTAATGGACCCTTCTGTAGAAGAAATAGTCCTATACAACTCTAATGATTTAATCTTTTAAAATTTGAGAGAAAGTAAGCATAATGTGTTAAAAATAATATTAATCTTATAAATTTATCAAACAAAGTTTAGCTCAGGATAACTAACTACTTTTTTGAGGATTAATTAATGCTAGTATTTCTATCAAAGATTTTTAATAGTTAAAAGATAATTAAAATTTAACTCGACGAGATCACCATTAGTTACAATTAATTTATCAAATCACTGTCTTATAAAACGTCATTTAAAGATTCTGATAATTCAAATACAAATATTCTTCTTGAATTTCTAAAAACTTATCCTCTTGTTATAGATGAAATAACCTTTGAGATTATTTAAGACATAGAATTAGATGATTCCATTTAAAAGATCTTGGCTATCTGTTAATAAGATTAATTACAATAAATAAGTATTTATATGTAAATAGATTTATTATAGGAGTTAAAGTTATAGTTAAATAATTTATTAAAAGAAAAGATACTACAATTACTCAAAGTTTGTAAAATATTTTTGAAATAAAGCAGTATGAAACCGTTAAATTGCAATTAATGTAAATAATAAACTTTTTATCAAAAATATCTCTCATTCTTTACTTTTTATGAATCAACATAATAAAAGTAACTGCTATTTGACAGAAGATACTTATTAATCCTTGCTTAATGGTTTATCATTGTAAAAAGCTACAAAAATTTTTTTGATCGAAGTCTCATTAAATATAATAAACTCTGCATCCTTGCTTAATATTTAAAATTAAGTGGTGAGAAAAAAATTAGTACAGATTTATGAAGCTTAGAAATCAAAAGAAGAATATTAATTTTAGTTGAAGCTTCAATCGAAATAATTTAAAAATATTTTCTTAAATACAACATGCCTTGATCTGAAACTCGACGAATAAATTCTGCATATAATAATTAAATAAGGAAATATATCAAAATATGAACTGGATTTATTGAATTTAATGATATCTGCAGATAAAAGCAATATTATTGAATTATAATTTCATTATGAATGGTAAATTATTTAGAAAATTAAATAATTTAATTATTTAGAAAATTAAATAATTTAATTATTTATTCACTAAATTAATCTTAGTTAAAAAACCAATTTAACCAAATTTATTGATTTATGCACAAGTCTTTCAAGTCTTAGTTCATTAAAAATATTTTATGGAGTCTTTAGGTAATTAATTAAATTCATACTTATAAGATTTTATTCTTATTGCTTCACTATTTTGATCATTTTAATGAGCAAATTAATTCTAATTTTCATAATTTTTAGTTTTATTTTTAAAATATAATTTTATGATTGCTCTTAAAAATAGCCCTTCTTCTTGTTTAGAAGATTAGTAAATTAAATCATTCTTTAAGTTTATCACCTCCCTTGAGCAAATTGAGACTCTTGAACTAGCTGGACCTAAGTAATTTCTATTTTATTTTACTATTAGTATTTAATTCTTGTTTTATAAAGTTTATTAACAGAAAAAAAGTAAGAAGATTATCTTGAGAATGCATTAAAAAAGATGAATAACCTAAGAAGTTTAAGTATTAAATATAAATTCATATAGTAAGTATATTATGAAAGTAATTTAATAATAATAAACTACAAAATTATGAAAATAGTTTAGTAAAAGTAGACAAAATTTTATCTTCTATCGGACAGTCGTTTTAATATCTAACAAATCTAAATAGTCTATCATTAGTGGTTTGCTAGTAAAATTAAATAATGTGTTATTTTATATCCTTAAATCCTTTTTAAATTTTAAGAGATGGAATGAAGTTATCTGATGCAGAGGGATTCTATAATAATTTGAAATATTTATAGTAACTAGAATAGTTAAATGTAGTTTTTTAAAAGTAAAAATATTATACTTTCCAATTTTATAATAAAGATTTTTATTTTTCTTAATTATCAGCATCATTAATTCGATATAAGTAGACCCAAAAGAAACTTATAAACTTACAGAAAACTTTATTTCACCAATTAAGAGTTTAGGGATGTTAAAAGATCTTTAAATAACTATCAAGTAAATAACTTATGAAATAATTCAATACTCATTAAAATTAAAATTCAGATTAGATTCTTAATTTGATTGTGATTCATTTATCCTTGACTGCTATAAATTACCACTTATTCATAATCTTAAATTGGAGCTTGGGTAAATTAATATTTAATCAATCAACTTTATTAAAGGTTCTTAAATATATGAATTAGTGAAAGCCATTAAACTAACTCCTCTTATGCTATCAAACAATCATTACAGAATATTTTATGTGGAGAGAATGTAATATTAATTTATTATTAAGAATAATTTATCCTCTTATAAAATCTTTTATTATAAGCAATCAAACAAAAACCTTAAGATTACATTAGATATTAATAAAATGTCATTCTATTTGTTGAGAGAGAGTGAATAGATCATACTGAATGTTGATGATTACTAATATAATAATTCCATTCCAAAGAATAATTATTATTAAGATATCTAATTTTAAACTAATGTACTCGAAAGTTTGATGGAATATGACTAATTAAAATAAGTTATTAAGATTTTCAACTTTTAAATGATGTAAATATAATTAATTATTCCTTTAAAAATATTAAGTCCAATTTAATCACCTTTTTCTTATAAAAGATAATAGAAACAGTTAGATTTTTAAGTACCCATCTCAGAAAATTATTTAAAATAATATCTTGACCTGTCTAATTTTTTATAAATCTACAATGAACTGACACACATCACATTATTTTTCAAATGGTAATTGAATAAGTTCTTTTTTTAATATATCTATCTATGGGTGAATTGTCTTACACTAAATTTAAATTGAAGACAGAAAGAAAGAAATTAGAATTATATTAATACAGTTTTACACACAATATATTTAGATAATTTTTTTCTTCAAATAATTAAAATAGTATCAGTACTGATTAGCTCTTAAATATCCTAAATGTTATCAAAACTAAGTAGAATTTAATTAAATTTAAAATAAATTCACCGGATCTTTATGAATAAAATAATTCTAATAATGATGAAAATCTCTAAAAAGTTAGATTGGTTTTATCAGAAATATATTAGAATTGTAATAATTTAAGATAAGTAGAATTTTAGAATCTCTCAAATTTAATAGAAATTTCTATTTGCCAAATCAATATGAAGAGTAAAGTGAAGATTAAATTCAGCCTATCGTAGACATTATTTGAAATACAGGTTCTGACTGCATTTTTACCAATTTAGCAATAAATCGATACAATAAAAATGGATATATACATGTAAAATTACCTCTTCTTCTTATGTTAATTTACCTTGAACATTCGATAATATATTTACTTACTTACTTTCTTTACTTACATCATATATGCGATTAATTTTACTTACTGAATTTTATTATTAAACATAAATTTATTTAGGTAAAATTTAGCCTCTTAAAATATAGAAGACATTATGAATGAAATAGGTCCATTAATTAGTAACATGGGTTATCTCTCTTCTATTCATTCTAAATTAATTACTGCTTTCAATACTGATTTTGAAGTTCCTAACACTTTCTTAAAATATTTAAAAGTAACCACAATTTCGTTATTTCTCTTATTTTTAATCTATTCCAATTTTCCTTTGAATGAAAAGATATCCTCTACTTTAAGTGAATTTAGTCTATGTTTTCCTCAAGTAGAATTCAGATATGTTTAAAATTCTCCAATCAGGAGAGGCTGTGCTTAAATTACTGTTTATGAATCTTCATCTATAAGGCTAGCAAACGAATTCTTAAAAATAAACCAAATCCATTTATATGTAGAAACATTTTTTTTAAAGAAAACAATATTAAAGTGTTTTATAGAATTATATTTCTATTCAAAGCTTAGAAGATTTAGTATAATTATTTAATTGTACTTTATTTTAACAAAAGGAGATAAATCTAGCTTTAAAATGTAAGAGGCTTTAAGATAAAACTAGTATTGGTGAGTTTATTAAATAGATTGGTACTATGAAAATACTTAAGAAATTTATGGTTACAAGCGATTCTAAGATATTTAGATATAATAGAACTTTCAATTCACTAGTATGCTTTTCTCTTTTAATATGTTTTCGATAATTTTGCAGGGAAAAATTATTGATTTAAAGTGGAGCTCTCAAAAAATTTAATTAATACTATCGACCTGAAATATTGTTTGATATGATGAAAATTGGACTTCTCCCTGAACTCCCTAACATAACCATTAATTATAATGAATTCATAGAGAAGTTTGTAAGTGGACAGATAGGATTTGAGAATGTGAACGAGGAGGATTTTTTAGAAGTGAATTAGTTCATTATCTTCTCCTAGCCAATCAGCGTGGATCAAAGGTATATAGATTATTTTAATGCCTCTTTATTTCAATTTAAAATGCTTTACATCATAATTTTAATAAAATAGTCCAGAATCTTTCACATCAAGATTTTTGGAAGCCACAGAAAGGGAAGTCTAAATTAGTGAGTTTTTTGGATGAAGAATATTTATTTATTTGAAGAGGTAGGTTTAAGAAATTTAAAAATGTAATAGATACTTTACTGATAGGTAAGTAAGTAATTGACCAATAGAAATTATCTATTAATTGATATATTTTATGTAGTCTATATTTTAAATTATACTTGACATTCTTTAGTACAAATCATTTATTAATATTTGTTTACAATTAAATACCAATAAAATTATTCACTTTTTCCCACTTATACGCTCTTAACCCTCAATATCAATGACTTACTTTTTTTGAGTCTACATCTCCTAAATGGTTCCAGAGAAATCACATAGGAGTTTTAAGAGAACAAATACGGATCATTTTTTTTAAATGAGTAGAGGTAGCGATAATATCAGTATTGGGAGTTATTTTATATATTTTATCTATTTCATAAGATATTTACTATTATTAAAAAGATACTGGTACTTCTTTTCAGTTTAGTAATTTAAAGTATGCTATCTATCTATCTTTGCTTTTACCTTTTACTCTATTAGCAAATTCATCGATTTTATTCGGAGATTAAATAATATAATGACTGTATCTATCTGTTGCTTATCTAATTATGTCAGATTAATTAGGTCAATTAAAAAAAATTGTTTAATAATTATTTTCTAACTCTACTCGCTTGATCAATCAATCAATCAACCAACTAACCAACCTTTGAAATTACATGCAATTTAGTTAGTTGTTAGGTGAATGGCTTTTAATAATAAGTTGGAAAAAAGATGTTTCTCGATTAAAATTTAGACAATAAACATTATTTTTATTTTAAAAATAATAAATTTTTCAATTTTCTCCCCAAATTAATTTTTAACAATTTTCTTATTATTCCAAACCTACTACATACAATAAATCTTCATTATAAAAAAGGGGTCTGTCTGCATTCAAGATTATTAACAAATTAATCAAGGAACAATAAAACACACTCCTTAATTTTTTTATTTTTTTTGAATTTTTTTTCCCTGGACAATTTTTTTTATTTTCTAAAGTAGTTGATTTAGATTTGATGTTTATGAATTAAAATTGATTGATTTTTTTATTAGTTTTTATCTTGATTCTCGTGAGGAAAAGATTTTCTTAAGGAAAGGGAAAGTGTTTGTTTGTTAGAAAAAGATATAAATTATATTAATTTTAATAGGTTTAAGAAAGGAATAGGAGATGATTTCATAATAATTATTATTATTAGTATAAAAATAAATATCAAATAAAAAAGTAATAGGGATATTACCTTTATTAAAAAAATAGTAGCAATAGGTTATTTAGGTTAAGGTTATAACTAATGTTTTGGGAAAAAGATTTCTTCCCTAACACTTCATACAAAATGAAGTGCTAGTTCTACGTCTTATGTTTGATCTGGGCTTTCTAAGGTCCTGTCATGAACAGTATTCCTTTCTTATTCTATCACCCCAACATTGAATGTTAAGTTGATCCTAATTCTGATGCATATACACCTTGTACTGAAGCAGAAATGTGTGCCAATAAATACCATTATAGATTCTCAGAAGAAAAACATATCTAAAGTATCACTCAAGAATTCAGATTCGTTTGCGATGAACGTCTTACTGAAGCCTCTATCCTTGGTTTAGCTATGGGTGGTTAAATTTTTGGTTATATTTTATGTATGCTCTACGACTTCCCCAAGAAGATCAAGGCCCGTATGATTCTTTATACCGTCATTGCTGAAGTTATTGTTCTCTTCTCAGTTAACTACTCTGAATTGAACATTATCACCATCTCCGTCATTCTATTCTCTTGGAACTTGCTTTTCGCTTTCTATTTCGGTTAATAGTACGCCTATATTTGTGATGTTTATTCAGCAGATATTAACAACTGGGCTCCCGTTATTCTCGGTTGCATGATGCCCCTCTTCGGTATCGTTTATATTGGTTTTGCTTATGTCTCTGATGACTGGAGAAACCACTTAATTAAGTTTACTGCCATTCCTCTCCTTGCTCTCGTTCTTATCTGGTACAATATGTATGATTACAGAGATGACGAAACTGTAGATCAAACTGTTGAAAAATCCAAGAACTCCCGTATTGAAGGTAGCGATTTGATATCAACTTTACTCATTCACTTGAAGGAATTACTCTCTTCCGAAAGATGGATGATTAACAGTATTGTTTACTTCATCTGCTGGGTAGGTGGTAATTGCGGTTACACAACTACTTACTTAGTTTTCAATGATATCACTGTTGGTACTTTCTACAAAAACTTATTTGTTTCTGCAATCTTTGAATTTGGTTCTGCTTTCTTGGCATTCTTCTTATCCATCTATTGCCGTAACAATGGTCGTGTTAAAGATTTGATGTTCTACACTGCTATCATTTCTGCTATTGTTTAAATCTCCTCTGCATTCTTCCCTCACACTTCTACTAGTACTCGTACCAGCTATTTCCTTACTATGGCTCCTATCCTCATCACAAAGGCTTACTGTAAGATTGTTGTTGCTTGCTTACTTATTGATATGCCTGGATAGATTCCTTTCAAGTTCCTCCTCCTTCTTTTCACCCTTTCTAACATCTGCTCTTTAATCTTTGGTAGTATGATGCCTTACTTCTATTTATTCATGCAATAAATGAATGTTTCTATCTTCTCTGCCTTCGGTATTATTACATTAATTTCAGCAATTTACATTTCAAAGATGACCTACATGTCTGACTTCGAAAAGAAGTAAAGTGAAATTGAATAGGGTGACCAATAGCTCCCTCCTCAAATGGCTATGGTTCAAACCCACGTTAAGAGAAATAGTCAACACAACTAAGAAAATCAAGACAACAACCAACAACCTCTTATCCAAATGGATACCAGAGAATGAACTAAAAAATAGGAAGAAAGTAGATGAATATATAGGGAAAATTAGTAAGAATTAGCAATATATTTCTATTTATTATCTTGCTAAATTGATAAAGATCCTCTCTCTTATATTTTTTAGAAAACTAACTAACTAACACTTATACTTTGCATGTATTTTTTATTTTTGATAATTAATATCTTCTTTAGTTCAATATCAATCAATCACATCAATTTGCTTTAATCTTATCTTTCTTCCTTTATCTTTAATTAACTTTTCAATGCAATTTTTTTCTCCACAGCCTCAGTAACTAATTTATTATATCTTTTTTTATTTCACTGTAGAACTTTTTAAATTTTTATTTGAAATTTAACTTAGTTCATCATACTAAAATAAAGTGAAATAATACACAGACAAAATAATTATTGCATCTATTGCAGCTGTCTATTTGGATGTATTCAAAAGTTTATTTGTTGGGGTATTATCTATTACTCTTTTAAAAATTTTAGTTTTTAAAACTCAGTAATCTTTTGTATTAAATAGATAATTTTAATTTATATTTTAGTATTATTAAGAATAATATTATTATTAATAAAAAGTAATAAAAATAAAATTCTCATTTGAATTCTCTGAAAACTGCTTACTTATTATATTTTAGCACTATACTTTTTAAATTGCCTAAAATAAGCAAGTAACAAATATTAAATAAATAAATATTCAAATCACTTCATAAAAAGTTTAATTTAAAAATAACAGATATATTAATAATTCAAATTCACCACTCAATTTTAAATAATGAGACATTGACTAACTAAATCAAATTTGAGTTTAGAACAATCTTACTAATTGCAGATCTTAAAGAATAATAAATTAATAATATAATAAAATATTCTATAAAAGTTTTAGAAAGAATAATACTCAATCAATTCCCCTTTCAAATGGTGTTTTTATTCAATTGCATTCCTACAAAAGATATTATTTAAATATAAATATTTTAATTTTATTTGGGTTAATGGAAAAAATTGAATAGAATGGGTAGATAGATATTAAATTATTAAATAAATCTTATTTATCCTTTCCTATTTCTTTAATGAATATTTAAAAAATGATTTATAAATAATTATTTTTATAATAATTATTACTGAAAAGTTAACTACACAAAAAATATTTTACTTTATTATAAAATAATAAATTCTTACATCTATGGGCAATAATAAATGAATTATTCTATAGCATGATATATAATTTAATTATCAAAAATAATGTATGTATTGAATTAATAAAATATAGATAACCCTCCTATCTTCTCCTATTAAACTGTAAAATCTCCTCTTTTCTACATTCATTTATAAAATATGAGTTTTTTAAAATTGTTCCCAATTAAAGTCCTTAAAATTTTTTGTAAATTTTAGGGTTAAAGTGATGAAATTTGGGTAATTGATAAGTTAAATTTTTACATTTTCAATTATATAATGGTACTAAAATAAAGAAAGAATGATAAATTTCTCATTTTCCAAGAATTTTTAACAATATTGCCTTATAAAAGGTGATATTATAATAATTACAATCACTTAATTATAATTTATTAAAATAGACAAACAAATAAAAAAAATATTTTTGATTTAATTCTTTTTCTTTTTCTTTTAGAATATTACTAATATTAGATAATTTGAAGGCATAATCTAATTTAAATAAGGCATAGAAATGAAAATAATAAAAATTAGAATTAAATCAAAATTAATAAAAAGTTTATAAAAAATGAGCTAGCAAAATTCATTTGAGATGTAATTTCTAGAAGATTAATAAAGAGTTAGTGAATAATTATAAAGGTATAGTTAATAAATATAAAATATTTAAGAAATATATAGCAACTAATAACTAAGAGCCAGTATAAAAAGAAGAATTGTGCTTGCTGGTTAATAGTAATTATCTGATGTTGAAGGTTATTAGAGAATAGAAACTCTTGTTGAAGAAGAAATTTAGCATAATTTAACCTATAATAATGCTACTTCAGATGAAGAAAGACAAGTAATTTTGAGTGCTATAAAAACTGAGATAACTCATATTCTCTAAGATCATATTGAATTATATAATCCAGAAATTTAGAAAGCAATTGAAAGATCAACAATGTTTTTGATTTAGAAATTTGTTACACTTTTAGCATAACTTGGAAGTTTTGTTATGATTGGGTATTGTGTTTTAAAATTAGCTAAATAAATTGCTATTTACTTCTCTAAGAAATAATTGACAGGAATTATAGTAACAGTTGTAGTTGTTGGAGGTGTAGCACTAATTTACTATAAAATTAACCCAATAAGTGCTGTCCTTAACTATTTTCTAAGTTGATATTTTATAAATGATAATTCATTGTTGACCAAATAATTCTACTAAAAGTATAAATTCATAGAGGTAAAATACCATTAATTTTGATATTTTTTATTATATAAAACATAAATAGAAATAAACAAATAAATAATCTGATAAAGCTGAAGGCTTAATAAACTATATAAATTAATGAATATTAGTAATGCTAAGTAATAAAATATTTATGTTATTATGTTAATCAAAATTAAATCACCTAAAAATTAATCCTTTTTTAGAAAAGATCTTATTATTTTACATGTTATTACTTGAATTACTATTTTCTTCTATTTCTTTATTTTATTTATCAGAAAACTCTGGATAGAATTTCTCTAAAAATATCTCGGAGTACATCTAATACTCAACAGTGTTAGGTAAAGATATTGTAGTTGCTTCAAGATCTTAATTACTTTACTTGGAACGTAATTCTAAAATAGCTTTTATTTAATTCACATTAATATCAAATCGGAAAATGATACCATACATTTCATCCTTATCTATCCATGATGGTCTATCTTCAAATTATACATACTCTAGGTAGCAATCACAATTTATTACAAGACCGTCGTATGTTCTGAGGATGAATGGGTAGGGATCTGACTATTTCATTTCGTTGTTTATAGATTTTAAAATAAAAAGGAAGAATTTTAAGCGAAACTCACCAATTTATTCATTAAAGTAATTCTAACCACGAAATACTAAGTTGTCAATTTAATCTATTTCAACTCCAAGTAAACTGGATAAAGAAAAGCTAAATCCAGATTAAAATAATTCTATCTCTCCAGTCATGTAATTTGTGCGGTAGAGTTCATAATCGTAGAATGAAGAAGGATCATTCTAAGTTCTGATGCGCTCTTTAAAATATTTTACAAACTCTTATTATGCTTAAGTAAAATCTTCTTTTTTCTTTTAACTTTTTAGCATTTTACTCTTTTACTTGGCTATAGAAGGTATTAAATAACTCTTTACAATATATTAATAAACTGCTAATTCTTTAGCTACTTCTAAGTAATTTTAGTCTTACATTTTAATAAATCTATCAATTAGGAACTCAAAATCAGTGATACCGGAATAAGATAGTGGTGACATGACTATATCAACCACTTATAATTAAAAATCCTTTGCCATGCTAACTGGAACATGCATTCTTTCTAGATATAAAATTAGATTACTATCATAGGGGTCTTGATAATCTTGATAATATGTTTCTATTTCTAAACAGCCAAATAAAGTAATTAAATGATTTGAGCTTATTTCGCGTACCATATTAAAGTATGGTAATACCATTATCTATTTCTTTGTGAATTATTTTGATTGAGATTTATACAATTTTGCTATTGATTTTTTTATTAGTGGATTCTTTAAAATCTTTTTAACATCATCATTAGCAGTTTGTTAATATACTTCGTTTTTATTGATGGTTGTAGGAGTAGAAGGACTAATGCTGTGATTATTATCTGAAGAACTCATCAAAATGAGTGAGTTACATTATTCTTCTTCTAAGATACTACCATTTTACTATTCCAACTCTATAATCGAACCACTCGTTATCATTATAATATATAGCCCTAAAGTAAGTTTGGAGTAATAATTATTAAATTATTTGTTAAATTGATTAATTTCTGTATTTTGCCTTTAGTCTTTTTACTATTTTTTATATATTTAGTGATTATAGATCAATATTTGTATTTGATCAGAATTAGTATCTTATATTGAATAAAGGTTACCAAAAATCATATGTAGGAATTTACATATTATGATATATTTTCAAACTTAAAAATAATTATTGCCATCATTTACATTAATATTTTACTGTTTTCATTTTTGGATTTATTTTTTTATGGTATAAAAGAAATTCTTTTAATCATACCAAACAATATTTACTCTACTAACAATACAAATAGATATTTTAATATATAACAAAATCAATTAATAGTGTCTATGTATCTTAAATATTTATGAAATTAAATCTTTTAAGATTCAATTATCTCTTAGTATTTAGGTACAATCTATAATTTTGATTAAAGTTTTGCGAATGTTCATAAATTAATTATTTCCATCAGCTTGATGAATTTTGATATTAAATTGAATTTTATTTAATTTAGTTTTGATATAGAAAAATCTATATATCTATCTTAGATTGATTTATTTTAGCAAGTTATATATTTGGTAACTTATTCTAAGAAGAAAACAAATTTTATTTGACACTAAGTATTATTTTATTAATAATTAATTGAAATAAAATTTTATTAAAATAAATCCAAGAAAATTCATTACAATTACAATAAAATAGTTTTATTATTTATAATAAATTCAAGTGAAATATTCAAAAATATTTTTATGTAAAAAGGAATTCTTCATTTTTTTTTTATTTATTTGGTTCTTTAAAATAAAAGCCTAATCCAAATAATAAATTTAATATTTTTAATAAATCTAATTTAAATAATCTTACAATTTAATTTTATTATCCTTTTTTATTAATACTATTGAATTATCAATACTATATATTTCATGTTATGTATGCATTTGCTGAGTTAAATTTCTCTAAGGCGAGTCTTTGTCTACCAAATTAAAATATTCTTTCATTTAAATCATTTATTTAAAAGTTAATTTTTTATCTTCATATTTTCCTGAAATAATAATAAAAATAAAAAAATGAAAAATAATAGAATTGCTATGAAGTATATTTTTTAAAATAGCAACTTTTTAAATTGCTCAATTGCTTGAAAGATATTGTGTTTAAAATTACTGTAAAACTTAAAAATTTTAAATAGGAAATTAAGAGGTTTATTTTATATTAATTAAAAACATTTGAAGAAATGAAATAATAATAGATATTTGGAATATTTCAAAGTAAATAGGAGTAATAAATAAAACAAAATAAAAATTAATTTATTCTATAAAAATATTTCTTTGTTAATTATTAACTAGTTATTTCTTAACAATTGAGTTATTAATAAAAATATTTATTCAATTCCCTCATCTAATAATTAATTTATCTTAAATTGTAAATTTTAATTTAATTAAGTTTTTTATCATTTAAATGTTTAAATGGTAGTTTAAGTATATAAAGAGATTCAATGAAATTTAAACTAGAGCTGATTGTAGGATTATATAATGCTCAAGCTCATTGGTGTTGGGATTTAATTCTATTTTTACAATTTAAATTTATTAGAAATAATTTAAATTCAATTAATTCTCCTTATTTTATAACTTTATAATAAGATATCTATCTTATTAATCATTTGATTTTAAGAAATAGATTATTCTCAGCAAAATCCCATATAATTCTAATTTTTAAAACACCTAAATAGAATATTTTATAAAATATAGTGGTTTTTCAAAGTGTTTCTAAATTATGTTTAAATTTAAGGTATTAATACTATATAAAGCTTATTTAATTAAATTTGAATAATAAAAATAACATTAATTATAAATTTAAATTCATTTTTTATCTACTTTACAAGATTTCTTTCAGATACTTTCACTATATTCATAAATTTTTAGATTGAAAAATATTTTTTATATATCAAGAAATAGCTTTTATAACGTTATTAAAATTAAACAAACTAATTACTCCTATAAACTTATTGAATTTTAAAAAATTTCATTCAGTTAAATTTCTAAATTAAATGCTTTTTTTATTTGTTTTAATTATATTTTTCAGAAGTTAGTAAGAATGAAGACATTTTAAATATTATTTGCGATTAATAAATTTTTAGATGATTTTACTCTATATTAATTAGTAGAATAGAAAACTATAAAAATTACAATCTTAGCTGAAAATTGATATTTTACAAAATAGAATTAAATCTCATTAATTTATTACAAGAAATATTTTTTAAAAGTAAAAATATTAGCAAATGTTAGAATAAAATTTTAAATGAAATAGAAGAATCAATTCAATTAGAAAATAAATTAATTCTAATTTATTTGGATTTGTCTATTCCAAATTTTCTTGACTCGGTTGAGATCAATGTTAATTCGAGAATGATCAGATTTTATTATCACTCTATTCTGATTCATGTCTGTCCGCCTGTCCGTCTGTCTGTCTGTCCGTCTTTTAAATGTAAGAATATCTAATGAGTAATTAGATTGCTAGTTAAATATTCTAATTATTGAAATAGAAAAATAGGATAAGATTAAAATTAATATAGAAAAATGCTTTTTTCCTATAAAATTAACTAACTCTAATTCTATCAAAGAAAGCAAATTCGTTCCTTGTTTTTTGTATCAAATTTAAGTAATTTTTATTGAGATAAAATACTTTTTTTTTTAATTAATTATCCATTTGCCACGCACACATTACATATTTTGTATTTTAGTTTATTCTTGTAATTGTGAGCGAGGTTTAAATTTTTTTAGAATCACTCCATAAAAAGGGTATGGGGAAAAAGGATTCAATGATTTTTATATTCTTTAGCATATTATGATAATTTATTTCTAGTTATTTACTTTATCATCTTATTTATTTATTATTTCTTCTTTAGTCATTTAATTACTTTTACAAAAATTTGAGATTAAGTACTATATTATGTAAAAATGTGAAAGATGATCAAATAGAAGCTATCAGTTTTCCTTAATACATTAATATATGTATGTATTAACCTCATCTTTGATTAAAAATATTTTTATTACTCAATTAGTTTTATTTGTGATTAATTTCTTTTTGCCTATTAAATCTTAGATAAAATATATTTAGAAAAAATTTTTATTTTTAAATATTATGTGTTAATAATATTAATAATTAATTTATTGTAAAACAAACAAAATAATTAAAAAAAGTAAAATCAAAAACAAAAATAAACCTTGGAAATGCTTTAACTAGAAGCTAATATGGAGAGTATAGAAAACTTAATGCAAGATCCTCGCAAAAAATGTAAGTTAATTATTATTTAAAATAATATTTTAAAGCTGAAATTCTTTTTAATATTAGAAAAAATAAGTGGAGGATACGAAGAAACATTTGGTCCCATTTATAGTTTTTAAAATGAAGAATTATTCAAGGTTTGTGAAAAGCCAGGATTTCCATTTTTAGAAAACTATTCTAATGATAACACTCTTAATTATAATTATTTTGATGATTATGATAAATATAATTATAATGTAATAACTCCTCCCAAATATTCTTAATAAAATTATTTCAACTTCTATGATTATAATGAGCTAAATTATAATTAATTTTCTTCAGTATTCTAAAAAATACCAGAAATGAATAAATCTTTCGAACTGGAAAAGTAAATAAATTATTTGGAAACTATTTTATTAATTAATACGTTCTAATTAAAATAGCATACCTTAAGATGATAAACATGACTTTAATTAATAGTATAAAGATTAGACTGAATCAATCTAGGTCTAAACATAAAAGTAATTTTTTTAAATTAAATTTCTATCCAAACTTATTTTCTATTATTTAAAAAATAGTGCTTTATTTGAAAATAACGACAATGATTTATTTAGTATTATCACTGTAAATCATCCCTGTAGTGCAGATAATTTTTAAAATAAGTTAAATAAATTTATAGAGGAAACCTAGTATAACGATTTATTAAGCCTTTAGGAGACATAATTTAATAATTCGTTTAAATTTTAAAAAGAATACACTATAAAAAATACTTACTTTTATAAGTGTAATGATTTTAACTTAGCAAAAAGTATGGATTTTAATCCTAACAATAAGTTAAATTATGTTGGAACCATTTAAACCTCTCTCTCTACAAATTTTACAAAATTTGGATATATTAATGAAACTAATACTTATAAGGGAGATCTTCTTCCTGGCTAAAAATTGGAAGTATTTTTTAGTGATTTTACAAATTTCAAAGATTTAGTAAATTCTGGGAACAATATTGTTTCAAAAATGAATACTTTCATTAAGTGCAACAATCAATATGTAAATCATTTTTTTTTTGAAAAAAGTAAAATATTTAAATTGTATTTTATTTAAATGATTAGGTTGGATTAATAAACCATTCTTACTCTCAAATCTGGTGTTATTTACTCAAGTAAAAGAAAATATAAATTACTCCTTACTTTGCTTATAAAGATTCTAACACAGTTCATGTCTTTATTGATATCGATATTAGACCTTCATTTTTTGCTGATTTAAAGATTCATTAAAATTAAGAAAATTAAGCTGTTTAGCAAGAAACGTCTAACAAATATGAAGAATATATGAAAAATGTAGATAAAGAAGCTACTGAAATATTATTAAATTTAATGTCTATAAAATTGAAAAAACCGTCTTATTTTGCACAGTAGGAGGATTTCTTATTCTTTTCAAAATTTAAATTGTTTCACCCTTCCTATACTTAGAGTTTTCCTAAATTAGTTATCTGTTGTCAATAACAGAAAAGTTATTATTAAGAAGATTTAAAGAGATACCCTAACAAATATACAGATGTTTATAGCATCATTGAGGATTTTGAAAATAATTAAATTAAAGAGTATTATAATCAATAAAAATTTTTAGAAGAAACTGAAGTTATACCTTTGGATTAAAATTATCCTTAATCATTAGAAATGTATTTTAATACTTCAATTAAATAAAATGAAGATGAAGATAGGGAAATTCTACTTAAAAATAATTTGAAAAACAATTCAGTTAAGGCTTAAAATAGTTCAGTTAGTATTTTCAATTATTATGATTACCATCCTACACCTTCAACACTAAAAACATAGCTCCATCCCTACTAATAATAAGGATTATAATGGTTACTTTATAGAGAAAATAGAATAAATAATTTATTTCTTAAATAGAAATCAGATCTAGAAGTTTCCACTAAGCTATAAGATTTTTAGTATGAAGAATATGAATTACCTTGTGGATATAAAATTTATCGTAATGATATTACAGGTGAAATGAGATCAAGCTTTGTCTAGGTATATAAATACATATAAATTTTCAAATTATAATTTTATTTAATTCCAATATTTAATAGATTTAAGATTTCTATGGTGGTATTCTAGCTGATGAAATGGGTATGGGGAAAACTTTAATGTGTATTGCTTTAATTCATTAAACTATTCAATAAAAATCATCTAAATATGGAACTCTTATTGTTACTCCTCCTAACCTCGTTAATTAATGGGAAGATCAAATAAAATTACATTCACATTTAAATTCTATCTCTGTGTTAAACCTTTAAGATAAGAAGAATAGATTTTTAAATCTTGAGAATTATGATATTGTAATTTGCTCCTATAATAACCTTTCTACACTTTATGAGGATGAAAATACAAGAAATCTATTGTACTCATAAGAATGGAGTAGAATTATTCTTGATGAAGCTTAGAAAATTAAGAATCGTAAATCAAAAACTGCTAAAGCTTGTCTTGAGCTTAAATCCTAGTATAGATGGTGCCTTACTGGTACTCCTATTGAAAACAATATTGATGTAAATATTTAAATAGTTTTATTAATTTGAGAAAATTATCAAAAATATTATTTTAATTTTTTTATTTTTACTTCCTCGCTTAATTTAATTAAAATTAATGAGGATTCTATTTATGAATCAATTTATTTATATCCTTTTTACATTAAATAAATAGGAATTATTTAGTTTAATTCATTTCTTGAAAGTTCCAGTCTATGGACTATGGTCTTGGTGGCAAAGCAATATTAAAAAATCCATATCTAAAAATAAATAAATAAAACTAATTCACCTCATAATCAAAAATTTAATTTTAAGAAGGACTAAGAAAACTTAGGATTTGAATGGATAAGAGATAGTTAAATTACCAAAAAAACATGTCTAGAATATTGAAATAGAACTTTTCGAAAATGAAAAGCTCACCTATAATTAGATTTATCTAGAAAGTTAAGCCTTTTATAAGTATCTTAATACTATTTCTAAGTCTGAAAAGAATTCTATGCATATCTTCCAAATCATCTCAAAATTAAGACAGTTTTGTGTTCACCCAAGTCTAGTCTTTACTAAAATAGAAATAGATGAAGAATAACTTCAAAATTAAACAGACTCTGATAACATAGTTTAAAAAATTGAACAGTTCTTAAAATAAATTTAAGAGAAAACCTAAAAGAAATTAGAAGAATTGAAATAGAAGTAACAATAGTAAAGTAATGTTTCTAATCACAATAACTAAATTGAAATTGAATCTGATAAGTCTTCAAGCCTTTAAAATTCTGATAAATAAAATTGGAAATATAAAGAGGAAGTTATCAGATAAATAAAAGAGGGAAAATATGAAAAGTGTTAGATTTGCTTAGAAGATATTAAATACCATTCAATCAGCTCATGTTTGCATGTATTTTGCTCTGCATGTTTTAAGAACAGCATCAAACATAAAAAAGAATGTCCTATGTGTCGTAAACACCTAGAAATCAATGATATCTTAGATTTAGTTGATGAAGATGCTCAACTCTCTATTAATTTAAAGGATTATAATAATTAAGAGATTCTTACAGGCTCAAAAATCTAAAAAGTAATAGAATTAATTGAATAAATTCATGCAAAAGGAGAAAAAGTAGTTTTATTCTCGCAGTGGCTTGGTACATTAGATATCCTATAAAATCACTTAAACATGAGACAAATTGCTTATTAGGTAATTATTTCAATCTTTTTAATTTATTAATTTTTCCCCTTAAACCAAAAAAAAAAATAAAAATATTTTTATTTATAAATATAGAGATATGATGGTAAATTAAATAAAACTTAAAAGAAACAATCTCTTAAATCATTTGATATCTTCAAACCTCTTTAACTTCCTCTCTCCACTTAAGCTCCTATAAATCAATAAGATTATGTAGAATCCTCAGAAATGATAAGTGAAGAAGTACAAGAAGATATAATAGATAATGATTAATAAAATGAAGCTAATCCTACTGTCCTCTTAGCATCATTAAAAAGTGGATATGTTGGACTAAATTTGGTAGGAGCTAATCATTTAATTCTATGTGATAGTTGGTGGAATCCTGCTGTAGAAGATTAAGCTATTGAAAGAGTATATAGGATAGGTTAAGAAAAAGAAACTTATATTTATAGGATTATTTGTAAGGATACTATTGAAGAGAAAATCTAAATTTTACTTGAAGAAAAGAGGAAAATATTTTAATAAGTGATGAAAGTAGAAAAAAGTGATGGTAATCAAATGAGCATAAAGGATTTTAACTTTATTTTCAATTGATAATTAATTTTAGTTTTTATAAATTTGTAAATTTTTATTTTGTATATATTTCTCATTAAAAATCTAAGCTTAACAATAAATAAATTTACTCCATTTCTTTAATCTGTCTAAATATTGAAAAATAAAAGATGAATTTATTTTATTTATAAGATATACATAATGCGTAAAATCAATAATTCTTAAGAAAAAACTTAAGCAATTAAATTTTATTTGAATCAATTTATATAGATTCTAATATTTATAGATATTGATTGATTTTATAAACCATGTATATTCTAATTCAAGGGAAAAATTAAGTTGTCTTGGTATGCTATATAATTTAAAATTATTTTTTACCAAAATTAATTGAATTTTTGAAAATTGAACCTTATCAAAATAAAATTACAGTAGGCATTTAAGAATTCTACTAAATATTATTAAATCTAATTTATTTTTTATATTTAGTAGTTTTTTAATGTTTTAACTAAAAAAAATATAAGAATAAGAAAGTAATGTTTTCTTTACTAAATATTTAATAGGGAAAGAGTAGATATATGTTATTTTTAATCTTATTAAGTTATTGAATATTTGTGTTCTTAAATATTATTATTTTATTAAATTAATTTACTCTGTTATTATCATATAAATTGTTGAAATTTGTATTAACAATAGTCTTTATTAGAGAGGAATATAGATAGATAAAATAAAAAGCAGAAATTAGAAAGAGTTGATAGTGTACAGATTAAAATGAATCTTTTAGACTTATTTCTAAACAATAAATAATAATTTTCTAAATAAAAGATTTCCTATGTTGAATACTCTAAAGTCTATTTAGTTGAGTAGAGTTAGATAAATACTAAAGTGTTATTTATGTAAAAACAATTACATTTTTAAAACAAAAACATTTCAATTACTTTTTAATTAATTGATCATCTTTTAGTGAATCTCTATAAGAAAATGCTCTACAATAATATATTGAAGATTATGTAGTATCTATGTAGGATTATTTTGGCGAAGTTTAACTAAGGTAATATGAAATAATTTTATTTTATCACTAACATATTTTAAATTAGCCTTTACGACTTTAAGACTCATGGCCATAATGTATTGATAGAATCATCAAGCAATCTTTCTTTAAAGCAAATTTATTTAAATACTAAAGCTTTTACTTTAAATGCTTAGTAAGAAATTTTAAATAAAGACAATCCAACTTATTTTTAATCTATTTGTATTAGAAATATGAACTTAAACATAAATCAAGCAAAAATTATTAGCGACTTCTTAAGAATATTGTCACCTAGCATCTAAATCCTATCAATAGATTTATAGTATATTTATTTACTTACTTGCAAATTAAATATTTAATTTTTTTGTGGTTATTAGGTGCAATAATCTTAATCTTTAAGGACTATCTAAAATATTAAGCAACATAAGCTAATAATTTAAGTGTCTAAGGTTTCTTAATATTTAATTCCAGTAAAATGAAAATTGATATAAAAATAATTCGTATTTAGGAGTTATAATGAATAAAAGGTAAAATACAAAAAGAGGGGATGTTCTTTCTAATGAAATCTGTAAACTTTCCATAATAAAACAAAAAATCTACTTAAATTTTTCTGTTTTATTATAAAAAAAGAAATTGAAAAAGGGCTTTAGGATTTATTTAGCCTAAAATACCTGTCCAATTTAACTCTAGATTTAACGTAATTTTATAATACTAGAAAATCAATAAATTAATTTACCATTAATCAAAGATAAAATAGTAACTACAAATAATTTTTTGAAGGAATTTCATAATAAAAAATAAAATGCTCTTCTATCAAGAATTTGAGTATAACTATCAAGTAAATTTATTTCTTGAAGTATTAGTTTATATTATATTCAACTTAAACTATAAATTAAGTAATCAAGAAGATTTGAATGTAACAGACATCTTACCTTTAATTGTTGCATTACCTTAAATTGAAATATTTTCGCTAAATTTATCTCAATCCTTTTTGAGGGGATTATAATCTTTCATACTCAATCTAAGCTAGTCTAATATCTAAACTTTTAAGATATCACTATCTCCGTATATTAATTGATTGCACTTTCTTTTATCTAATCTAACAATTCTGTTTAAATAAAGAACATTTAAATATATATAGATCTAGTCCTACTAACGAAGAGAATCGAGAACTATATGAGTATTTAAAAAGAATATTTCAATAAATAAAATTTATTTTTTGTTAAATAGATAAGATTATTTTTAGAAATAATCCTTGATGGTCTTTGAGTATCTGAAACTGTTCAAAAATTTGCTATACATTAATTTCAGTTTGAAGTAAATCTTTCTAATGATATTTTTACTGGTAAAAAATTTTATTTACATTGTTAGAAATATATTATTTCAGGATAAAGAGATCTAAAATTTAGCTGGTTCTATTTTAGATGCCAAGTAGTTAAGCATGGTAGTTTTAGATTTCCATCAAAGCGAGTAAATTCTTGAATTATACGATTTTTAAAAACTATCTGAAATGTAATTAACCTTTTGGTTAATATAGTAGTAAAATTTAAAACTCTTATTAACAGTTTAGTTAATATTTATTTATACTAATAAAATACGATTTATAATATTTCCTTATTAAATTTTATAAGGACATACTTAGAATTTAATTTTTTAAAAAATATCAATAGTCTTCTATAAAGTTATAGCGAGAATTCTATTTTGGCTTTAGAAAATGCTGTTTTAAGGCGGGATCTATTATCATATGGGTCTCTTTTAATAAATGTTAAGAAAAGAAAGTAACCCTATTCAATTAATGTTAAAAAATATACTCTGGAAGTGTAGAATATTATTCTGTCGAATATTACTTTTAATAAATTTACTGGATAATACATGTAATTTAATCCAATATTCATATTTTAAGATATTTATTTTTGATTATTGTTACTTTTTAGTATTATTTTAACAATTAGATTATTTTCATTTATAAATATATGCTTATGATATTTAAACCTAAGTATAATTCTAGGTTTATTTCTAAATGCTTTTATAAATTTGATATTCAATAAGCGAAATAATTTTTTAGAGTATATTATGATATATATTTGTATTTTTGTAGCTTTTCAATTAAATTTTTATTACATTATTTTAAATTTAAATATTGCATTATCATTTTTATTGATTTCCTTATATTTTAATTAAATAATAATGGACAAGGTGGATAAAATTAATGGCTTATTAGTTAATTTTATGATAATTGTAGTATTTTTGATCAAAAAAAAAAGTTTGATTATGTATTATTAACATTAAACTATTTCTTTGAGAATATAACTTAGAAATTAATCTTTATTGTTTGAATGTAATAAAGGATAGACTATAATTTTGTTAATTTCTTCTTTGAGAGTCTCTAAAAATATATTACTGCTTAATGATTATAATTGTAAGCTTTTATGAATTTCTTCTTTCTATACTTTTATATTAAAAAAAACCAATTATAAATTAAGAATAATGTTAAAATAATATTTTTTTGGAAAAGAAAGTCATTTAGTATTATTAATATTCATTATTTATTAAAAGTATCTTAGTACTTTAATATTACAAGTTTCTCTAAACTACTTGGTATAAATTTATTGATGAAACTTGACAGTATTACTCTAAAATGAGGGTAATATAATAAACTTGCGTAATACTATGGGGTTAACAACTCAAATATGTTTATCTAAATAAAAATAAAAAAGAAGAATAGATAACGCTTGAGTTTATTTAAAAAATTAATTGATTTATATTATATACCTTTTCAAAAATAGTCTTACATTCTAATTACTGTTACAAAGTGGAATATGAAAGATCTAATTAATTCCAATAAACTTACTTGATAGAGATGAATTATATCAGCTCCTTTTATTCAAATATAGTAATAATTAAAAGGGGTAGATCCTCAAAGCTTATTTCTCCCCCAATAATAATTTAATTTAAATGAACTAATTGTTAGAAATTTTATTATCTTTTAATATTTTTTTGCATCCACTTGCTTGAGTATTATAGATTTAAATTTTAGCTAGCCTTCTTTTTAGGTATATTATTTCCCATTTATACATGGGTGGGTAAAAGATTTTTAGCTTCATTTATTTACATTTAAATTTAATGAATAGATAATTAAATATATTTCTCCTCTTAATGTTTATCTCATTACATATTTGGAGATTCTATAATTTTTTTCTACTAAACTTATTATACTATAGTAAAGAAAGAAGGAAAATGAAGTAACAAGGATTAAAAATATGAAATTATAATAGAGGTTGGAAATAAATTGGAATTATAATTCTATGAATTTAAAGAAAATCGAGATATAACATTCCTAACTTAGTATTTTTAATTCTTCTTAATAATTCAAATAGAGTGAAGATTATATTTTAATTAATCTAAAAGCAATGTTTTAATATATTTATATATTAATTCTTGTCTTAAATTTAGATTGAATTGTAAATTTGCTTTTATTATAAACAATTCTTTAAGATAATCCATAGTTAATTAATATAAATTAAACAAAAATTTAGAAAAGGAATTGTTATCAATCATCAAATCAAGTAAATCAAGTGAAAAATTTACTACAAACAATAATCTTAATTTTTATTTAGGTGATTATATTTAAAAAGTACAATTTTTAGAATCTACATAAATGAAAAATGTCAAAGAAAATATATGTAAAAAAATCAGAAGCAAAAATGGTCAATAAAAACTAATCATCCAATAATAAACTATTTTAAATTTTAGATTTTATTTGTTTACTTGTTGTTTTAAAATACTAGAGAATTCAAGGTATTTATATATATTTAAAAACCTTTCCTTTTTTTGAAGTAAAATAGGTAGGGAATTTTATTTGTTAGTTGAAAATAAGTAATGTCAACGAAAAATAACTTTGTAAATAAGATAATAAATTTAGATAATAAAAAGGTATCAGTTTTTGAAATAAATGAAATTGTAAGAAGACAGTTGAGTAGATGATTAGAATAAGTTTATAGATAATTAATAATTTGCCTATTTATAAATTGGAAAATAAAAATTTTTTAGTTGGATTAGTTATTTGATTTAAATTTTAAGTAAACGAAATTTTTTCATTTTCTTTTTAATTAACTTGAATTGATTTTTAGTTAGTTAGTTAGTAAGTTTGAAAGTTAGATAGGTAGGTTAATAGCTAGTTTTTAGTATAATCTTGTCATTCAATTGTTATTAATAGAGAAGGGTTGGGTTTCTTAAATCAATTATTGGGATGGTTTGGATAGAATTTACTGAAAAACAAATCTCTGCTTATTGAGTACTCAATATTGTCAGATGTACTATATTCGCAAGAAGTATTGCATTATTCTCTCAATTGATTCACTTATTGGAGTTATTCAGGACTTATTGTGAATTTCCAAACTTAAGCATTAATATCTTACTTTCCCATCCAGCTCGGTACTTAAGAAGGATATATAAACTAAACATCGGCACTGCAATTTAAATCAATAGAGTCGAGGGTTTATAATATTATTTTGATATCTTTTACTTCACTTAAACCTGAGTTTATAGCTTCTAGGATTCTTGCTTATGTAATTATTCTTTATTAACCTTCATATTATTTAGTAATTGAAAGTAAATTATTATAGGTATACAAAGGATAATTTTCATTTTTTTCCTCATCTTAACTGAGAAGATTCATTAAATCGTAACTAAAACCTAACTATATGAGATCATATGTTTTCGACTCATAATTAACCTTTTGGATTTTATACAAGAAGAATGTACATCCGTTATTAGATTTAGATTATATATTATTGAACATTTTAGTCTTTACTTCTTCAAGTACAGCTTCAGATGCCTTAAGAACTTCATTATGGTAAGTATCTTATTACTATATTTATTTTGATATGCTATGAAGGCGAAAATACATTTAGGTAACAAAGGTCTAATATATACGTAACTCGGCGTATAACTTTTAGTATAGGGGGTCAGGAACTTTTCTGAAGTGGTCAATTAAAAATTTAAATGTATGTTGCTTATTCTCATAAGGGCTAGAAAGATCTATTTCTAATACTCTCTCACTTTTATTTTTAATAATTGATACAACACGATTAAAATCTCTAGATAGACTAAAAATTTTTTCAGGTTATAGATCATTGTAATAGGTTTCTATTTATTCATTGTTAAAGATAACTAACTTGTCACGAACTTAAATTTCTGAAACATTAGGTGATACTGCAATGAATTTCTTACGCTTCCAATATTTTGATTTAATGAAAATAGATGTAATTTTCTATTCCCTTGGTTTAATAGATGAATGCATCTAGAAATTTTTAAGAGTCTTAATGCGAGATTCATTCATTTTAGTCTTGCGCATATTCTATATAGACTAGCTTCTCTTAGTCTTAGCACTTTCTTCTTTAACAAAATTCTATGAATAGAATATTGAAGAATCTTCGAGTTTACCTTCGGAATGGGTGCTTAAGATTTCCATTAATATTTTATGCTAATTTTAATATTTATTGCTTTTGATTTATTATTGAGATATTTATTATGGGGAATTAACAGCAAAATTTTGAACCAAGCAGGTAAATCAATAAGAAGACAGCAATTCTTATTTTGCGTTTATTTGTTAGTCGTTCTTTATTAGATTATTTTATTTTAAAGTATTTGAAATAATGTTATTATATAGTGGAATTGTAGGTTTTTAATATAAGTATCAAATTGGAATGGGTGTCTTTAAATTATTTAACCATCTCTAAAACATTACATTTAATCTGTATAAGATAAGATTTATTGTGGTGTGGTTGAAACATGCAAAAATTAAATTCCAAAATATTGTTAAGTTCTAGTAATTGTAAAGGCATAATAAATTTTTTTTTAAATTATACAGCTATGCTAAATGTGAAAGATAATCCGGTAATATGAATTGGGGAAAGCAAAAAAAGCTTTCCCTTTTACTTTAGTAGATTTGACTTATTTATAATCATATCAAGTTATTTGTCAATTAAGGGGTAATTTATTGATTTATTAAAAATCTACCCACTGGGATAGTTAGCCAAATCAAAGTGGAGAGAACTACTGTAATAAATTTAATCAAATTAGAAAAATCCTATTTAACTTTAATCACTCATATTCCAGAAATTTTGTAAGCAATAATTTATTCCACACAAATTTCGCGAAAATTGAAATCTGTTTTCATTTCCCCTTTCGTTTAACTTTATGGGTATAAAAAAGATAGTTTACAAAATGAAGATAAATTAAATTAATTCATAAAGTGCATACAAAAAGTATAGACGAATAAAGAATTAATTCTTCTCTTACTCTGATAAACTGTAAATTAAGTATAGAATTTAGTTTTATTTTTAGGCAGGATATTTTTGCCAAATCCTATCGATTTTTCGATCTGAAACTGCCCTCATTAATAGGATACTTTCAAAACTAAACTATTTCTGCTCCATTTACAGTGAATTTTTTTAAATGATTCATATTTTTTAGTAACTCAGTAATTCCTGCAAGGTCGTTTTCTCTCATTCTTCTAAAGTTATGTGTTAAATAATATTTCATGTATTTGCAATAATTTTTAAATATTTAAAATGAGAAAGTAACCACTTCCAAAAGCTAATGATTAGAAATTACTTTTCTTGTAGAAATACTTTGTGCAAATTTTTCATTGATGTAAGTTAATTAATGAATGGAAACGCTTAATTGGCATCAAACATACTTGTGTTATATCTGTTAAATTATGTATAAAGAGTAAACATTTTGTTAATTTAAATCTATAAGAAAAATTTTTTCATTTAATCTTCAAAACACAAAACTTCTCCCTATTTAGAATTATTATGGTAATCTCCATAATCCTCTGAAGATTTTTAAATTAATAATCAGTATCGAATCAAAAATATTACATATCCAGATACAAACATTTCAATCGTGGCATTTAGGAAAAAGTTTTTATTAGCAAATCTTGTATTTCACCTTAACTTATTTGATCATCAGCAGGACTATTAGCAAAAGAAATTTTAGAAAAATAATATTAAATAGTAACGAATTAATAAAATAATAGATTTATTAAGAAATTTTACTTAAATTTTAGGAAAACATTCTAGAGAGTAGCACCTAAGTACTGACCCAAAACCTTGCATAATTTCTGAATTGATTCGGCACTTACTATTGATAGATCTTTCCTATTTAAAATTTTTTGAATTGTAAGTAAAATGTAGAGATACTTTTTGCTAGTAATCAATTAATAAATATAATCAGAAATACTCAATAATGATGTAAAGCTTTTTTAATTAGGTGAGACCAGATAAAATTTCACTTAAGTTATTAAAGTATTCTCCAGTGAGAGGTAGAATGGGAGAATTATCACTGTTAATGTTTAATTTATTATTTCTCATATCTATATATTACGTTAAATCCTTGAAAGTATATTTTTAGAAGTTTATTTCTAATTCCTCTAAATTACTTAATCCTAATATTGCTTCATTTAATTCCATATAAAAGTATTCACTTACAACATGAGAGCTCCTAATTATTTATTACATTTATCATTATTTATCTTTTTAGAAATGTGTGGCTAACTTACACAAGCCTTAAGGTCAAACTTTTGAGCTACTTCAGATTTGCTATAGTACATAATGAGCGAAAAGAGTCTTCTTTAAATCCACTATAATATAAAGAAAATAGAATAAAGATTTAAAAAAGGCTAATAAGTAATAATACTATTCCAACTATTCAAGTAATTAAGTATTTTTTAAAATAAAAGGTTTACGACATGCTGAGAGATAATTTTTCTAAGTGAACTAAAGTACTGAGGGAATTTGCGAATTTTTTAATTCCTTTCTACCCTATAGAAACAATATCTCTATAATAATAAAAAAATAAGTTAAAGAGGCGATTATTATAAAATAGATCTCATATAAAGAATATTCGCAAAAACCAATAAAGTAAATAAAACTATACTTTAAATCTATACGGAAATATTTAAGCTTTTTCATCTTCTCTAGACTGTTTGAGAAATTTATCAAAAAGGATTCAGTAAAAATCTAAGTAAAATATCTATTTTATTTAAGTAAGAAATAATTTAGATTAGAACGGCAGTTTTTAAATCATTCTTGAATAATAACATTTAGATAAACTGTAAATGTGTAATCTTTAACAAAACTTAAAAAGTACTCGCATGAATATCTGCTGATTTCAAAATCTAATTTTCTCAAATTAACCAATTCTTCAAAACTTTTCACCAACAATTTCAGTTAGTTTGTTGAAGCCCCCAGTTCAGAGCTTTTTATTATGCAAATAAAGTTAATTCATTTTATAATATAAATTCAATCTCAGTAATAATAAAAATTAATATTTTTTTGTTTGAAATTAATAAAATTTACTGGATATTAAGTGTGAGTATTCTGAGATTAACATTCCTTTTTATTGCTCTTTCTATCTAGTTTAAGTGTTCATCTAATGGTATTTTATCTTGACTTGAATTTAGAAATTGATAGAAATTATCATAAAAGAAGGACAGTATAAGATATTAAATAAAATGTAAAGTTTTAAAGACATTCTTTACTATTTAAAATTCAACAAATTGATTTCTAAATTACTTAATTATTATAGTGAGTTCTTTCAATGTGCTCTAAACCTCTAGTTATCTCAGTTATAAAAAAAGTTCCTCTTCGAAATTTGGATGATCTCTAATAGTACAATAATATAAATTCAGTGTAAAGACTTTGGAATATGAATTTTAAATTTATCAACTTTAGCTTAATAAATTTACCTAATAATAATTTCAAATTTAGTAAGCATTTATTCCCCGCTTATTACTGTCAAAGTATTATGTTATTCAGTATTGATTTGATTTTGATTCCTTTTTTAGTTCAGTTAAAACAGTTATATGTTGAATCAAAAAATACTATTTTTACTTGGTAGAATTTAGAGGCTCAAATTTGGGAAAATTAATAGCTTTTAATTTTTGCTTTACATCTTGGATAGCTTATTTATGGTTCTACTATTCTTCTTTATCTAAAGAAATTTCACTTAGTTTTTTACATAAATCTGAATATATTTAATTTGTCTCTTTTGATATGCTTTCTAAACAAGAAACACATTATTTAATTTTTTGAGGAATACTATCAATTTCTTTTGTATCCTTTTTTTAATTAGCATGTGCTAAGTTTTCGACTTCCATAGCTTGCTCTTCCTATAACTAAGTGGAATAAACAAATAATTTGGTAATTTCGTTTAAGGTGCTATGATCAATCGTATTTTGTTCATATTATTTTAGATGTTTTTGAAAGTTCTATATCTACTGAATTTGTTCATCAGTACAATTATTATCACTTTATTATAACGATTCAATTAACATTTTTTTACATTATCTAGCAATGTTAGTAAATTCCTCTATCATCTTTTCAAAAATAATATCCAATTAGCTTTAGGTTATTCCATTTCCATCACCATTATTTTGGTGGTCTCCTTTCTTTTCTAATACACAATTCGTCAACTATTCTAAGTCTAACAAATCTGATAGTAAATATACTTTCTCTGCATGATCTAAATGTTTATGCCCTCTTATAGCGCATTTCATGCAGATAATTCTACTTTCTTAGCTACAATTTACATCTAAACATATCAAACAGCTCAATCTATCTGTATGGATAGGGCATAATGAAGATTAATTAATACTCATATAATTTTTCACTACTTTTTTATTACAATTTCCTATTTATACAAGGCTTTCTATATACTACTTTGCTACTCTATAATAAATATTTGTGAAGAACAAGCTACAATACAATATTTCTGAGTTATTCTGTAAAGGAATCAAAATCAAAATAATATTTAATTTTCCCACATTTTGGAGCTAGAAATCATTTAATATGCTTCAGAAGTTTATAGAATTTTAGTATTTTTGAAATTTACTCAATTTAAGTTTCTTCAACAAATTAATTTAATTTAACAAACATATTAAACAGACATTTTTCTAAAATAATAATAATCCATTTCAGATTAATTCTTGAAATATTTCAAAGAAATTTTAATATAATAAAAATATGCAAATTAAATCTAAATAAATGAAAATCGAGTATATTTTTTTTTCTAAATATTTTTTAATGGTAAATTATTTTAAATTAAATTCGAGTAAACTGCTTCAACATGTTCTCAGAGCAGTTATAAACCAGAAATATATTGATTCTTATTTTTTATTAGAGGATTCACTTTTTATGAACTTAAAAATACATTCATTATATATTTTATAATTATTCAAAATTTATTAAAAGAATATACTAATATCCTTTTTATAAGTTAATAAGGTATGAAAGAGGAAAATAAAGATATAGATTAATCTACCTAGAGCTACTACTAATAAAGCTAGAAGATCTCTCCTATTAGAGCTTTAACCTAGAGATATTAGTAAGAGACTTATGAAGGGACTACAGAATATGAATAATCAAAACCTAGCGCAGTATAAACTGATTAGAATATACATTAAACTCTAAATGATTCACCTAATAAATCAGTTAAATTTCAAAATGCTTAATAATAAATTAATATCAAGATTTAGAATAATCCTTTTGGAAAGTTAGATGTAAATAACATGAGAAAAGAGTTTAAGAAAATAAAGTAAAATATGAGCAATAACAAGCCTAAGTTGGATATATCATAATAAATTGAAGAAGAATATTAAGAAAATAATAATTAATAATCTAAATAAAAAAAGGACAGAGTTTTGGAAATGTAGAAGCTCGATAAATCTCTTTATAGTAGTTATTAGTCTAATAATCCTAATTAATCTTAAATTTAATCTCCGTAAAAAGTTGATAGAATGTTTAAAAGCGTGAATGAAACAAAAAAAGAAGTATTGAGAAAGAATTAAGAAAAAATGGAATAGCTTAAGGAATAAAAGCGATAAGAGAGAAGATAGAAAATTATGGAAGAGAGTATGATAATAGGTGAAAAGAAGACTTAAAGATTATTAGAAGAGAGAGAAAAGGAAAGTGTATTTAAAAAACTCGAGTCTTCAGAATTTTATCCAGCAGTACAGGAAATGTATGAAGATATGCATCTTTAATTTAATGATATCGTACTTGTGAAAAAAGTAAATTTACTTAAGAAAGATACTTTGTAAAACGCTATAATCAATTCTCTCTTAGAAAAGAATCAACATATCAATGATCTTACATTAAATGAGAGTTTATTTGTAAAGATATTAAGATTCATTCTTCATGCTATTAAAATTAGGAGTTTTATATTAATTTTTCTAGAGTGGGCTTGGCTAATCACACTGCTTATAGTTACTGCACTTAGAGTCCACCATTTTGATAGAGATTAAATTGTTGAAGATGCTTAGATTTAAAATAAAGAAGAGGAGGAAATAATAACAGGAGAAACAATTCCCATCCTTTTATTTATTTAGGTTTTTTTTTGGATACTATGTAACCTTGCTTTCTTAGTTTCTGTTCTTAAATGCAGAATACCTTTTTCTACCTTTCATATAATCTTCCATATAGGAGAAATCATCCTTAATATATTTACTTTTGCTCTAGGAATGACTGTTGTATATAATAATAAAAACTCTTCGGCGGCACCCATTCATTTTGTATTTGGTTTACTAGATTTCCTATTCAGTTTTATATCCCTCTTAATTTCGAAATCTATTAATGGTTATCTTAAAAAATTCCTTATCCTTACTAATTAATATTCTGCTGTTGAATTTTAAAGTACTTGCTGCTGATACTAATACAATTTTTCTTTCCTCAACATACATTTATAATTATAAATCTACATAAAATAAACTAAAAGCTGTTAATCCTCATAAATTTTCATCCTATTAAATTATCGCCTTAATATACAAATTTTAACAAACCCTCAAAATTAAGTAATAATTTGAGGGAGGGATAGGTGTTAGTTAATATATAAGGATTTACAGTAGTATCATTAATATATTAAATAATTAAAATAACATTGTAAATATTCAGTTTCTTACTGACTTAATTTTCCTTTTATAGTTTGTGAGAGATATTTTCTAAAAAGTAAAAAAGTAATAATTATAAACATTGGAAATTAATGCATAAATAAAAACATTAAAGCTGGAATTGTAAATAAAATTTAATTATTTCATTTTCATATGATGAGAATATCATAATAAGAAACATTTTTTATATAGAATCAAGGAAGTAATACATATGTTTCCTTAATTTTTTAATACTCTTGAGGATAATACTTTTCTAAGAACAATTCAGCCATAATCGTAGATTCAATATCTATATGATCTTTCTAGATAAGATTATATAACTGTTGAATATTAGATCCCCTCTAACTAAATATTTTCTAAATTTCTCTAACATCTATATGTAATTTTTGAATAGTACATAAATATTTGTAGACATCATTAACTTCTTTTGGGATTAAATCTGTTTAGAAATAACAATTATCCATTGTTGCATTTATTACTATATTATCGATAGTTCTAATACTCATTTTTTACCCAAGCATAACATCTAAATTAGAATTTTAAAATTCTAAAATATGTAAAATAGTTTCCATTCTATTTCTTCCACAAGGATCCAAGAAACTATTTATTTTTTTTAGTATCAATTCAATATAATCCATATGAATACCTAATAGATTTAGCAAAGCATAGCTGCTTCCATTCTAAATAGGTTCCAGTTATTTACCTTTTTTATTATACTTGAACATACTATAATATAAAAACTCATCAACTGACTCATTTTTTATGTGCTGAAGAGCTTATTAGTAATATATTTCAAGATAATTATCTAATTCTTCTTAAGTATATTTTTCATATAATATTTAATATTTTTTATCCTATTCTTATATAAAATGCTCAAATTTTCTAAGCTAATCTGAAAGATTTTTAAGTTATTAGTCGCATTAGTTATCGTAGTATTGGCATATTTAATTGAATTTCCTCATTACATTATCTAATATTGGACTCGTAATAAATGAAAACATTTAGCTTTAAGTATTCTTTTCTAAACATACTAATCTCAAGTATTAGTCATATTAATTTATTAAATTAGAATCATATTAAGACTCATAGTCGCGAAAGTTATCTTCTATTATCAAGTAACCATAAATTATAAGTTTATGATCCAATTTAATGTTATAGATAAATAAATTATTACTAGAAGTATAAAAGAGTTTTTTTTAGCCAATATGTTATCCTTTCTTAATTGTTTATTTCACTCTTTTAACTCTAATTTATAACTATTTTTAATACTGATTAGTTATCTATTAAAATTTTTCTTTGGGAAAATTTAAAGAATGGATACTTGAAGGCTATCCATCTTCTGACGATACAACTAAGCTTAAATCCTAGCTTTATTAGTTTGATAAATCAATTTATTTATTAGAAACAAAATTACAATCATTATATGCCGCTTTTTCATCTAGTTCTAATATGATTTATTTATCTTAGTTATCCTTAAAATCATCTAGTAATATTATTTATGCCTAGTAAATATCATTTAATTCACTATTAGAGATTAGATTTGTTTAATCATTAAAAAACTAATCTTGTAGTGAATCTTCCATATATTTTATTTGGTTTTTTTTCTTCTTAAGTTAATTAATTAAATGTATGAAGTATTCAATATCTGTGTTTTTGATTTATTATTCTTGTTATTATTTGCTTATATTTTTTTATTACTTCTATCTATTAATTATATAAGATTCATTAATTCCCAATCAATAATTCCTTTATCATAGATAATTATTTTTACTTTCAAAATAATAAATTCTTAAATACTATAAAAAGGATAAATTAAATTTTTTGTCTATTATACTTTCAAATTCAAACTTAATTTACTCTCTATCTATCTATCTATTATTTTAAATGATTTAATATTACAATTAATAATAGTTTTAACATATTTAATATTTATAATACATAAAATACTTAGTAATTTAAATTATCATTTTTTAAAAAAAAACTTGAATGAAAAGTCATTTTATTTGATATTTTAAGCTGATATTCCTTTAAATATAATTCTTAATTATTTTTCTAATTAGGCAAAAGGTATTTTTATTAGCTTCTACATTATTTTTCTGATCAAAAAAAAATAAAGAAACATTTTTGTAACTAAAAACATAGTAATTTTCTAGTTTACTTCTAAAAATGAGCATGAATGATACTAAAATCCTAAAATAATAAAGTATTTAGATTTGAAATATTGTATTAAAATTAATTAAATTAAAAAATATCTATTAATAAGTTTAAATAAAAATTAAAGTAGAGTAAAGCATTATTTAAATTATTATTTTAACTGTTTGAAGGCATAAAGGGATGGAGGGGGACTTTCTGACCTCTTTAAATAGAATAAGAATTAATTTGTAATTTATGTAAGAAATATTAAATCGAAAAATTAATAATCTCAAAAAAAGTAAAGAAAGAGATTACTTTTCTTATATCTTATAAAACTACTTCTTTGAAAGGACTATAGGAGGAATTCAATCCCTACTTTAAGAATATTTAGATAAAATAAAGAGACAATATCTTACCACCAGAATTTAAAGGCTGACACAGGAGCAGATAACAACAGCAGCATATAAAGAAGAAGCTACCGTTATTGATCAGAACGTTATTGAAATACCTTTTACTTACCACAACCGCCCTGATTAATACTACTACTACCACGAGTACTTATATCATTTTAAATATACTATATTAGAATTAATAAATCCCGCTAAGGAATTAATACCTAAAAATACAAAATTTAAACTACTATACCCCTATTTATAAATCTCAAAATAATGAAAAATGAATCCTAATATTCAAAAAGTTGACTTTAACTCCTTTTCAATCAAATCAAATAAATAGTGAGCCAGATTGACTAGAAAAATTCCAAAAAACCTAAACCTATGAAAGAAAATAATTCATAGACATAGGTTATTAATGAAGAAATAAAAACTGAAGATGATAAAATAGAAAGAAAGAATGAAATATATAATCTCAAAAATAATGGAGAAAAGAAAGAAAATATCAATAAGAATCCTCAAGATGAAGAAAAAGCTGTAAACTAATGTCTTGTTTGCATTGAGGAAATCAAGGAAGAATGTGTTCTAAACCCGTGTCAGCATAGATACTGTTATGAATGCATAGTCGATTGGATGAAACAGAAGTAACGTTGCCCCCTTTGCAATAACGAAGTTATTGAGCTTATTAGATCGGATGAGACTGCTGAAGCTGGTAGTCTCATAACTAAGGTAGCAGATATAGCAGATAGTGCTGCTATAGAGAAAATTAAATCTAGCAGTGAGTCTGAAGGAGAAGTTGTTGAGAGATTTGAATGCCTAGATCATAACTACTTGAAGAATGAAGTGGATAAGCTATTATACAAACTTGAATTTGTTCAAAAGAAGATGGAGTAGAACTCAAATAAGTATGATGATTTTAATTGGTTTGTTATAGAATCCATTGATGATCAAATTTATGAATTGGAAAACATTGTAGAGGAGTTTAGAGATTTCAATCCTTCAGAGATAGCTACAAGATGCTTCTAGCTAGAGGAACATTTAGATGTTATCCGTAATAACAAATGGGAAATGATCGAAGAAGCATACTCTGATTTGTATGCAATCTAATTACAATAAGAAGAAGAAGAAATAGTTAATAGTCATAATCATAGCTCCAAAAAAAATGGAAATTAAAACAATAATAGCAAGAAGAGTGGAAACGCAAATAGTAAAACCAATTAGAAAGGAAATAGCAAAACCCAAATTTGTGACTATGAAGATGAATATTATAACAATGATGAAGATTTATCTAACATTCATGGATGCTTTAAGGATCATTCTATAAAAAACTTCAAGCCTAAGGCTCCAAAGAAAAAATTTAATACCACAGTACCTTCAAACTTAGCAACAACTACAGCAAAAATATGAAATAGATTAAAGAGTATTAAAAGGGAAGAACAAGTGAATAAAGCATAAATAGTACACATACAATTATTATAACTAAATTTGTGATTAATTATGAGGAAAATAGTTTATTATTGTTTATAAAAATAGAATAATTTCTAATCTTTCTTAACCAATACTAAAATGAATTAGTCAATCAACTATTTCAAATTTTATTGTATTAGGTATTTATCAAAGAGTAGAAGAAGAATCATAATAGAAAGAGAAATCTATTATAAATCCTGATAATTTATCTAAATTTGATACATCTTTGTATATAAATTTTGTATTTTCTTCCCCTTTTTTCTTGTATTTAGTCTTGATACAACAAATAAACGAATAGATTCACTCAATTGATCTTTTTCTTTTCCTTCTATTCTATAACTCTCACTCACTATTGAATATTATCTTCACTTATTTTATTTTACTCAGTTTTTTTTTCTATACCAGTATCGGTCTCAATCTGTATCTCATCATTTCGAATTTGTTCTTTAACTTTTTTAGATAAGAACTGCTTTCTTATCTTCTTACAAATAGTGCATTATTTCAACAAAAAAACTTTATCTCCTTTCTCTAAAAGAAAATATAAATAAATTAATATTATTCCAATAGAGATTTTATTTATAACAGATTAAAAATATTATCAATCAGAAATTATTTATCCTCTAAAATTGTAAGAAAAATAAATAAAAAACACATTTTGGCAATAAAAGTAGAGAATTTTTTAATCAATTAATCAATCATTCAATGATTTATTTTGAGAAATGAAAAAACAAGATCTTTGAGCAATTTTTAAGCTAATAAACCTTAAGAATTCTATTGAAAGAATTTATTATAATGAAGAGAATTTAGAGGTAATTTATTTATTTAAAAGCTGTTTAAAATGTAATTACTTTCAATCTAGAATTTATTCTTTTCATAATATTGAAGACATTTTCTACAGTAGTCTTTTGAAATATCTTTATCCCTGTTATAATTTTTATATTTTATCAAAATTTATCAATTAAACTAGATCATTTCTTCGCAATTCAATAAATATTTACACTCTAATAACTTTTTTTTGTGCATTAAGTGCAAATTCTTTTAAATAAAAATTTGAAAGTTCTATAGATTAGGTTTTTATTTATTAAGATATTTGATATAGATAATTCATCTTTGAGAAGACTTCATTATCTTTCACTTTTGTGATTTCTTATGGAGTATATGCCTTTATGACAGTAGTAGATTCTTGATTTATCATTCACTTTTAAATAAATTAATAGGTTTAATAATTAATGGTAATATCAAAATAATTTATATTTATTTTTCAATATATTTAGAAGCTGGTAGATGCAATAAATCTTTCTATTTTATTTTCACAATTATTTCTTAATCTTCACTGTATTTAGATTCTACTATCCTTATACCTGCATTACAGTTTTTAACTATTTATTTCAACATTCTATAAATAACATCTTCTTATATGATCAATATTCTTATTCTTCATCTTAATGTTTTCAAATGGATTTATTTGAATTATAATATCCTTAGACAAACCATACCATTAATTATAAAGAATCGTTTTCAAAGGTTATTTAATATGTAGTTTATAAATATGTTAAGTAAAAATAATATTTTTAAATCTAAAAGAATATTTAAATTAAGGCTAATTAGCAAATACATTTTTGAATAAACTTAAAACTTTGATAATTTATATAGAATTTTAGCTAAAATAAAGGATTATGATATAGGATTTTATATGTTAGTGATTCTAAATAATCTTATTAGTTATTTTAATTGAATTTTGTAGCGTTCATAATATAGATGAAAAACTTAAATGATTAATTGATTATTTATTTTATTTATACAATTAAAGATATTATAATTTTTAAAAATAATTTCTATTCTCGATTTGTGTTATTTATTCTTATGGTTTAGTACTGTAAAAGCTACTTTTCATTTGAATAAAATTTCATTTTTTCTATCAATTAGAGAATCTTTAGAGTTGAAAATAAGATTTGTGACTAATTATACTTTTAAGATCCCTTTATTCAACTCCCAAATCTATTAAAATTTAGTGTGATAAATATTGATATTTCCTTCATTTTAAATAAGATACCTTATTGGTGCTTTACCTATTTAATTAGATAATGATTTCTATTTCATGATTAAATAAATTCTTATTTGAATCCTCTTATTTTTTTTATTTTATCTTTATGGAGATTAAATTTATTTTAAACTAGAAAGATTTTTACAATTATTAGAGTTATAATTAATATCATTAGAAAAAGATAAGATTTCAATTGATTTTATTTTTAAATTCAATCCTAACCTGATTCTGCTTATTCAACTGCAGCAATCAATGAATTTACAGTTACTGGTTTTTCCATATAAGCATCGGCCCCTGCTAGCTTAGCTGTTTACCTATCTTTCAAAGAACCAAAAGCTGTTATCATTACTATCTTTAAAGGATTCATTTTACCTTCTTTTACTAAATTTTTAATTATTCTCGTTGCCTCTATGCCATCCATGATTGGCATATTTACATCCATAAGGATCAGTGTAATATATTATTAGTTTTTGTATTTTTCTTTAGCTATTTCTAGGGCTTATCTTCCATTAAAGGCTTCAAAAACTTCAGTTTAGGAACTAATTTATTATTTGAGAAGAAGTTTTAAAGCTAGTATATTAAATCCTGTATCATCTACAATTAGAATTTTTTTGTATTTACTAAAAACGAGTTTTCCAAGTGTATTATTCTGTATTAAAACACTTTAAGTAACCTTTCTTCCTTTTTTCCTTTGCATATTCTACAAATTGGTTTGATTACTTGAATTGTTGTTGTTAAGAGACATTATTTGAGAAGAAAAGTTAGTTGACTACTAATTTATTGAAGTTTAATTTTTTAATCCTTTTTTAAGATCTGGTTGAATTTAATCCTATGTCCCTTCTTTATTTTATCAAAAAAAGATTTTTTAAATAAAAAATTTATTAAATAGATATTACTTTATCTGTGGTGATTAATTACATTCAAAGTAAAATCATCTGAATCATCTTTTGTTATGTTAGCATTTGAAGTAAAGAGCGGAGAAGTTTATGTGTTACCAGTATTAGTTGATTAATGGACGATTTTAGGTTTATTTACATTAACACCAATTGTATTAATAAACTTGAATTTGCTAAAAAGAGGAGTTTAGACTTTATCCCTGGAATCAATTTTATTCTCAGAAGATATAGGTATAAAATCAATTTCTTCGAATTACTATGGCTTCTAAATTAACTGCTAACTACTATTTTCATGCCTGATATCTAATTAGCTCTATTAAATTTTCATAATATTAGAATGACTTTGGTTTATGAAGCTGCACCCATTAATTCCTAAATTAGGAGGCAAGATTAGGTCATTTCCTGGTAAGATCTCAGATAATTAAGGAGGAATAGTAGGATGTGAGCGATGTTTCGATATTTTTATATTATTTTTATTTTTATCTATTTTTAATTGTTTAAATTGACTATCAATAGTATTTGGGTTATTATTTGAGTTTTCTTTTTCTGTATTTGCCTATTTAAATGCTTTTTCACTATCAATTTTTAAAGTGCTAGATTAAGCATGCATGTTCATTTTGTTATTGTATGTTAGTGGGCCTTCAAGAAGTTCTAAGCTTAAAGCATCACTTGGTAAATGCTAATAAGATTTCGAGTTTGAATAATTCTACATAATTTCCTTCTTCTTTAGAATCTCTAATTACTACTATTTATAATATTATTCTCCCAGATTTTTATATCTTTTAGGGCTTTAAATGGATTCTTATAATTGGTATTTGCTTAAATTAACTTATTCATCTTCTAAGTATCTATAAACCAGAAAATTAAATGTACTTCCCTATCCTTCTTTGCTTGTTAGCTCGATTGAACCGTTTCCTACTTTTTATACAAGCTTTTAACAAATTGCAAGACCAATCCCACATCCTTTTAATTAGAATAGAATTTATAAATATAGATAAAAAAGAAGGATATAATAACCATTAAAGATAATTTATTAACCGTTTTTAGTAGACCAATAATAAATCACTTATTGATAGTTAATAATATGGATTGATTTTTGATAAAGTAAAAAAGATAACTCCATTTGAATCTTTAATATGCTTTAAAATTAAATTATTATTACCATGTTGGTAGTTCTTTTTTTACTAATAGGTGCCATAAGGTTAAAATATCTTTTACTATAGTTAATTGCTAATTCCTATTCCTGTATCTACAATAGAGAAACGAAGATAAGTATTGTTCAATTAAGTAATTTCAAAGGAAATATAACCATCAAACGTGAATTTAAGAGCATTTCCAATTAAATTGAGCACAATTTGTTTAATACGATTGAAGTCGTTATAAATAAAAGTATTCTCTACGTTTATAGATGATTTAAATTCTATTCCTTTGCTTTTTGCCTAATATTCGATCAATTCTCTAATTTCTATCATTAATTCGTTTAAATTGAATTTTTGGGGATTTAACTTGAACTCTCCCTTCTTCATATTTTAAAAATCTTAGATGTCATTAATTATTGCAGTGAGAAGAACTCCATTCTTACGGGCTATTTAAACACATTTCTGCATTTCATTGAAACTGGTAAGAGAAATAGCGCTTTCTAGTATGCTAATTATACCATTTAAAGGAGTTTTTAAATCATGAGTTACTGTATTTATCAGATCATCTTTGTAGTGGTTGATTTCTCTATAGAAATCTGTTTTTATTTTGTCAGAGATGTTTGTCATAAGAATTAAAATAGAGAGCTCATTTTCCCAAATACACTCTACTAATCTCATTTCATAATATTCTATCCCTCCACTCTTTAGATCTTTTCTTCCGTATGAATTAAAAATTATACTATTGTTGTTATTACTCTAAGGGTTATATATATTATTGTTGTGGTTATATTCTTAATCATCTTCATCTTCACCATTACTGTCGCAATTTTTACCATGAGAATTCTATTTATTTTGTTTAAAATTCTATTTTAAATCAGTAAAGCCATTTTTACAATTAACATCATTTTATTTTTCATTCTCGGATTGTTCCTTTTTTTCCTTCTAAGACTCTACAGTTATATTAAGTATGCATTTAGTGAAATGCTCCTCTTTTTCTAATCTCAAGAAATTAGTATTTTAATTTTTTAAATTATTTAGGCTCTATTAACTCTTTGCATTTCTGTAGTTTTCTATCTTTTTGATAATCAATTCCTTCAGAGGAACATATTTTTTGGTTAAATTGTATTCATTTAAATCATTTTTATTTTATTTTGTTTGGGTGTACTTATTAACCTCAATAATGCTAGTAAGGTGATTCTTCATATTTAAAAATTTTGTATGTCTAGGATTTGAGTTATTATTAGTAACTGTTTATTCTATCTTATATTTTGAAACATTCTTTAGAGAAGATGGGAATTATTGATAGTATTATGAAGGTTTTTATTATTAAATTTATTAGGATTATTTGAGAATATTAGAACCTGCCACATCGAATTTTTAAAAAGTAATAAAATCTGGTTCCTAAGAATTCTTATGTTATTCAAGAGCATTCGAGAAATTCTACATTGATTATTGATTGCTATAATTATTTAAATTTGCTCCAATCGAGGATTTCATAAATTACTTATTTATTTTTTAGTTAAATTTTTATACATTATTATTTTATATATAGGATTCTTCAAGAGGTTAAAGAGTTTTTACAAGAGTGTTTTAGCCATTTATTTCTGAATTAGGTTCATTTAAAATATTTTAAATAGGAGGAACGAGTATATCTTTTATAGTTTAAGGAAGAGGTACTTTATTAAATGACTCAATTTCAGAATTGGTTCCTATCATTCGATGAGTGTTGACATAAATATTATTCATTATCCAATTTACATCCATAGTTCCTACTCGTTTAAATTCTTTCTAAGTATTTTAATTATGGAACACAACCTAAATTTCTCCCTTTTTGTCTTCATTTTGCTTCACAACTAATACTGGGCAAGGTAGGTTTTAATTGATAAGCTTTTACCAGCCTTCTTACTCCATTTAAAGATTATAAATAAAGTAAAATTAGAGTTTCTTTAGTTTAAAATCTTAGTAGAAATACCAAATCATAACGACAGTAGAAAGTAGAACCAAGTAGATAACCTTTTATGATTAAATTTAAATAGAAATGAAAAATAATTCAATTTGATGATATTTTAAATAGTTAAATATTATTTTAAGATAAACTGCTTTTAAATTGATTATGCATATATATAGAATCAATAAATAATATTACTCTTGCAACAACTTTCTCATTAAGGCTAATTATAATGCTTATCCACATAAAGCAGACACTTAGGATTTTAAAATACCACATTTATATCATATAAAGAAATGACGCAGCCTATATACTAAGCAAAATTCCAAATATAAATATTGTTTGTATTCTATCTGTGTATTCACTTTTATCAAATAAGTATTAGGATTACTTATACAAAAATGCTGATTCATCACTTTCTTTCTGTAATTTAATTAGATAGTAGAATGTTATTCCTATAAGAGTGTTCATAAATGTCAATGCTATATCTTTAAATAATTCCTAATTGCTTTATTTATTCATACAATATGTTTAGAATTTAACTTTTAGTATAATAATTTTATGAAGCTATCTCTTTTCTACTCAAAGAATAAGAAAATAAATATTAACAACTTTATTTCTCTTTAATTGAAACATTTTTAGAGTTGAAATTCTGAAGTTTTTGAGATTTTGGAAAGTATTCTATGTATAATTAAAAGTAGAAGTAAATTTACCGTTAGTAAAGCATGTATAAAATTAGAAATAAAAAGGAAGGTACTATTCCAACTAAGAGCGCAAATACTGTACTGCGAAATACTAATAATTCAATACATAAAATGATTATGTATAGAAAAAATTTTATAAGTAGAAATTCTCTGATTATCAAATTGTCTGATGCAGAAAGCACAAGTTGATATCTCTTTTCAATATGCTTATCCTTAAATTTTAAAGTGAATCTCTCTAAAAATGGAAATTTTGTGACTCTTTTCCAGTTTAAGATAATATCTTTAATCGCAGCGTTTACCATATACCTAATAATTTACTATTTTTATAGAATTTCTGGTCCTATTGTATTACTACTTATCCTCTATTTTTTAATAGACTTAATTAAGGGTAATCTATCTAAAAAGATAATCAATTAATAGTTTATATGAAATTCAACAACAATAAGAGCAGCAGAGAAATTTATGATTAATTTTTAATATATCATATAAAAATGTAATGTTTAAAAAGAATCACAAATCCCATTAATCTCTCATACATACATTTATTTAAAAAAGTTTAATGCTAATTTTACTTTTAAAATACTACTAGATTGCTAGCTGGCTTGATTGCTTGCTGATAACTGTAATGAGAAAACATTGTTTTAATAGTATGCATAAACTTATTAATTTCAGTATTGTTAGAATTTAAATTTGTTTTTACTTACTAACTATCATATTAAGTTGTATTTATTATTTATTATTTATCAAATAAACTAACGAACATTTGATTTGTTTAACATAAATTATAATAATTTTTAGTTAAGTTTATTTTTTTATTTTATGTAAAAGTTTATTGCAGTTTAACTATAATACTATCAATATTTTCTACAAAAACTTTCAAATATTTATATGTATTTTGCTAAGAGTTTTGTTACATTAAAAAATTATTTCAAATATTTGATAAAAATAGCTTTTAATCGTAATCATTTAATTTTCTATTAATTATTTTATAATTTTTGAGACATTTTGATGCTTTTTATTGATGGATATTAGGAAGTGTATCTGTTCAGAAATCTCTATTAATTATAATATTGAAGGCTTCTATTATATACTGAACTAAATAACTTATAGCTTTAAATTAAAATAAAATTACTATTTAATCTTAGATGATTGGAGTAATAGATAATTAGATTATATTGTAAACAAAAACAGGAAGAAGAATAATTACAATATAAAGTGTATTTCAATATTAATTAGTAGATTCTTCATCATATTGATCATTATCTTCTGCAAAATAGTTATGTTGATTTAAATTATTGTATTATTCACCATTATCGCGATACTGAATATTATCATCCTCATCGTCATTTTCATTAATGTTACTATAATGATTAGTATTAGATTTATTTCCTATAGAGAATAAATTCATAAACTTATCATCATTATCTGTCTTTGCTTTAGAAAAGTCTATGTAATCTTTACGATGTGAATAAATAAAAGGAATAATTGAACTTAAATAAGCAATCACTTTTCCTAATTGTTTTTTATGTTGATTTCCATAATAAATAGCAGCAATAGCAACTGTCACAAACAACAAATTTTTTAAAGTTCCCCAGCTAATAATTTCATTTCCAGGACATCTTCTCCATTCAGGAGAGCGATCAACACCTCCTTTACAATTATTTTGAGGAATCTTTCTATAACCTCTGCTAACTTAATAATAATCAGTACAAATTTCAGGGATTTCTCCATTATATTCTTCATCAGTTAAGGTTCCATCTCTATAGCAAGGTCCATCTCCGTTTCTAAAATATCCATAATCGCATTCCCAGTCTTCTTCAGTGCACTCACATCTTTAAATATCTATCCTTCTATCGTAATCCTAATTATTAAAAATAATAAAATCATATTCATTAATAAAATAAATTTTATTAATAGACTAATTTACCTCACCATTTAAGCAAATACTATCTCTCTTTCTACGAGAATATGTAACGGTAGAACCAAGTAAACACTTTTATGATTTGTACCCATGGGGAACCCAAGTTTCATAATCTGAAAGATCACCAGGAGTACTTTATCCTTGGCATTATCTTTCAAATTGATTAGCAAAATCTATTGTAATTGCAATACCAATTTATTTCTTTTCTGAATCAATTGTCTTAGCTAAGACCATAAAACTGGTACCTACATTCGAAGGTTCAGTAATGATGTTATCAACTTCTAAATCAACTTCTGAAATTACGATTTCTTTCCAAGTAAGACCTTCATCTAATGAATATTCAATAGATCTTGTGGTTGAATAATCTTTGTCTTTAGCCATCACAATGATAGAACCATGATCACCAATTTCAAAAACATATGCTCCTTTTTTAATCTACCATGATAAATAAAATTAATATTATAACATGCAAAATAAAATTGAATACTTAAGACCAAGTCAGACCAGCATCTCTAGATAAATAAGTATTAACTTAAGAAGGAGAGTGTGAGAGTTATTTTCCAACATTACCATTTGCAAGAACAATGCCAATTGCATTTTTAGAGGAATAGAAAGAGTTAAATAAATCATTAGAATTTGAATGAATATTTAAATAACAATTCTCTCCGCATTTAATTTCTTTACCATTTTAATCTACTTTAGGTGCAGGAATTCTACTCCACATAGCACCCTTATCAAATGTAATCATAGTCTAAACCATTTGAGTAACTAAATCTTTAAGCTTGACGGCCTTTTTATCTTATTTTACAGATGTATTACTCTTTTTATTCTTTGTATCAACTTAAGATTCTTCTTCAGCTTACATATTATTGTAAGTTTATTCAAACTCATCTCTTCTCTTCTTATCGTAAACATTAGCAATATATATACCATAAATACCATGAAGACGCTCAAAATCAGTATCACCATTATCGCTACGAAGATGTCCTTAAAGACTAGAGGAAAATCTTATACCAGTGGCATCAGAAATATAAAGAGTACCCATGGGAGATGTTTTTCCTAAATGATTTACATTAATGAATACTTATCCTTCACGAGTATCCAAAATAGTGAATCTATGATTTTATAATTGCTCTCCTAATTAAATATCTCTTAACTTGATTTCCTTTGATTTAGGATCTCCTACCTTTAAATGTATTAATTAACTTTTCACATCTTCCACTTTAAATACAATAAAGAATAATTAATTTCATCAGATAGGAATATTATTTTAAAATTACATTGCACAACATAGAGGTAGTCCATGTCAAGGTAGAATACATTACCCTTTTCAAGTATCTTCTTCTTAGTAACTAAGAAATCATCACTATAGTATAAATGTCTGGATTCTTATAAACCATATCTATTCTAGTTCTATTTATCTTTATAAAATTTTTAATCTTCTTCAGTATTTTAATTAAACTAATATTACTTCCATCTTCTTGAACCCAATAAATTCTTTAAACTGGAACTGAAGCAACCTAACCTCTTTCAGTATAATTGAAATATCCCCTATTTAAAAGAAAAAGGTATTAAAAATTTTGAAGGCAATTTATTATTCAAAAAAGAATGACTAGAATTAATGTTTACCATTCAAACTTATAAACATATTGAGTGAGTTTCTACCAATTTATACCTAAATCTTCACTCAACCAAAGAATTGAGAAGGAAAAACAAGGAGTTGACCCAGGATTCTTAGGACATTAGTTGTAAGTTGTTGCAAGTATCCAATTTTCTTGAGTAGGATGCAATTTAACAAGATTTATTCTATTTTTTAACATAATATATTGGTTACCTTTCATAATTTGCTAAAATATATTAGTTAAAAACGAAATAGCTCAAAGTTTTACTTATCTTTCTTTTTAGCAAAAGCTCTGAAATTATTACCGCAATCTCTAGTTAACCAATTAACCTAATCCTTGCCTTATAGGATTATCAGGTTAGGATTTGCAGTGCTTCTTACCATTTTGATAACTTCACCTTCCACCTTTTTTATCATTAATATATTTTTGATATTTAAAGGAGGTACGATTTTTTATATAAATGATTACCTCTGATTTACTATCTCCTAAATATTTGATACCTATACTAATAAGATTATCTCTAATATTCTCAAAGTGAATCATCTTATTGCTAGATTTATAAATAGTTCCATTTTCAGTTTAGACTAGTACATTCTTATCATCCTCTGTATTACTTCCACACCAAATAACATCAACTATTTCTGAATCTAGGAGATTCTTATGATATTCTAATTCCTGCTATTTATCTTTAACATTAAATCCAACTGCTACTTACACAATTAGTAACCCTACTAAAAATAAAAATGTTTTATTTATCATCTTTACTAAATAATTTGTTATAAATTTCTTTTTCTTTAATTAATTTTTTAATTATTTAATTCTTTTGAAGGGTTCTAAAGATATTTCCCGTATTTTGAATCGAAAACTGAAGAATTCCTTAACAAGCTCATCAAAAATTTTTTATCTCCAATCTTTTTTTCTCAAATAATTAAAAAACATACACACAAACAAACATATGTCAATGAATATTTTTTTAAAAAAGTAAACTTTTTTTTACGTTTTTAAATTAATATATTAAAATTTGTTTTTTCAGCAAACATATTTTAATTATAATTTAAATTAAAGCATACAATCAAATGAAATATCTGTCTAAATCATAGACTTCAAATAATTTTAGACCTGATTAATAAGACTAAGTAGTTAAATAACTAAAGAAATTAATATTGAATATTGAAAAAATAGAACAGATTTTGTAGTTATTTCTAAAAAAATTTCCTTTTATTTATTAAATATGAGATAAATAAAAGCATAGTTTAAGTAAGCTGTATCGAATAAATTTAATTCTAATATAAATAATAAAAAATAGCTATTTTTAGTTTTTAGAAAGAAGAAATAATAAACATTCTAACTGAATGAATGAATTAGTAATAGATAAGATGATTTCAATCACATTATTTGGATAAATTATTTTTCTTCATCTTGTTTATCTTACTATTTTTAAAAAGAATTTTGATTAAAATAAGACTCATTTCTCTTTTATCTATTTAGGGATTAAAAAATATAACTATTATTTAAGTAAGTAATAAAAAAGTGTACTATGTATGTATTCAATAAAAATAATATAAGATTGAAATCAAAAATTGAATTAGATTAGATTTATTTCTTTTCAAAATATTCTTATTGATTTATATTTTTATTTTTATTATTGCCATTTACTTAATTTATTTCCTTTTATCAAATAATTTAATGATTAAAGAATATTCATTTAAGGATTTAGTTTAATTTAAAAATTATTTTCTAAAAATTTTTTAATGCAGTTTATTAAATCTTATAAATACAAAGATAAAATAGATGTATGCAAGTTTATTATATTATTATCAATTTAATCATTAATAGTTAGCATAGATAGCATAGTTTTGGAGACCACAAGTGTTACCTTGAGCTAAAGTAATATAACCAGCATTACCCCAAGAAGTACCCCAAGAATTTCTGACAATCCAGTTATTTGAAGCATCATAACCAACCAAGAGGACAGCGTGATCAGCTTCATTAGGATCAGAGCTACAGTTGTTGAAGACACCTGAAGAATAAGTGTACCAAACGGAAGCATCAACACAAATAGAAATGGGTTGTTGGGCAACAGCTTAACGTAAATTAGCATCACCAACGGGAACTTAGAATTATTAACCTGGCTTGTAACCAACATTTTACTTTTAAGTTTAACAAGCGTTATCTTGAGCATTGTAGGTATATTAAGATTCCTAAACAATACCATACTTTTAGACATAGCTAACAGCATCAGTAGGCCAAGCACCACTGCAACCTTCGCAACCAAAGCCCATAGCACCACAACAATCAACAAGTTATTATTCAGAGAAGCTATTAGCTTAAGTTTGAGATTTGTTGTTCATATTGAAGATACCTTCTAACATACCAGCAGTAGAAAAAGACCAGCAAGAACCACACTAACCTTAATCCTTAACAGGAGGAAGAATATTTTGAACATTAGCCCAGTTAACGGTAGTAGGGGCATCCTTCAACTTTAATTCACCAACTGGAAGATTCTTGGTGGTAGGGGGAGCAACTTTCATCAAGTACTTATTCTTGAATTCTTCCTTAGTTAAGTCAGAATATTAGTTGATGCCTAATTTGTAGGTATTGTTAGGGTTGGAATTGTGTTCTTGGATTAAGAGGTAATTGTCGATAAAGACAGACAATCTGTAGGATTCCTCAGTATGAGAGAGGTAATTTTGAGAATGAGCAATCTTGAATTACTTGAAAGCTTAGATAGCTTCGTTTTATCTAAGAGTACCCATTTTGTCTTAGAAGACAACAACAGTAGCAGTACCAATTAAGGCAAGCCCCAAAACTATGAAATAATCTAATCTCATTTCAATACTTTATTTTTTACTTTTATTTATTATTTATTAATTTATAAATTGTTTCCAAATGATACAATTCACTCCTCATAAATAATCATAAAAAAAAGATAGATTCATAAAATATGTTGAGATTTAGAACAAGATATTTTCAAGATTTAATTTAAAAATCTGGCATTTTAATATTGGATAGGATATTATTCTTTTATAAATTTGTTATAAACGTAACAAATAAGGATTCAGTTCTAACACAATAAATATATTAATGGTCATGAAATTATTAAAAAATATAAACAAATTTCTTTTTCGCTTAATTGAAATCTGATGTTACAATTTTTGATTGAATAGAATTTAACCATAAACAAGCAAGGCTGAGGTAGGATGTGGGGATGATATATATTCCATAACAAAGCAATGAAAATAATATAAAATTTAACACTCATTTATTTCTAATTCAGCTTTTAATACTAACAAATTTGTATAAATTTTTATATGAAGAGTAAATAATCATCTATTAACATAATAATAAAAACAAATAATATACAGTTATTTGTAAGCTAATCTAATCAGCGTATTTTAAGCCTAAAAAAGTCTAAGATTAATAAACTAATTCAATATTTTATTTTCAGATTTACTACTTCTTTCGCTTGAGTAAAATTATATTTATATAATTTTTCTTTAAATTAAATACTTTTAAGTTAAGTTTCTATAGTATATTGAACCAGCCAACTCTTTTACATTTATTCAATATTTTAAAAATGATAGTTTAGCTTTGTCATTCTTCTCAAATCATACATCAATTAGAAATTTTAGTTCCAATTTAATTAATATCTTAATGGTAACTCAAGCATATTTGTATGGAAGTTGTTGGCTCATTACACTAATTGCACTTATTATTTAATTCTTTTATAAAAATCAATTAAAAAAAATTTAAGAAATTGTCAGACTTTAAACTTATTTTATTCGCAGGCAAATTTTTTAAATATTCCTTTTTCTCTCTCAATATATTATATTTTAAAATGCCTTAAAATCTTAACTTCTCTAGTTAAAAATTATATAATTCGAATTTAAGCACAACAATTCCAAAAATATTATTTATGAGGTTAGATTTAAATGATATAGATCAAACTATATAGACTCACTCTATAAAATAATTTGACAAATCTAATCTATATGCTAAGAAACGATAGAATGAGGAATATTAGTAGGATACATTAGAATATCTAATAATCCCATTTAAAAGCATTGAATAACAACATTTAGCTTATAATAAGATAGATTGACTATCGCAAAATGCTAGAAAATAGAGGAATTTAGTATAATGCTAAATCTTAATAGTAAATGTAATTTAGTTACATCATTAGGATAAATAAGGTATATTAATAAACAATCAATAATTTTATATAGCATGAAATGGCTTCATATATCAATTATAAGTAAAAGAATTATAGAATTTTAAACAAAGAGTATTTAGAGTGTAAAAGAAATAAGTTTAATGGTTTAATTAAAGGTATTTACAGTAATAAATAAGTGATATAAAGGATACGATTTAGATTTTCTTTTTAGATTGATAATATATTAAATAATTTACTAAATTAATTAGTTGATACATTTATAGGTTTATTGTTTTGTTGATTGATCAATTTTATTCTTTCATCAATTTGATTTTTTGATTGATTGATTGATTGACTGATTGCCAAATAATTACATTTATACTAATTTTACTTTCTTTCATATGTTATAATAGAAATTCTGGTTTGATGATGCTAGTTTATTGCTTTGGCAATTAGAATTAAACTATATATTTTATACATCCTAACTATCTTGCTTATGATTAAGCTTTACATTATAAAACAAGCTATCTTATTAGTATTATTATCTATTTTGATTTAGTAAGGATGTTATTTAATCACTCTCCAATCCTGAAATGAATGAGTCTTCATTAAACTCCTTGTCGAAAGAATTTTTCTTTTCTGAAGTTTCATCATCTTCTCTACCTTGGGTAATATTTGTTTATAAGAATTCAGTTTTCATATTTCTCTATTTGTTTTGTTTCTTAACCTTTAAACTCTTTTGAAGTTGATGTTATTCATCAAAGTTTATTTATTATTCAAAGGGATTAGTATAATGATTTAGCTCCTTCTTAGAAGTAGTTTTTGATTTATCTATAACAAATTCCTTAATTATACCAGATCCATAGGAAGAATATTATTATTACTTGTTGAGAGTGGTTGTTGATTAATTTTTAATAGAACTAGTTCTTCTAATCCTGGAATCTTATTCAAAATCTGCTTGAGTTTTAGCATCTTCTTATTAAAAGACAAAATCCTCTAAATTATTCTTACTTTTTTATTATCTTATGCCAGATTTGTTTAACTATGAAGTACTTAAATCTTTAATTTCACTCGAACAACTATTTGTACGAATTTATGATTTATTAATTGAAGTAACTTTGTTTTATTAGTTGAAATTAGAGTCTTAATTTTAAGGACAGATTTTCTTGCTAGAAGTTCTTTGTGGTTTAATTTGTTGAATATCTTAAAGGGGTTATAATTTATTAGTATCAGTATAAGATCCTTCAGATATCTGACAAATATTATATTATTCAGTTTTTTAATTTGCATTCAAAGCTGATCTATAAAGTCTGATACTCGTCTCCTCATTGCCATTTCCAACAAAGTAGATATTTGTAAGTTTATTATTTAAATTCTCTATAATAAAGTACTAACAAGCTAGAATAACACTTGCACAAGATTTAGTAGTGTAGGTTTTTAATTAGTTTAATGGTAATAATATAGATTTACACTCTAATACGTCGTTAGCGTATTACAAAGTTTCTGTTATCAGACGTCTTAAGTTCTCTGCATCATTATCTTCATTAGAATCCTTCATATACCCTCCATGAATAATATAATTACAATTAGCTTTCCCTCCTTTTGTGTGCATTACTTTATTCAATATTAAGTCCTCGTGCAGTTTGATATATTCTTTACATTCCTTTACAACAGAATCTCCTGCATAACTTCTAAAAATTTTATCAGGAAATTCAAGGTGGCTATCTTAAATACACATGATACAGTCAACTTTTTATTTTTTCAAGTATTTATATGTATCTGTAGATATGAGACTTAACTAAGTGTTATTAATCATTATTTAATCAATATCAAAATCATAGAATGAATATGAGTTTCTAAAGCTAATCTTTTTAGGTAGGTTGCTATTATCGCAGTAACTAGTACACAAATTACCCATTATAATTATGATAGTAAAGCTAAATTTTTATTGTATTAATAAATCGGATGATAAGATTTTGTATCAGTTATTAAAACTTATAAAATGATTATTTCCTGATTTAATGTGCAATAGTGCTTATCTTATTATAATTCTATTAGTTGCTTCCTTGTGAAAATTCAAATCAATAATTACTTGAATAAAAGGAATATTGGTTGTGATTAAATAAATAAGCTCCTGATAGGGGTTTATAAAATGATTTAGCTGATGGATAGATTATAGGAAAGGTACTAAAGTTTTCCTTGAGAATAGTGGCTATGTTTTATATGTGTAGAATATCTTTTTGCTTTATTTTTACACTTATTTTTGTTTATTTATGTATTTTAGTAACAAATAGATTTGAAAATGTGTTGATAATTAAATTGTTTATAATTATTTTGCACGAACAGATAAATTAATCAGAGTCACTTTCTAATCAAATATTAATCAAGTAGAAGGCAACTAATTTGATTGTTGAAATCTTCTAAAATATTGATCACCTTATCAATCTATTCCCTTTCCTTTCTACTCATTTTTAATAAAAGATTTTGATTTATTTATATTTTCATTCATTTCACCTATGATATTTTTAATTTCTTTAAATAAATTTCTTTCTTTTCTAGACTAAAGTTAAGTCATTTTCTCTTCAATTGAAATTTAAGTTAAAATTTACATAAATTAAATTTTACTTCAACATGACGTGTTAAGATTATGCATTTTGACTGAATAGTGCTACTTATGAGTAGAGTTTCGAAATATTTTTTGTGATTCTCATAATAACTAATTCTATTAATCGTGTTATTATGAGGTTATTTCCTAAATACTCTGTTCATAATAAAGTAAATACCTGAAAAAATTTACTCTGGCTTATTTTTATCAAAAAGAGGGGTAATTTCTTTCATTAACTATATAAAAGAAATAAATTAAAAATTACCTTACGTTCTATTTAAAAATGACTTTAAATTGTATTCTATTTGTATTAGGAATTTTACCAAGAATAGATTTAAATAGATAACAGTTTTAGATTTCTTTTATAAGAACCTATGCTTTTAAAATTATAAATCCCTCCTATTTTATTTTAGCTTTTAAATTAATTTAAAATAAAAAAATTAACTAACATTTATTTACTTAAGTTAAGTTAGTTCATTTTATATTAACTTTTTGGTTGGTTTAAGAAATTAACGAAGAAACTTAACAATAATAAACCTAATAGATATGATAAGTTTTTTTCTCACTATTTTGATTGGTTACACTAAAATTCCAGACAATCAATAATTATTCTTTAATTAATCCCTGATTTTAAAAGGATTATCTTTTTTCAGGAATTTCTACTTTGACCAAAGCCTAATAAAGCTGTTGGTATACGAGTCAAGTTAAATACCAATATCAAATTTTCTTACCTTCCTATGAATAGCTTTAAAGATAGCTAAAATGGAGAGAAATAACCTATCCTTATTAACATAGAGTGCTGTTAAAACTGCGCTCTTCATTCATGGTTTACTCATCATTAAGAAGAAAAATATAGTCTATACTTTAATGAGAGTAGAATTCTTTTAACTTTAAATGTCTCAAACCATATTATTAATAAATTATTATTATTTTTTTAAGTGAAGCTGATCATTGAAAGAGAGATCGATAATGTAAGAGTTGAAAAGAATCTCATTCCTAACAATTTAGTTAAAATTGAAAATAAGTTTTAACAGGATGATTAAAGCTCCTACTTAGACTTATTATAAAATAAACCTATATAATATCCACGTATAGGATCTTTTGAAATATCCATATTTAGTGTAACTATCTTCTCAAAAATTACCTCTTCTGCTTGGCCACATTTCAGCAGTGTGGTTAACATTTTAAAAAATATTATATATGAGAAAAGTTAAAATAAAGTTGTAGTCTATTATTCTGTACTCAAAAATGATTCAAGCGAAATTCAAAACTCTAGAGAATTATAAACTACATCTTACAGAATTCCAGTTAATTAGGTTTCAAATGGTGTAGGAAGAAAGTAAGGGAGTGCCTCACCAAAACCCCACAACGGAATAAAAATGCCTCCTTTATAAAATATAAAGTATCTTAATTAATTTAAAAACAAAATATTCCATTTATTAATTTATTTATGCTAATAACGTAATAAGTGGTCGATCAAATTCACCAAAGTTAAGAAATTTTATTTCACCTATAGATCCTAAAGTAGAAGAAACTCAGCTATAACCTTAAATTTTTAATACTTCGTTTTAAAGAGATAGAGTTTAAAGTCCTTAAAAAACTCTTCCTCCTTTAACTAATAGTAAAGTAATTTAAAAGGAATAGCTACAATAATCGGGAATTAATTTAAAAGCAAATTTCTACTTGTCATAAAATTAAGATGAAAAATAGAAATCATCTATTAGTTTTAATAGTTAAAAATATAGAGGATAATCTCCTTCTCACTTATAAAATAACTCAATATTAAACAAAAATACTTAGCAATCTGCAAATGATAATACTAAAACAATGTAAAATTTGATAGAAATTTATATAGATTATTAATGTATTTTATGAATAGGGAGAGTAATTAGAATTAGGAGGCAGTTGGAATTTAAAGTAATGAAGCAAATAATATTGATTAGACTCTATTAAATGAAAGGAAAGTGAATGATGTTTAAGTATTAAATACTTCAAAAGTAAGATTTTATCAAATCAAAGAAAAAGAAAATAGTTTAGAAAAGGAAAATTCAATGGATAGAAATAGCAAAATATAATTGACAAAACCAATCATATATAATAAATAATTAGATACTAATAAATCAGAGTAAACAAATTACTCTACTTAAGCAGGAGGTATAGGAGCAATCTCAGATATGAGAATAAAAACTGTAAAGCTTCCTCATAGAAATATTTATTCAAACCTTAAGAAATCTTAGAGTCCAAATAGGAATTAAAATGGAGCTTTACCAATGGAGTAGAATTAAAATTCCCCTCTATTTAGAAATAGGCAAATTAGCAGCAATATAAAGCCATTAAATAGTAAAATATAGTTATAGTAATTAAGTAAAGATAGAGGCAAATAGATTAAGGAAGAAGGAATAGAAGACAATCCTAATAATGGTTAATCTAGTCAAGATAAATTCTAATAAAAAAGTAAATTATAATTTTTTAAACCTTAATTTAATAAAATAATTAATCCTTTAAATACTAATTATAGTAAGTTCTCCAAGATCTATAACATTAAAAATAAACAGAAATATAACTTAAATTGAAAAGAGCTCATAAAATTCATTAAATTCTTCTACTTCACAATCAAAGAATTCTCAGAAGGGAAAAAATCCTGAAGAAAAAAGATCATCTTTTTTTACGTAAGAGAATATTAAAATTTTAGGATAAGATGGAAGTAAAGTATAAGAGATTTAAAATCTAAATGTAAAAAATAAATAAGATATAGATTTAAAAGCATTATATAAGAAAGTTTCATCAGATAGATTAGAAAATGCAAATGAAAATAACGATTTTTTAAAACCCACTAAGGATAATGAACTTGAATCTGAAAAGCTAACTATTAATAATCTCTCATAAATAGAAGTCATAAAGAGTGATGTGAATAGTTCTTCTTCATTGTTTTCAAAGAGTGAAAATAAAAATAAATTTGATAATATTGATGAAAATTAGGTAAATTATAATGATGAAGAAAAAGAGCGAAGTTACTAAGAAAATGATTTATAAGAGAACTAAGATAGTATATAGAATGATTTAAATAAAGTATAAATAAAAAATTTAGTTGTATTATGGCTAAAGAAAATAGAGGAAAAGGTTATAAACTAAGTTCTTAACATGAATAAAATTAACAATTCTTATTAATAAGGCTTAAATGAAGAGTAAAAAATCAGCATTAAGCAAAGCATTAGTAAAATTTAAGAAAATCATTCATTTTTAAGGTACAGTTCTCTAATAAATGATAGAGAACCACTATAAGAACTACCCATTCAAAGAAAATTAACTCAATTTTAGAACTCTTGATAATTTATTTTGATAAAAGCCTTTATGTAAATAGTAATACACCTGTCAGTAAGATCCTATTAATAGTATCTATTTTTTGGAAAATTCATTAAAAATTAAAACTATTATTTAAATATTTTCCTTCTATAATTTTACCTGTCAAAAATGTATTTTTATTTTACTTTTTTAAGGATAGACTTATCATTAAAAATAGTAATAAGTTCTATCATTTAAAACTCTTTTCTACATAGAATTTCATCTTAACATTCCTGATGAAAAATTATTAGTACAATCTCAATGTAAATCAGATTTATTAAGTGTTAATTTTGATTTATATTGGAATATTAATATCCAAACTATCTATAAAAGAAAATTCAAAAAAAAGTAATTATTAAATAAATCAAACAACTTAAATAGAAAAAATAAGAACAAAAATGGAATAATTAAAGTTAGACGATCCCTTAACCTATACTTATTTAAAGCCAAATAAGAAGGCATACTTATATTTCCCTCAAGGTAATTAAACATGAATAAAAGGAATATTATAATTTATCTCATTCTAATAATAGAAAAAGAGTAGCTCATTGGTGAAGGAAAGAAGACTATGAGATTATTTTTTGACGGACCTATAAAAATAACTGAATATGAAAAGTAGGAATTTGAAAAATTTAAAAAGTAATTAGAAGAAACTAAAGATGAAGAAAAGCATTTATAAGATAAGCAAGTTTGGACAAATGCAAATCAGATGCGCTTTTTATAAGCTAGTGGTTGGAATTATAAAACTGCAATTAATAATATTATTTAACACAATGAATGGAGAATGACTAGTCTTCCTGTAAAATTTGATGACGACGTTAAGCAATTCTTAGTAAATTATTCTACTATTTATAGAGTATTTTAAAATAATTTTTATTAAAAAGAATTCTGGAATACTCTACTTACATGGGCGCGATAATAGAAATAGACCTATCATGATTTTAAATGCCTATAAAATTGATACTAAAAAGATGAGCGAAGAAAGTTTAATAAAAGGTGTATCATTTTTCTTAGAAGTAGTAGTCAATAATATGCTCATTCCTGGTCAAATTGAAAATTGGGTAATCATCCTTGACTTCAACAATATGGGACTTTTCTCCTTCCCAGTTATGGTAAATAAAAATATCTCATTAAGCTAATTTTAAAAATTTGCAAAAAAGTGATGTAAAAGAATAATAATCTTTATCATAAAGTAAAGAAGATAAATATCTTTTTTATTGAATTCACCTTAATATTCTAGTTATTCTTGATCTTTCTGATAGAAAATATTTTAGAATAGTAGTTGATGAGTATTGAAATCTTCAAAATTGAAAAATTTTCAATAGTCAAATTAATCACAGCAATAAATTTAAAATTTTTACTAAATTGTAAAATTATAATTTTAATAAATTAGTCCTTCAAAAAAATGATTGGCTTCTTATAATCCAATTATAGAGCAAGAATGTATAAGTTGTACTGTGTTAATACTCCTACTTCAATATGGGTACCTTGGAAAGCAGTCTAATTATTCTTAGAAGAAAACACCATTTAAAAGGTTAATTTTTCTAAATAAAATAGCTCTCCTGATCTCTTCAAGCATTGTAATAAATCTCAAGTAGAAATTAAATTTGGAGGATCTGCACCTAATCTTACAGACTATTAATGGTATTAATATTTAGATTAAAAATAAAAATATTTGTCTAATTTTTTCTTATTTATTTTGATATAGGCCACCTAAAGTAATTAATGGAGAAACTTTAACAGAAGGAGAGAAAGAAGAAGATTTCTAAATTAGTGTAGAAGAATATAAAAGAAGAGCTGAGAAGGGAGAATTATAAGGATGCGAGATATGTTAAGAGTTTATAAAATGATGAATTTATATAAATATGGAATAGTTAAATAAATATTAAAATCTTATGATTAAAGATGTAGTTATTTGTATATTTTTTATGATTTCACTTAACTTAATTCAGTAATCTTATTAATTAGATAATCTTCTTCTTTTCTTTTTCTTTTTCACCTTCATAAAATTTTAAAAACTTAAATTTTAATTATAAGTATACAATTCTAAGTAGAATTTTCTTTTTTGATTCTACTGTTTATAGATTCGCTATTTTTTAAAACATCTCATTTTATGCTAAATAATTATGTAAAAGTTGAGTCTACCACTAAAATTAAATATTAACATTATTTTAGAGAGTACTAATCTAAGAGTTTGAGTCCTCCTTCCCACGCAATCCATTTAGATCATCGAAAATTAAAAGCTATTGAAAATGTTTTAAAAATGCCCTTTAAATTAGATACATCGGTTTTGTGTGAAGTAATTGCTGAGGGAGTTAATGAAAACTAAACTCAATTATAAAGTGCTCAACCAATTTCTCCTACCTCGAGCAATATTGCTTCTAAGATATTTACTCCTAGCCCCAACATAAAAAATAGATTATATTCACCTCCAAGAAAATGTAAAGATTTATTGAAATAGTAATTGTATAATAAATTTGTTTAATTTCAAAATAAAGACTAAACACCATGTTCGAAAATAAGATATTAAAAATTAATACAGAATTTAAAGCCAGTTGGGAGTGAGGAGAGCTTATAAGCTAAGTAGAATTAATAGAATATTTAAAATGAAAGTGAGAGTTAAAGTTTAGTAAAAAAGTGTAAAGTAATTAGTTATCCTCTTCGAGAGTAGTGTTAAGAAAGTAATTTTTTTATTTTATGCATAAAAATACTTAAAATTAAAGTAAAATGATAACTTAATAGATTATTCTTCAGGAATTCGAGTGAGAACCCTACAAATCCCCTAAAACCTAAAAAATGTAATCCAATAACCTCCAAAAGAAATCTATAGATATGTACCTTTCCTATAATATTCTTATCAAGAGAGTGAAAAATTGAAGTCATTTGAAGAAAATAAATTAGTATATCTCATCTCAGATAAAAATGTAATTTCTAAATATGTTTAGTAAGCTCTAGAATTGAGATCACAATTTTGGGTTGATGCAAATGAAACTCTTAAAAAAAGAGTTCCAAATTTTAAGTAAATATTACAATTAAAGCTTGACAAGATTTAATAAAATTAATAAATAAAAATAAAGATGGCATGATAAACTCAATAGTGTGGTTTTTATGAATATGAGGTGTACTATGAAGAGTTTATCACCTGTTAAAAATATTTAAATAAAAAAAGCCTATGGAATAGTTGACATAAAAAACTAATCATACCCTAAGATAATTTATAATCATTTTTAATTTGAGGAAGAGCTATTAAATAAATATTTATTTTGGCAGAACTTTGTAAGTATTCATCATAAAACAAAATTAAAATATATAATGGCATAGCAAGCAATGTAAATGCGCTAAAAGAAATCTAGTTAACCTCAAAAAAGACATCATAAAGATAAAGATCACCTAAAAGAACATAAAGAAGAAACTATAGATAACGGATAAATGAATAGCAGTTTACTATAAAAAGAAAAGGAATAGAAGAATAAACTCAAAATACGCTCAAAAGAAGGTAGTTAATCTAAAATAGAGCATAAATCAGACAAATAGATACCTATAAAAAAATAATTTGAACTCAAAGAAATAGTTGAAATTCTTCCACCTACTATTCTACTTGATATCTTCCATTAAGATTTTCTTGAGAATCTGAGTTAATTTTCCAGCTTATTTTCTAGACTCAAAACTTAAGGTGAATCTCAATTTGGTAGGAGCACTCATTTTGAAACAATATATGCAGAGGTGATAGAATTTATAAATATTATTAAAGATAGAATGGAATCTAATAGAGAAAATGTGTAAATTTCAGATAGAGATTATAAATATAAAAAATTAAATGTCTCTATGTCTCACCTTTTCAACCAATACCCTGCTTCTTTTACAAAGCCAAGAAAAAATTTATGGATTGTAAAATAGGTTGATAATTCTAGGTATGTAGACTTATTGCTATATCTTTAAAATTTGCTAAATTTTTTTTATTTAAAAATATTTTAATTAATTTAAAAAAGAATGGGTTGTGTAAGGAAAGGCTGTTCAACAGTGATTGATTCTCATGACAAATTATTCAATATACTTAAGGAAGCAATTAGAGTTTACCTCAGAGAACATTCACCTTAGAATACAACAATATGTGTGAAATAAATAGATTATTGTTAGAGATTGATTAAATTTATTTTTTATTAATAGATCCTTAGCATCCATGGACATATCGCTTTGTTATTTAAAAATATTTGGAGGATCCTCTAAAAATCAATGACAAGAAATGTGTGGCTCGAAAATGGATACTAGTATCACAACTTTCAAGTGAATTAAAATGCTATTTATATAGGTTATTTATACATTCTAGCTTTCTATCTTTATGAAGCCTTTTTTAATAATAGTAAAGGTATTGTTAAATTGCAAAAGGATAAACATCTAATAGATAAGCCAAATCATAATAAGAATTAGATAAAATCCCCAGTGTAATAAAATCAAAATGATCCTATAAATAATAGTTAGTAATTGATAAGTGCGAATACAGCTAATCCTGCCTCAGTTTAAAATATTATTACCACAAATAATGTTATCCCAACTTAATCATAACAAAATATTCCTTAAGAAATACAAGTTATCAATGATACTCCTGAATACATTTCTTGGGATGATTTCGAAGTTTATTAAACTAATCTATTGTAATAATTAGGTTTACAATATATAGTATAAAAAGAGCATTCTCTAACTTAACAAGAAAGCGAGTAAGATAAAGAAGGAGGAGATGATGAAGATAAATAGGAAGAAGAGGAAGAGGACAGGGAAGAAGAAGAGGATAGTGTTGAATATATAGATGACTTTAAAATAATGAAATAAGAAATGGAAAAGATAATTAAACTTACTATGAATTCAGTTAAAAAAAGACTAAACTAGAGGCAGAAAGAAGGATCTTTTATGATACTAGAATTGGATTTCTTAATTGATTCTTTTTATAATCCTTACTTGGCTGGGATAAATAATTTTCAAGCATTTAATGACTATCCAAAGGAATTTATGAATGCCACCTTACCAGAATTAATAGGTAATTTTATTTTGATAAAATGAATAAGAATGGAACTTTATTGTAAAATATAATTAGATTAAGCATTCACAATTACATTAGATTAGTATTTGAAAGAAGAGTATCAAAATATATCCAATGCAATCTAATTAAGAGGAGCAGGAGATTGGTAAATAAAATCCTATTATTTAATTTTGCTTATGTTTTCTGATATTGCTTCAATTAATTTTACCATTAAATTAAATATTTTTGATAGGAAGGAAATTAAATTTTAAGAATGACGAAGAAAGAGTTCTGCCCAAATATTTCAATTGCAATAAAAGGAATAATTTCTTCTAATCTACTCGCTAAATAAATTACTATCTCAAAATAGATTTTTCAATTATGTTAATTATGATTTATGTATTGTAAACTTATTTTATAATTTTCCTTTCACTGAATCTATTTTATTTAGGGTTGTTTTTGAATTAGTTTACGCATCAACTTTTTATTAAAATTTTATAAGATAATCAATATGTGCTTTATGCACACGATTATTCGAACTAAAAATGAACAATAATTTTCATTAAAGTTCCTCATTTTTCTTTTTTATCTATCTATCAAAATTTCTTTTTTTTGCTTAAAAAATGGTATCTATTTCTTATTTTGTTCTAAAATTACTTTAAAAATCTTTCAATTCCAGACCTATATCTTTTATGGATGGAGTCTGAAATAGCTTTTTTGTGATTGAATTTATAAATCTTCATAAAATATACTTTAAAAAATCAACGAACTAAATGAACCAATAATATTTAATATTATACAGATGAGATTGCAAACTATCTTTTGAAGAATAGCCTTTATTTAATATTAATTAATATTAATCAAATACAAGAATATATTAAATTCTCAAAAAATATAGATAAAAAATAAGTGTACCCTAAATGAAAACAGTAGCAATTAATAGCTAAACTGCTGACCATTTTCAAAGACTTTCTCCTAGCAAGAGCAAAGGTGTTTCTATCAATTACTAGGATAAATATCATTTTTAAAATTAACCAAAACCGCAATCAACTAGCTAGAAACATCTTTCACCAAGCAGGGCTATTAATACTCCCTAAAAAGCAAAAGACAATACAGGAAACTATTTGTAGATAAAAGGATAACCAAACGCTTGCAATTAAGAATATGATTCACCTGCAAAAGAAAAAATTTAAAAATCAATTTTGAATAAATAAAGTAGTCTAAATCTGTCATATTGTAGTCTCAATAATGGCGGAGGATTAATTGAAGGTAGAAGAAAAAAAGAAACAAATTCAAGCATCGTTAATTTCCATCCAAATCTCAATTAAAAGTCTCCAAAGTTAGTAGGATAAATTCCAAAATTCTTTTAAAATGGAAAGTCTATGCAAATAAGTACTATAAACTCTATTCCTAATATCAGTGCTAATTTAGGTTAATGGACAGGTACTGAATTTGGAAGCTAGCTCTTTGGAACAACTAATGTAAACAATTTTTTTTGTTAAGGTTACATTGATCAGCCTAAAATATTACTAAAAAAAATGCTAAAAATATAAAAGTAGAGACAAAAAAATGAAAGCAAATTTTAGAATAATAAAATGAGCTAAATTGATGCAATAAGAATTATTAACGCAAATACTCTAATAAATTATTAAATTTATTATTTATTAATAGGAACAAGTAAATGAGAAGATTATACAGATTTGCAATAAGAAGATCCAAGAAGATCCTACAAACCTCAAGCTTTATTAGAAGAGACTTTAGCAATATTTAAAATCAGGTGAGTTTGAAAATGCAATCAAAGACTCCGAATATATATTGAGTAGAGAACCCAATAACATTTTTGCTCTCTTTTCTAGAGGTAATGCTCTCATGCAGAAGGGAGATATTGAAAAAGCTATTGCAAACTTTGAATAAGTGCTTTAGATTGACCCAGATAATGTCAATGCAGCTCTTGCCAGAGCTTCCTGCTGGAATCTAAAGGTAGAGCATTTAATAAGCAGAGAGAAATTTTCTAAATAAAATTACAGTAGTTTTAAAGAAATTATCCAACTTGATAATTAATAATAATATCCTCATATAGAATATTTTCATTCATTTCTGATAAATTATAATTATTTATTAAATTTTTCATATGAATTTTATAAAATAAAAACAGGGCGATTACATTAAGGCAATTGATCAGTATGAAGATGCCTTAGAAAAGGATATTGAAAAATCTTCTTTTGTTAATCTATCTATCAACTTGAAAAGAAATTTTAAAAGCACAACAAGTTCACAGACTTGTCATTTAGATCATTTAGAAAAAGAAGAATTATATTTTGGAAGTGATAAATCATCCTAGTGTGGTGTACCATTTCTAGAAGTAAAGAAGCTCTAAAGCTAATTAGTAGGAAACTCTGCTTTAAAATAAAAAGGTAATAATAGTTCTTAAAATTTGTAGCGTAGTAATTCAGACTAAGTGCCTTAAGATGATTAGAGAGGATAAAAGGGAATAAAAATAAAATCTTTCAACGGAAGTGAATGTTAATCTCCTATTTTGGAAAATAGATAAAATTAAATAATTTAGTAATCTGCATTCAGTAAAAATAAATTAAGCAGTAATACTGAGTAAGAAGATGCCTCTAAATAAACTAATAACACTAACAATACAGAAAGTGAAGAATAAATTACAGAATAGGCAAATTTCTACTTTACTAAAGGTTTTTGTGCTAGATAAAGAAAGGATTTTTGGAAAGCTATAGAGCTCTATTCTCATGCTTTGTCATTGAAACCAGATTTCCTAAAGGTAATTATTTTTGATATTTTTGGAGATAAAAGTAAAGTTTTAATGATAATATTACCTAATTTTTTAATTTTATTTGTTTTTTGCTTATTTGATTTTTTCACTGGTTATCTGCATTGAACAAGATTATTACTGGAGAGAAAAATTACAAAGAGAATATGAATTTATTATCTAAGCTATATTTTAATAAAAAAGGCTGTTTTTAATAGAGGTTATCTCTTTGATTAACTTGGCTAATACGAAAAAGCATGCGAAGACTATACTCGCTCAATTTAAATAGACGAAAAGTGTGCATTCGCTTATTTTAATAGAGGTATTAGCTTAAATAAGCTAAGGTAATATAATAAAGCAATAGAGGATTTCACAAAAGCTTTGGAATTTGATAAATCCAATAGCGATTTTTATCTCAATAGAGCAAATACCTATTAAAAATTGGACTTGCATAAAGAAGCAATTAAAGATTATACTTTCTGTATAGATTTAGCTACAGATAAACTAGCTCCTGTATTAATATCTAGAGCTATGAGCTATGAAAAAAATAATGAAATCGAAAGAGCAAAGCACGATTACTAAAGAGCTGTTGATCTTGGTACAAATCAAACTCATATTTGTTATAGCAGATTGGCAACAATATATTTCTAGGAAAATAAATTATAATAAGCTCTCACTTTCTATAATAAGTAATATTTTAAGTCTTTTTTAAATTAATTTTAATTTCGAAGTAATTTACATTTACTAAAACATTAATAGTAAATTGATAATCAAAATAAATTTTTGACTTTTGAAATACCCTTTATTATTTTTTTAGAATAAAGCTGTTACTAATTGATCTAACATTTTAAATTCTTATTTTTAATAATTAATAGAGCTCTTGAAATTGAGCCTAATAGCTTATATTGCTTGGCAAAGAGAGCTCAGTTATATATTAAGTTAGAGTTATACAAGCTGGCCAGTGATGATTTAACCACTGCCATTTCTATTAGAGATAATATAGATGCTCTTTATTACTATCGTGGTAAGGCTTATAAATGTATGGGAAAGCTTATAGAATCTACTGAGGATCTACTCTTTGCTTCTGAACTCAATCCTAACGATCCTAATATTTATCGTTTATTAAGGTAAATAAGAATAATTAATTCTAAAATTTGTTTTCATAACTGATCGAAAGTATATATCTAACATTTAATTCTTAAATAAAGCAAAAATATGTTAGATCTCGAGTAATACGAAGACTCTATCACATACACTAATAAAGAAATAGAATTAATCGGACCATCAAAATAATCTTTATTTAATAGAGCTTACTGTAATAACAAACAAAATAAATTTGATGAAGCTGAAAAGGATCTAAGGGAATTGTTAAAAGAAGATAAAGATAATTTGAAATTATAAAAGAGCTTGTCTGTTTGCTTGTTAAATTAAAAGAAATTTGAAGAGGTAAACATAAATAAATATAAGAAATAAATTTGATGAATTAACATACTAATTTTAAATAATAAAATAGGCTATAAGTTTACTAAATATTGTTATCAGTTAATTAGAAAAGCCTGAAGTATCTGATTACTATAAATACAGATCTGAGTGTTATTATTCGTAAATATTTTTATTTTTTTACCTAAATCTAAGATTAACTTTAAAAAATAGTTTGAACTAACTAGAAAAAGCAGAAGAAGACTTAAAATTATATAAATTAACTAAGATAAAGAGTTAATGAAATAGGTTGAATTAATAATAATAATAATAATAAACTTCTATCCTCTATTAATACTGATTATTTCTAACCATTAAAAAATAGAAATATATTATTAATTCTACAATTTTTAAACCAAATTAATCTCATCTTATTATGCTTAACAAAGAAAGTAGGCTTAAAAGCTTTACTATTATACTTAATAGCTCTAGCATTATTATATTGCTTGACCTTAATCAACATTACCTCCCTCCTTATACCTCCTACTTCTAATTATAAATAATAAATTTTGATATTTCTAATTTTTCCATTACTATATCTATTTTGTTTTGTATCATAAATAACTTAACTTACTATCTTTTGTAATATATTCTAATTTAAGATTATCATCAACATCACTCACACAAATTCATTTATTTTTTATTTTAGATTGATACCACATAAATCAGTATCAAATAACCAAGTATTTATATACAGATACTATTATTCATTTGATTTAAATAATATCTTACTTAATGTTCGAAGTTCAAACAATTGTAGCATCTATTGAGGAAATATAATTATAATTTCTTAAATTCCTATTTTATCTTTTAGTAGAGTCTACAATGAATTCTTTTTTTTAAAAGTAGTAATTAAATTTAACAATTAAAAACAATAATGACGTTTTCTAAAATTTCAAGTAAATAATGATTAGATATCATCAAATAAAAGAATTTAATATTTGATAACCATAATTTTTATTTGTTTCTTTGTTTGTTTGCTTGCACTTGCTTACTTGCTTGCTTGATTGTGTTCAATAACTAATATGTGCATAAGCTAACATTTCTAATTTAAAGATATCTAGAAATAAATATTATTTTAATCTATTTATTATAACTATTCATCTATTAAAAAGCTAGCATTTATCATTAGTAGAATTTATTTATCTTAAGGAGAAGACAGACAGGTAGATTCAATAAATTTAATTCTTAAAATAGTCAGATTTTTTAGAATAAAAAAGAAAGAATTATTATAAATTAATTAAAATTGATCAGATCAGATAATTGTTGTGTCTACAATTCTTTTTATTTCATTTCCGTTTAATATCTATGTAATAATAAGTAGAATTATTAGACCAATACTTGATAAGAGGATAAAATTTCTAACAAAACAAAAATGTTATAACTAAAGATGATTATGAATAAGCATATAATCATGCAATCATGAATTGTAAAAATTTTAAAAGGTTTTCAAAGGTTTGTTTATTAACCTTAGTTTCCCTTGAAAGATATTAAACAGAATCGTTCTTATATTTATTTCGCAAATTATTAAAAGACTAAATCGAAATAGATGATTTTCTGCGAAAGATATTTCGAAGTAAAAGTATAGATCACACTATCCACTTCTCTTGCTTGTTTAGATAGAAATATACGACCTTGACAAGTATTATTTAAAACTTTTTCAAAAAAAAGAATCTTTATTAAAAAAAGAAATAATTGATAAATAGAAAAGTATTAAGGAATAAAATGCATACTCACTCTAAGGGCTTCAATTTAGAAGAAGAATACAAGAAGTACAAGAATGTTCTCAAGGGAGCTAAGGAAGGAGAAGTCGTTACTCGTTTCCCTCCTGAGCCTTCTGGTTACTTGCACATTGGTCATGCAAAGGCTGCTTTGATCAACTATCATTATTCTTAAATTTACAAGGGTAAAATGATCTTCAGAATTGATGATACTAATGTCGAAAAGGAAAAGGTATTAATGACCATACTATTCAAATTTTATTTAAGCTATTATTTAAGAGTTATATTTAAGCAATTATGTTTTTAATTGCCCCATTTAATTGCAGTTAGAATAAACAATATAGCTTCAAATTGACAAAAATTAGAGCATATAAACTAAATAATTAAAAAATTATAATATTGAATTTTTAATAAATAGGACGAATATGTTGAATCTATCATTCAAGATTTGAAGACTCTTGGTGTTAAGTGGCATGGTGAAATTACCCATACTTCTGACCACTTTGATTACTTAATTGAAAAGGCTGAAGAATTGATTAAGGATGGTTTGGCTTACTGTGATCCTACTCCTGTTGAATAAATGAGAGACGAAAGAATGAAATTGATTGAAAATGAATATCGTTCTACTGGTGTTGAAGAAAATCTTAAGATCTTCAGAGCCATGTGTGTAAGAAGTTTATTTAATTTAATAAATCAAGCTTTAAAGAATTAAATAGAATTAATTACAAAGAAAAATAAAAATTTCAACAATGTTCTTAAACATTTAAAAGAAAATTAATTAAAAGATAATTTTTATTAAAAAATATAGAGAGGTCCTGTTGATGGTGTAGAAGAAGTTAAGAATGCTGATGACTACTGCTTACGTGCTAAAATCGATATGAAGCATGCAAATGGTTCTTTGAGAGATCCTGTCTTATTCAGAGTTAATGCTAAGCCTCATCATCGTACTGGAACTAAATACAGAGTAAACAATTGATTAAAATTATATTCATTGTTATGCCAACTTTATTAAAATGGTTTAAACAATCTAATTTATTGTATGGATTTTCTAGAATAATCAAATCATTAAATATTTTTTTTATTTCTAATCCCAATAACTATTTAAATAGTGTTATCCTACTTATGATTTCTGTTGCCCTCTTGTTGATAGCAGAGAAGGTGTTACTCATGCTATGAGATCTAATGAATATTCTGATAGAATTCCTCAATACAACTGGGTACTCAAGGCTTGTAAGGTCAGACCAGTTACTATTTTTGAATTCAGTAGATTAAACCTTTAATATACTTTACTCTCTAAGAGAAAGCTCCAAGAATTCGTTGATAAGGGTGTTGTTGAAGGTTGGGATGATCCTCGTTTCCCCACTGTTAAGGTAGAAATTAAATTACAAATTCATTTTAAAATAATGCTAAAATTAATTTATTATATTAAAAAGGGTATTATTAGAAAGGGTATGACTGTTGAAGCTTTGACTGAATTTATGTTAGCTCAAGGTCCCTCTAAGAACACTAACTTAATGGAATGGGATAAGATCTGGTCCATCAATAAGACTATTATTGATCCTTACTGTGGAAGATTCTCTACTCTTTCTGCTAAGAATATCTCTACTGTTGAAGTAGTTAACCTTCCTGCAGGTCATATTGAAAAAGTAGAAACTCCTCTTCACCCTAAGGTAATTAGCTTTATTTATACAAGAAATTATTGATTAAATTAATACCAAAAATATATAGGAAGATCTTGGTAAGAAAATTATTTTCCAAAGCAGCAAGCTCTTAGTAGACTATAGTGATGCTGTTGCCTTCGAAAAGGGTAATTAAAAATAAATCTATTAATTAGAAAATATGGCTAATAACTTTTAATTATTTACAAAATAGATTAAATTGTCACTTTCATGAAGTGGGGTAACTTCAAGATCTTAGATATTGTTAAGGGTGCCGAAGCTGGTCCCATTTAAGTTAAGGCCGAATACCTTCCTGAAGACAAAGATTTCAAGAAGACTGTTAAAGTTAACTGGATTGCTGATATTGATACTGTAATTTAAACTATTAAGTGATAATAGTACTAATATTTATCAATCTATATTATTCAAAACAATAGGTTAAGCTTGTTTTGGTTGAATATGACCATTTACTTGCCGAAAAGAAGTTATTAGACGAAAAGGAAAAGCCTTTCGAAGAATAATTAAACAAGGTTACCAAGCATGTTACCGAAGCTATTGGTGAAACTGCTTGCAGAGATTTCCATATCAGTAAATAAAACAATTTACATGTAAAAATAAAAATAAAATTTATCTTATTTAAACAGACTAATATCTTCAACTTGAAAGAAGAGGTTACTACAAGGTTGATAAAATTAATGAAGTCGATGGTCAAAAGGTTGCAGAATTAATCTATGTTCCTGATGGCAAAACTAAGCCTGTTGTAAGATATTGAATAATTTAAATGTTTGAATTAGATTTGTTTATTTATGAATTAATTTATATAAAAATAGGCCAAGTGATAAATTTGACTTAAGAAAAAGAAATATAAAAGAAAGAAATTACGCTATAATAATATTTTTTATTTAAAATTATAATCAATATGTAATTAAGTAAGTAAACCTTGTTATTCACTCACCTTAAATAATGTATTTTGCAAGGCTTTTAAAAATTCAATAAATAAATTATTTAATTAATCTTTTGTGAAATCTATGTGTTTACATTATTTAAAAATTATCTCAAGATATCTTCTATTATCTTCTATTTACTTATCAGAATAGATAAAAGCCAAAGTTTATAAAAGTATTTGGATTTGATTGAAAGATAGATTAATAGATTGATAACTAACTTCCAAAATATCTTTAATAACATTTATGTAATTTTTTATTATTATCACAAACGAACAAATCAAATTAATTCTGCTTAGATATTCCATTTCTAATGGCCCAATAATTTGTTTTTTTGTAGTAATAGTTAGTAACAACAATTTACTCATCTTTACTCAATATTTTTAATCTAATAAGGAAGAAAAGTAAACTTCTATTAATTACTTAAAAAAAGATCAATTTATATCTATTGATCTGAGTACATGTAAGGATAGCATATTGGATGGAAGAAAAAGATTTCTCTTTTCAAGAGAGTTCTTTTAGATTTTTGATAATCTAAGGAAAGGTAAGGATATACAAATAAATTGTTTAGAATTATTTGAACAAATAAGTAGTTTGTTATGAATAATTTTTTGGGTAAGGCAATCCATTCATACTCTTACAAGTAAAAATTTTGAAGTGAGTTATTATTTTAACAAAATATAATTAAAATTTTGTTATCTAATACTAAAAGGCAGATTAAAAATTAAGTAGTATAGATATGTAGATAACTACTCTTAATCCAAGAAACGACAATGATTTAGATAATCATAATTAGTTTGGATTCGAGCTTACCAATATAGGATATTCTCCCTTTTAAGGGAAGAAGTAAAGGCTCTCTGTAGCACTCTTGCAAACTAAGAGAAAGATATCAACTTTAGAATCAATTACAGGATAATCAAAAAAAAATTTACCTGTAAGTAATACAAGTCTAAAAAGCGCAGTTAGTAATTCCTATTAATCAAGTGTGTTTTCAGACGAACAATTTTATGATGCTAATTCTAATTTTGGTAATTATAGCGATAACATGAGTAATGCAGGGAATAGCAATAAGAAACCTCGAATTAATACCAAATTGAAATTTGGAAATGAATAGTATGAATCTGAAAAAGAGAATGGCGATGATGACGATGATGAGTTTGATGATTTTTCTAGTTCAGATTAAAGCTTTTATTCAGTTGAGCAAAGCTCTCCTGATATGCAATATGAGAAAACTAAATAGAATTTCTTCAATCATCTAAAAATCAAAGCAAGTAGTGTTTTAACTAGCCCTAACCTTTAAAAATTGCCTTAAAGCAATGCAAATCAAAAGGTTACAATATCGGGGATTCTTGAAAATGATAATGAGTAAAGTTTAAATAGTGAGAGAAGAATAGGTAGAGAGAATAGACTTTAAAGTATGGAAAAATAAGAGAATGGAAAAAGAAGAAGATCTTCATCAGTAGGAAGTACTGGTGAGAATGAAAAATTTAACATAATGCAAATTGTAAATATGGTATCTCCTACGAACTAATAACAGTAAGAATAGCTGTTTGAAATTAAAGAGGAGTCTCACTCAAGTTTCTCATCTGCTATGAATAGCAGAACATTTACACAACAAAATAATAATTATAATAATAATGGGGCTCTTGCAAACCAAGAGTTTAAAAAGTATTTGAATTCTACCTTTTAGAGATCATCTTGCATACACCAATTTAACTCTAAAAACATGTAAATAAGCTAAGTTTTTTATTAAAAGTCGAATTAAATAAATAAATCAATTTCAATCTTGGAAGTTATCACTAAAATACTTTAATAAACTGATTAAATATGAACATTAAAAATACAATTTGGATTTTTCTTCATCTTCAAAACAAACTCAAATAAAATTTTTTCAAAAGCTTTTAAAATATTTGAACTCAAAAAAATTAATCATAATTGCCATAAGGCCTACAGAAAAAAATCGTAAAAAAACTTTAAACAATTACTATTCTCAAACTATCAAATCAGAATACAAATTTTTTTGAGAATTGATTTTCTAAATTGTTTCATTAGTCATTCTAGATGAGAATTTAAAATAAAAAAAAAGATTTTTCTTTTACATGATTGAAAATGAAATTAAAGTTTCGATTGAAATAAGCTTTGCATCAAACATATCGATGTTAAATATTTTTACCATTCTTCTCTTAAATAAAAAAAAAGTACTTCAAGAGCAACAAATGATACACTGGATTCAACTATGAGGTTAGATATTAGTTTCTTAAGAGATGAAGACCTATCTGGTTTTGACACTTCTTATTAAAAACTTTCTAAAATCGCAGGTAAAGAGAAAAATTATTCTCCCGAAAAGAGAGCAGCATCAAGCTACTTAGATAATAGAAATACCCTTTAATGTATGACAGCTTTATAGTTAAAAGCATTAGAAAAAGAGCAGAAATAATAGCGCTAAAACTAATTAAATAAAAATTCAAACTATTATAGACAAAAGAAGGATGTTACATAACTATTTACATTTAACAGAATTCTTGAAATAAAAAGAAAATATTAATCTCGAAATCAGGTTGAGAAAGCAATGAAGACCTTCACTTTAAACCTCACTTTTATTTTAAGCTGCGAAATATTGAGAAGTAAAGTAAGCTTAAAATTATTCCAAATTCTTCACATTTGGAGTATATTTTTGAGATATTACTTCTATTTCTTTAGCTTATACATGATCTTAGCTGATGATAGATACTCTTAATATATGATACCTATGATTCTCCTACCAAGATTATTTTATATACTCTCTATGTTTAAAGTTATTTTTTCTTATCAAAACCATACTAAGAGCTATCGTTAGGTCAGTTAAATATTTAATAGCGCTTTTGGTAATGATGATTACTTTTAGATTATGAATATGAACTAATTACTCACATCGGACTCTTTTGAAAAGCTTTCAAAAGAAAAGATAATAGCTCGCTTTAAATTTATTTTAAGTCCTTCTGAAGTAAACGTTTTTACTCTTAATAAAAAGGGAGTAAGTTTGTCTAAAAAAAAGGATGTGTGGTACTTCTCAAACTATATACTTATTTCTATTGAATATATGAGTGTGTACATAATAATGATCTTCTTCTCAATTTATAATTCTCAATTTAAAAAAGAATTCTAAATTGATAAGGATTTTTCCTTGAATGTCTATACATTTTCTTTCATGTACTTTGCAGTTAGTGTTATTCTTTTCATAGCCTACAATATCTATTATCTTCGTAGAGGAAATCTCAAACTCAGAAGAGAAAACATAAATTCTATAAATAAAAACAGAAAACCATTTTAATGATTTCAGGTTCTTAAATCTTATTCTATCAAACAAACAAACAAACCAATAAATAAATAAACAAACAAACAAAATGTTATTTTAATAGAGCATATTTAAAATACTAATTAACTCTACTAATTAATTAATAATTAATTTTCTCAATGATTATTTAATTAAATAAATTGAAATCAATTCAAAAATATCTAAAATATTTATCTCTTTGTATTTATTTACATTTCATATCTATCTATCTATTTATTTCTTCCCTAACTATATATTTATTTATAAATAATACACCTCCATTTTATTTAAATCACTCATTTTTAATTTAAACCCCTTTTTTTATCATTTATCAATTTTCTCTATCAATTTACCTGATTCTAAGATCAAATAAATACAATAGTTGAAGATATTGATCAGAAATAAACAATATTTCAAAATTATTAATATCCTCAAACTTTAACTGAACAAATGATAAATCCAATTTACAAAAAGAAAAAAGAAATAGAATTGATAGAGATCAACATTAAAAATCTATATAAGCAAAATAAATACAAATAATGTATTACAGAATGCGAAAAATTAGCAAATGTTTTTCTCCAAAAGAATGAAATCGTCTATTTATACCTTGGGAAAAGTTATATGAATTTAGGAAATTATGAAAAGAGCAAATAATCATTTACATATTGTCTAAACTTAAATTAATTTAATATGGAATGCTATATAAATTTGGGAACAATTTATGCTCGGTTAAACGAATATGAGTTAGCACTCCAAAATTTTGATAAATATGATTAACTAGTTGAGCACCATAAAGATTCTAAGGAATATTATAAGTAAAAAGCAAGTTTGCTTTTCAATTTGTCAAATACCTATTTTCTTTCAAAAGATTTTGAAAAGGCAGAGGAAAACATTATGAGTCTCTTTTAAATAGAACCTGATAATAAAGCGGCTAAACTTCTTTTAGGAGATATATATTATATAAAAGAGGAATTTGAAAAAGCTCAAGAATTATATTATCAAGTTCTTGAAAAAGATAAAAATGGGATATCTGCATGTTATAAAATTGGAATGACTAATTGGAAATTAGAAAAATATACTGATGCTATAGGAAATTTTGAGTTATGTATTGCATTAAATAAAAAATTTATAGAAGCCTATGCAGCAATTGGAATGATTCTATTCAGACACTTACAAAAATATGATGAAGCTCTTTTTAATTTCAATGAGTTTTTATAAATCAATAATAAAGATATTTTGTTAAATGTCTAAATTTATATTGAAATGGGAGAGATTTATGAAGCTCTGTTTAAATCTAATAATGCAATTGAACACTACAAAAAAGCATTTGAAATAAATAAAAATAACTCTATTCCATTAGAAAAGATAGCAGATATCTTGTTTGAAAAACGTTAAGATTATCTTGGAGCTAGTGAGTATTATGAAAAAATAATAAGAATTAAACCTTCTTGTAAAAAATCGTTCATTAGATTGGGAAAGTGTAACTTCGAGTTAAAAAAATACGAGAAATGTATTGAAGTTTATAAAAATGAACTTCTTCTTGACCCCTACAATTCAGAAACTTTTCAAGATTTAGCTTTATGTTATTAAGAGTTGAAAAATTATAAGGAAGCTGATATATATTTTTAACTATCTCTCTAAATAAATCCGTTTGACAATACTGTAAAAGAATAATATGCAAAGCTAAGAGTATTATTGCTAACTTCATAGCAAAAATAATGAAATATCCATTATTTTTATTTCCTAAAATCAAAAATGAGCTGATATATTTATTTAATAACTTACTCAAAAATAAACATTAGAAGAAAATTTTTTAAATGAGTTAGATAATATTTAAAAGTTTTGACGAATTATAAATAATCATTAGACGTTAATAATCTGCTTTAAGTAGGTAGGTAGATAGATAGATAGTTTGGAGAACAAAAGTTGATTTATTATATACAATATATAAAATGAATTATAAATATTAAATTAGTTGTTTGTTTTAATTAACTATATAAATATAGCCAGTCAATTAGTTAGTATTGATTGATTATTATTTTATTATATATTCTTTATTTATCTAGCATAATTTATGGTTGATCTATAGATCCGATCTATAAATAAATGAATTAATGAATTAATTAATAAATTAATAATTGGTTATGTATGTAAGTATATGGGTGGTGTGGTGCGATATTTATAGCTTGGTTTATTACTTCTTTAAAGTTTTAATTATCCTTTTATTCAAAATTTACGAGTTGACTATTCTTTTTACAATCTCATCAAATCTGATAACAAATCCTTCTCTCTTGCTTGCAAGAATTCTACTCTCTACTAAAGTTATTAATTTTACTAATTTTATGATATTAAATTATTTATTTAAATTGTCACCTATTTTAATTAATTTTACTTATTTTATTTGCATCATTTCCCATAAATCTTCTGGTGAAGAATTGGTAGCACCATTCAAATTCTTCTTAATAATGCTTGATAGTTCTATATTCTTTTGTTCTAATTCTGTAATTCTCTTTTTTAGCTCTGTATTTTCTAACATTAATGCTGATGCCATATATTCTTCACTCATTTTTTCTTTGTTAATATCACCTTTATTTGCTGGATTACCAATGAATACCCTTTCTATTTAATTATGTAACATATATACTAATAAATACTTAGAATGAGAAAGAAATATACCTATATTTTCTAATTTTATCTAAAGAGCATTATTATTGTTCATAACTACATGATAATTCTTTTCAGCAACTTCTCTGGCATTTCTTAGCTCTTCATTTTCATTCTTAATACGATTTAATTCAAACTGGTACTCTTACACGATCTAATTTTAATAAAAACATTAATCAATCATACATAATTTAAAATTCTTTACTTTATTAACAGGAATCTCCATTTATTATCCATCATTAGATATAGGTCTAGAAGTAGAATTCTTAGGATTCTTAGTTAAAGGAGGTAAACTTTTAGGCTTCTATCCAGGATTTAAGAAGTCTGGAACTTCAATGGGCAAACCATTGCTGACACTTTAAAGTTATTTTGTAGAATTCAATTTATCATTTAAACTTTAAATAAATTTACCGTTAAAGTTATTCTCTTAAATATTTATTTTCCATTCTCAAAAGCTCGATTTCTCTTTGGAGATTATATATGATTTAATCTTTTTAATCCATCTATTATAAAATAGATTATTTAATTTAAATGATTTACTCTTTTAATTTAACTCACCTAAACAACAGGTTTATTTTTAATATTCATAGTTCTAGCTGCATAATTCATGGTAGAAAAAGTTTCATCATAGTAAACTCCTGATGGTGAAATGCAAGCAATCATAAGAGCTTTTGCAGTACCTCCCAAACTATCCATTAATAACATTGTCAATTTAGAATCTCTGTAAGGAACATATGGCATTTTTGCCTTTTTATCAGAGAGAGATTATATGACTTTACCCAATGTAAATAGAGATTTATTAATATTACCAGTTTCTTTAATCATATCACCATGTGATTTAGATTCTTTTAATCTTTCACTACCAGCTAAATCTACGAAAGATAGTTTACCATAACGCTTCATTGTTTAGTCACCACTAGCTAATTCGGAAATTAAATAAACTGTAAGAATAGAATGAGATCTACTAGAATCTTTATTAAGCTCATGAGCACCTGTTTTTCTGATTTAAAATTAAAATTGTTTAAAGATTTGATTAATTGAATTTAAGAAAGTAGTTTCATTTTAAATGTTAATTATCTATCTATTTTATAATTGTTTTAAGTATGTTAGTAGTTATTTACCTATTTTTCATTCCTTCGTGTAGAACTGCAATCATATCATCTACATTAGTACACTCGACAATCATTAAATCTTCTACAAAGAACCCATTCTTTACATTCCAACGACAATGCAAAATGCCAGAAGCTGGGTTTAAAAGATCTCTTATTTGCTCATTGTATATTTCTGTGAAACTGGCTTTAACATAAAATTATTCTTCTCTTTGTGCCATAGCTTGCCATAAATATCTGACAGCTCGAGGGATAATACCTTCTGTTTCATCAGAAATATAAACTTCTCTACCTAATTTTTCTTCAACACCAGCCATTCTAATATAATTTAAGACTTTAATTCAGAATTTAATTCTTCAATTTTATAATAAATTGCTATCATACGTATATGTCTTTCCTGAACCTGTTTATCCATAAGCGAAAATAGTTGCTGAATAACCATCAAGTGCACTTTCAAGTAATTCCTAAATTCAAAAACAAATAGGATAAATCATATTTAAGTTTATATGCCTTAAAACAAATATATTTTGTACAAATAATCAATAAAATACTTACTCCAACATTGCAATTTAAAAAGCACTCACTCTAAGAAGTGTTCTCATCCAATACATAATTAAATTTATAGTTTTTCTATTACCCTCTAAATTTAAAAAAAATAGATTTAAATTATGAACCATTATCATCTCTTGTTTAATTTATCTAGTTTGGTTTTGTTTCAATACTTAATACTCTTTATAAATTACTTTAAGTTTATCTAGATTGAATTCTCACCCATACATTTGACGCAATACTCATCTCCACGAGATCTCTCCAAATTATTCATGGGTCTGACCCTTAACGCTACTTTAACACTTTCACCTCCAGTATATTCTTCATAACTTATATTTGTATTTGTATTATTATTCGATTTAAATGAGTAGTGGGTTGAAGGAGCTTCATAAGGATTATATTAGCCATTTATTTGATTTTACAACATTTACTGCTATTGATTCATTTGCTATTATTAATACTATTATTGTTGAAGCTACTATTATTGCTAGCTAAACTGAGGTTATTACTGCTACTGTTGCTATTAGATATTTACATTGCTTGTTTATTTTGTTTTCTTTTCTGGGGATAAGTTTTTTTATAATCCCTATTGAGATTAGCTTTTTAAATTCTTACCCTTTACTGATTAGGATTATTTCATAACTGATATTTGATTTAATACTATTTATTTTTTTAGTTAAATAAAGTAATTTTTGAATATTTAGTTTTTTTTCTTTTTCTATTAAATATTGCATAGATATAAAGACAACTATTATAATTAAATAAAATAAACTTGCTGAAGATGGCAAGTAAAAGTCTAGTGAGAATAGTAAAACGAAGGTTATAATTGAGAATCATATTAGTCATTTTGCGAACCAATCTTTTAATACAACCACTTTATTGGTTTAAACATGTATATTTTTTTCTAATTCTAGGTAATAGCTAAAATAATAATATGATCTTTAATTAGAAATTATTTAGATAATATAAAATAAATTATTGTTTTTAGTAAATTATATTAATTGAAAAAAAAAAAATAACATTTTCAATATAAACATTATTAAATTCTATAAGTAGTTTTTATATTTTTAAGAAATTAAAAGAGAGAGAGAGAAAGAAAGAAAGAGTAATATTCAAAGATATTTTTAATCCAATCATACACTGCTAACGAAATAAAATAATCTAAAATAAAGAGTTAGATAATACAGAAAAGAATTCGAATAAATCTAATTAACTTTCTTAAAATGTTATTATTCAGTTTGAAAATAATTATAATAATTAATCATCAAAGGCTTTATCTTTCATGAAGTTGGTTGGTGCTCTTTCTAATCAATTCTAGAGACAGAAAATATTATATTGATTAAATTTTAACTAAGAAATAAATAACTTGCCTCCTATTATTTAAAGTGAAGAGTTTTCATATAAAAAAGTGCTTCTATTTTAATCATCACTTTGAATCTAAAATATACTTTTTTTAATATCATAGATTTTATTTATAACTCTTATAGGATTAATAGGAGAATCAGTAACGGTTGATAAAACTGAATCTTTGAAACAAATCTATACCTAGTCCTTTTTAATGTACTTTAATACAAATTCAGATGCTTCTAGTTAATCGGACTCAATTACATCTTAATCAGAAACTTTTAAATATCTTCCTGAACCTTAGTTACATATTTTAACTTTTTTAAAGTTTTAGTTCATTAGTTATTAGGAAGGATTTTTTTGTTATTAGTTTAGATATGCTTAACTATTAATAGGTGGCTACTGGAAATCCTAACATGATTGTGTTATACTACCACCTTTAAATTTATCAAAATTAATTGCATTTTTGCTAGTAAACTTCTCATTCGCTTAGCTCTAAGTAATAGAATTATTGCTACCATTATAGCTTCCAATTTAATTGCTATAGGTTGAACCTACTATTTTTGATCCATTTTTTGCTAAAATTTAATTTTATGAATGCTACTAATATTACAATTGCATTTAGTTCTATTATTATGGATTCGATTATATTTCTTAAAATTAATTCAAATAATTATAGGGTAAGCCTTATTGCTATCTATAATTCTAATTTAAATTAATCTCCTTAATTCCGCCTTTATCATAATCATTTATATTTTCACCCTCTAAATCCATTTCTGTATTTTCTTAAATAGTGATGTTGAAAGATTATTACCCATCCTTAAATGCTGCTTTACTAAGGTTCATTAACTAGTCTTATTTATCTGTTAAATAGAAATATTTTTCCTATGAGAGAAGGAAGTGTTATTCTTTTAACAAAAAATTTTATAAAACAGTCCATTCAGAAGAGCCTTTGGTGAATGGAGAAAACACTGCAACTTCATTTCTGGCTGAAATGTAAAATTCACCATTTTGCTAAAGGAAAGTAATAAATCCTTCTGAATTCATTTGGGTTTTATAGATGTGTTTAGACTTATCATACATATCATAAATTTCTTTTCTTACCCATCTCTCTCCTGTTCTACTATTCAAAGCATAGGTTTAGTCTGGATAACATGTAATAATAACTTCCTTTCCTTTGAATTCTTTATCTTTTTTATTCTTTTATAAAAATATGATATGATTTTATTATTAAGTTTAAGAAAGTATAAAATAATTACTATTAAAAACCAATCGAAATGTGGCTATTTGGTTTCATCTACAGCATAAGTATGCTTTTTACTTACGGGATCGTAGAGTGGAGAGATAGTATATCTAATTATGTTATCTTTAACAGCAGAGATTGAAACCATTCCTTTATCATTGATCTAAATAGCAGTAGTATACCTTTACTAATCTGGATATTCACTTTTTGCAAATTAAATTCCATATTCTTTAAATATTATATACTTAGAATAGTGTTGGTTGAAGAATCTACCATACAAATAATTGTCTTAAAATTATTATTAGTCTAAAACAAATACAAACTGCTACTTATAATTACAGTTTATATGATAGAATTATGTATCATGATCTATATTACTATTTATTACACAATTATAAATTGAAAAGGGTTTATTTGCCTTAAAATTATTTTTTATTTCAGCGTTATTCCTAATATCCATTTCTCAATTTTAGAGGTTATTTGTTGGTACTTTTTTATTTTTTTATAGTATTTAATCTATCTATCTTCTTTTTAATGATATATTTATTATCCTAACATCTAATTCGCATATTAGAACACTTTTCTCAATTCAAAAAGCTTTATTCTATTATCTCCCCTCTTAATTAATATCCGTTTATTAGTATCTTTCTTTATTCAATCTATTATTTTTGAACATTACCAAGTAGTTGGTATTAATTCTAAAATAAAGAATTAATAAAATATATTTAACAAGCAGAGAAAGATAATTTTTAATTTTTAAAAAATTACTTTTTTTCTCTTTTCAAAAAATTCCAAGAAGAATGATTAAATATAAATATTATTTTTTCATCATTTCTTATTCCTTTTTATCTTAAATAAATTATAGTAATCCTTAAGTTTTCTTATTCAACAGATATAGAAGATTTCTCTCTTTTTATTGAAAAACATAATAGGGAATAACAAACAAATAACTATTTTTAAAATTCTCTAAAAAATCTATTATTAATCTAAAAATAAAATATTATCTTTACAGAAGCACTTTAATATATTTATTTAAGGAGCTAAACAATTTACAACAGATGCTTAGAATTTATTAGTTAAAGAATTGAAATAATACATACATTAAATTCTTAAAAATACGATTAGTTACTATTAGCCATTCCCATTATATACAAAAATAAAACAATAAAGTTAAATGAATTTATTACTGAAAACATTTAATTCAGTTAATCTAGAAATATAATTATTAATTTTTGATGATATTAAGGGCACATAAACTATGCTCTTTTATAATAAATAATGAGTAGTTCGTAAAGAATAATGCTTTCTTTGATATTTTCTAAGAAGAAAGAAAGTTTCAATTAAATATAAAACGCTTTCATAGTGCTTATTACATGATAAAGGATATTATTTATCAGATTCGCAAATTAAATTATAAAGAAAGAAATAGCTAAGTGTTTAAATTAAACAAAAATTAATAATTGTAATTCTAATTTAAATAAATTTCATAGAGAGATACTTTATTTTAAAGCTATAGAAGCAATTAAAATACTTTAGTGAATTTTAAATAATATCAATCAAAAGGAAATCCAAAAATAGATCTGTTTATATTTTTAGAAAGTAAAATATTGTAATCATTGAAAAATGGCATTTGTTTATAGATCAGATAAAAAAGCTTCCCACATTAGATCTACTACTGGTTAATAAATAGGACCAGGATCATATATTTAGCACTAATCTTATACCATACAAAAGGCATATGCGCCTTTCAATACAAAAGATGAGAGAAGTGGATTAAAAAATAAAGATGAAGAAACTTTTCCAGGCCCTGGTTAATATCACATTGAAAAAGCTAATTTAAATGAGAAAGTTGTAGTATCTTCTGCAAACGACGATATTAAAATAGTAGAAGTCCCTAAACCACAAGCAAGCTTTAAATCTTAAACAAAAAGGTAATTAAGAATACAATTAAATACTATGTTAAATTTCTACTTTACATCTTTATTTGATTTAGGAATTAAGAGATTTGAATGGAATTAATAATAAATGAATGAATGATTTATTATTTAGGCTAATAAATATGAAAATAAATGTTTTTATTTATAAACAGATTTTAAAATAACGAAGTGAAAGCAAAGGAATAATTACCAGGACCAGGTCAATATGAGTAGGAAGACCAAATAAGAAAGATGCTAGAAAAGAGTTTAACCTAATAATAACATTAATAAAAGTAAAACATTATTGATAGATTGATGAAGATGAACAGATACTAAAGTACTCCTTCAATCCCTTCAAAATTATAAACTTATGGTTACACAGAAAGTGATAGTAAGATAAATTATAAGATAAAAAATGATTTGTTAATAATATTCATAAAATTCTCCTTTAGATAGCGACTTAGTCCTCAACAAGATGCCTGGTCATTAGTATAATGGTACTCAAAAAGATTCAGTAACCAAATTAATCTATCAAATTCAATATATTTTTATTAAAAAAAACCTAAAAAATTTCATGTAACTTCTTATAATATAATAAGGTTGGTCCTGGACATTATGATGTTAAAGACAGTTTGGTACAAAGTAAGAAAAAAGGAGCACCTTGGCACAAATTACAGGCAGCTAGAATGCAAAATGCCTTATCAAAAAGTACTTTAACAGTTGGTCCAGGAACATATGATGTATAAGCTTAAAGTTTACCACTATATAAGATGAAATAAAGCCCTGGGTTTGCTTCAAAATCTTTAAGATCATTAGAAAATAGAAAAGGAGCAGTTGCAAGTTAAATAATTAAACAACGTATGGCAATGAGCTAATAAAATAATAAAATGCCAAATTTAAATGAAGATGAATCTGAAAGTGATGAGGAGTATATTGAAGTAAATAGCATTCAAAACAAATATTTTTGATTAATCTTATATTTTAATTAGGATGCCATTCCTGGTCCTGGCCACTACAATTTTGAAAGTAGTTCTTTCATGAGAGTAAATAAACCTAATTCTCACTCTAGTGGTAACTTTGGCTCTCTGTCAAAAAGATTTACCTAAGGAAACTTCGCAAACCCTATCGGTCCTGGAGAATATAACCCTGCCCTAAGTGGTGTTATAGGAAAAAATCCTCATGTATTTAATTAATTTAAATATAAGATATTAGTATGATATATAACTATCTAATTAATCAAATAGGAAATTAAGGTTAGAAATCCTCCTTTCTTATCATCTGACACTAGATTCTAAATAAAAAAAATTGAAGAAGTTAAACCTGGTCCTGGTGCATATGAACCTCGCATTAATGTAAATTACTATAAGTAAAATAAATTAATAGTTAATTATCTATTATTTTAATAGCTAGAAGATAAATTGATTTAGAAAATCCAAAAAGGTTATAGAGGTAACTTTGGCTCAACCGAGAGAAGATTTAAGAATGCTAATGTTGTAGATGTATTAAATTTATTAGAAATATAATTAAATGATTTAATTTTTTGTTTTATTTATTAAAAGGAATAACCTGGTCCAGGAGCATATGTTGAAATTAATCCTGTTAAGAACGAAGAGCTAGAAACTAAATTACCTACATCTGTATTTAAATCTACATCACAAAGAGGATTATTTAAAAATCAAAAAGGTAAATAATAGAAATTATAAATTATAGAATTTTAAATTAATTTATAATGCTTAATAGATCAAATTCCACCAGTAGGTTCTTACAAACTCAACTTCTATGACATCGAAAAGAAAATTAATGAAGAACCTGAAGATCCTGATATTAAAATTAAAGTACCTAATTTAGGCTTTAACACAAGTGAAGCCAGATTCAAAGAATAAGAAGCTAAAATAAATAATATTGAAGATGAATAAGAAGAATTAAAAGTTATTAGAGAAAAACGTAAAGAAGAGAATAAATACTCAAAAGATAATAAGCACTTTTTATCAAAAGTAATCCAAATTTATTTAATTTAAATTTTATTTTTTAAATTTGATTTAAATTAAAACAGGCAGAGAGATTTAATTACAAAAATAAGTAGTCTGGTCCTTCTCCTGGATAGTACTATGATAATACTGCCAATCCTTGGAATAAGAGAACCTTTAATATTCACTTTGCAGATTTTTGAAGAATCATAAACTGTATAGAACCCAAATATTTATTAGATTTAATAAAATTAGAATTATAAATATATGTACTTTGCTTAATAGATTTATTTTTTCTTCTAACCCTTTTTAAAATAAATAACACTTACATAAATAACTACTAAAATAAATTTATAAATTTCTATTTATTCATATCTTTTACCATTTTATTTATGGTAGTTAAAAAAGAAATATAAAGCTATGCATTATTACAAAGAAACTCCTTTTTAAAGGATTTAACATGATCTAACTCTAAATAAAATAAATCTAAATTTAGTTAAAACACTTAATACTAATTTATTTATTTATTTACTTACTTATATTGACATATATCTAATAAAACAAATGAAATATACTGGTAAAATATCTATTAAAATTAACTAGCTCATTTTCTAGTCATACCATGACGAATTAATTCTTTATCAGCTTTATAGCAACCAAATAAGGCGCATAAAACAACAGAACAAGATACTCCCATTCTCTTTCTATAATTTTTATAGTCGAATTCTCTAATTATTCTCATCAATTCTTCATCTTCCATCTATTTAATTTATTTTTGCTTTTCTTCAATCTTATTGCATAATTGCTCATATTACTTGACAAACTCTTCACGACTTTCATACTTTTAGAATTTTTTAAAACAATTAATTTAATGAGATGTTATTTACTAAAAATATTACTTTATTAATTATATTATTATTTTCGTAAAGAACGATTTTATTCTATGATAGTTTATTATCTGTAGGGCTAATGATACTTTAGTTTGCATTTAATAGTGTAACATTCTATTTAATTTTAAACATTTCAATAATTGATTAATTTGCTTAACATTCAAATTTAACTTACATCATTATCATTCTTTTCTCTATCTTTCATTAATTGCTACTCTAACTGTTATTATCTTGATTAGCGGACAACTTCTTTAATTTTCTTTTATGTCTAGATAATGATTGTAAATATAAATTAAAATAATATTCTCTAATAATATTTTAAATTGTACTTATTAATAAATTATATCGTTTGTTGTTTGTTTAGATGTATTGAGTTCATTCAGAGTTCTTTAGACAATATCTTATTAGTTTGTCTCAATTCCTTATATCAAATCTGAGATATTTTCTGATTTCTCTTATTTTCTTTTTTATGACTGCTCATATTTAATTCTTTTTACATCAATTTTACTTAAACTAGGAATGAGATTTCCTTTTTATAAGAAATTTCCTATTATTGATAAAACTGTAAATATAAAAAGAATGAAAATATATTAAATTACCCGAAGAAATAGATTGATTTGGGTTCATTAAATTAGAATCGTGCATAGCTGAAGGATTAATATTTGATTAATCTTGATTCTCTTCATCTATTTCTAATCCTTCAATATCTTTCATATGATCATTTATCATCATATTAGCTTTGTATAATTCCAACTGCATGTTAAGTAGAGATACCATATTTTAAAGTTCATCCTCTTTATGTGATCTCTTTTTTATTTATTATTTAATTTCAGAATATAGATAATGTTTTTAAACTTTCTCATTCATTCATTTAATTATATTTTTTATAAATGTTGAATAAAATTATTAATAGTATTAAACAAGTTGACCTAAAGCATGTAATTTATAGTTTAAATAAATAAATAAAAATACCTATAGCAGATATTCTTTGGCTTTTTAGTCTAAGAAATCTGGAAGATAAGAATCAAATACTTTCTCCTATCCATTCCATATACTACGAATAATCCAAGAAATTCCTTCACCTCGAGCATCTTTTCCATTCTTGAGAAGCTCAAGCAGGAAGAGTTTTTTTCCTTTTTACAGAGATTTTAATTCCTTCTTTTTTAAATTTATATTGTCTTCAATTAAAATAATTTGTTTATCGTTTTCTTTCATTTTTATATCATATTAAACTAAAGTATTTCTGAGAGTTGATATTTCTCCTTCTAATTCATTAAGCTTTTAAACGTTAGTCATCAAATTATCAATTAGATTCTGTCTGGTGCTTTTATCTCCACCCATCTAAGATATTTATGATGAATTGAAAGCAAACTATTGATTTCCACTTTAAGAAGGAAGAGGTGAATTTTGGATAGATAATTAATCAGGATTTGTAGATTTCTTTTTAACACTAGAAGCATTAAGATCAAAGAAGCTTTATGTCATATTTGGATTCTTACTTGCTTTGTTTTACTGATCATGCAATTCATCACTTAATTATTTAATCTTTTTTAAAAAAATATATTTTTTAATTTTAAGCTAATATTTCAACCAATCTTAAATTACTAGATTTTTTATCTGGTTTATCTTACGAAGGAGCTAATAATTTTCTAAACGAAGGATTCTTGCAGTATTAACTTTATTATTAATGAGGGAGATAGTATCTCTAATTTTTTAAATTAACTAAGATTCTATTAACCCTGCTTACTTCTCGTAGAAACGAGCTCTATCAATTACACTTGATATCCCTTCTTCATCATCTATTTTAAATAAATCCTCAATTGCCTAACGCATACCTTCAGCAGTAAATTCTTATTTTGTTACTTATTCTCCTTTAATTTTCGAATTTTATTCTGAAATTTCAGGGACTAATTAATTTATAAAAATAATTTTGAAATTTAAAAGTTTTAAAAGTAAATTAATTTACCTTTTTTCATATAATTTTTAATAGTCTTTCGAAGACCTCTATCTTTGTCATAAATAACATTAGGATCATTACTTTTTTCCTTCTCCCTTTCATTAATTGTTTTAAGGGCATCGTGAAGAGCATCAAAAAATCTACTCTTCGGTGCATCAGCTTTAGGAGTTGCATTTTGTTGATTACTACTTCTATTAGTGTCATCATCATTGTGATCACTGAAGTGACCAATGTTAAAATCTTCTTATGATTGCCTATTTTTATTTCTTGTTGATCCTACAAAAGGGCTAGTACTATCACTCTTAAGTAAACCAACCAATTAAGGAAATTTAGAAAGTTCCTTTTTTAATTTTTAAATATATTAAATTAGTCATCTGTGCATAGTATATATGTAAAATTACTATCGTTGGCTTTTCTTCTCTTTATTAGATTTAAGGGAGTGTTAAGGACATCCTTTTTATCGTTTCTCTTCTTATAAACTCTGAAGGAGGAGGTAATGGTCCAGTTCTGCTATGCTTACTTTTTTCTTTTTCTTTTTCTTTTTATTAACTCTTTTATAACTTAAGCCAAGCATCAAGTCCTTCTACAAGTCTGATATCATTTTATTTTGCAGAACGATCATTAAAATGGCTAATAAGCTTTTATTCCTCTTCGTCCAGCGAATCTTCAAGCTTTTTGTATCTAATAAGTTATATAATCAAATTAAACATTTAAAGATTTTGCATTCAAGTCAGATTTTACAAATTTCTATACAATTAAATGCTGTTGTTTTTTGATTCTTAATGAAATAAACAGTGTAAAAAAAAGGAGAAGAATTATCATTTTGATGGGATGAGTAGTTTTTTAATAATTCTAAAATGGATCTCCAATAAAATAAAATAATTTACATTTCTCCTAATAGCAAAGCATTTTTAGAATCCTGTTCTTTTATAATTCTTCTAATATTTTATTCATACGGGGTCAGTTTCATTTCTTAAAATAATTTACTCTCTCCTAACAATGCTTTGTCACTAATTTGATGTTATGTTCTAAAATTTGTATTGTTTCTTTACTTTGCCCTTTTTTTATCATAATTTGGTATTTTATAGAAGTTCATATCATTTTAGTCATTCCTTAATAGCTTTTATTCAACACTCATACTTGCCACTTTTTATATTTCGAAATGCTCATGAGGGAGTTTAATGATAAAATTCACATTCTACATCTCTTTTTTATTATAACTTTTCAACTTTTCAATATCCTTTTCATTTATTTTTATTTTATCCTTCCAAATCAATGAACTCGCAGTTGTATTCATTAATACTGATGAACCTCTCTCAAGCTTTCTTTATGTTTTATTAAGAGGATTCAGATTTGGATTTGGTGGCTATGCTTAAATTGATGCTTAAGATGCTTAGAAATTCATTTATTATTAGCTACTATCTATCTAATTATCTTAAGAAATAGTAAGTATTATTACTAAAATAATTAAGAAGATTTATATTCTCTTAAAATAATAGTAATAAAAAATCAGTTTTTGTGCAAATTTTTTTTCGTAAACACCAATTAATAAAGGATTGAATTCCCTTAATAAATAGAGTAAAGAATACAATAATATGTAGATTCATCAAACAATTATTAACAAATAAATATAAAACTTTCAAACTAAATACATACTCTACTCTATTGTTTTCAAGCAATCATTCTTTTAAAAGACTAAATAAAGCTAAGCTTTCAAATAAATTTAATAAATTTGTTGTTTGTTGTTGAGATGGATATGATAACTAACTTACTTATTAATTTATTTATTTTTTTAAATTTTACAAAGTGGGTACAAAATATGAACTCAATAAATCTATGAGGAATAGAATCAGACAGTATTTTGTTTTTTACAATTTATCAAGAATTTGTAATAGTGATAATTTACAAAATTGTAAGTGAATTAAGTGGAGGAGCTCCCACATATTAAAACAATAGCCATGCATAAAGGAAGAATGTATTAGTTCAAATAAACTATGTCCTTTATTTCTAAATTTTCTACAAATTTCAAGTACCCTAGTAAATAAAAATAAATGAATATACCTACAGAGCCTCCCATCCAAAAAGATTTCCACTACCATTTATAGTATCCTCTAAATAAAATAAAAGAAAATAATAGAAAATTCTTAAATTTGATTTAATAATTTATTACCTATTTAGATCTTTAAAAGTAATAAAAACTGTCATCAAAGAAATCTGCAACAGCACCAACAAGATAATTATAATTAGGAGTATTTAGTTAAATAAGATAATATTAAATACGACTATGCTGTGAGTGATTTTATTTAATGGGTAGATTACTAACCTAAATAATTATAACTTAATGAATATTTTTAAATAGGTGAGGGAAAAATTTACAAAATATTTAAAAATCCACAAAGTAGAGCTCTTTTAAAAATAAATGTTTTATGGTTTGCATATGGTAAAGGCAACATAGAAGGGAGATTAAACCTAAGTTTAAGCTCAGTTTTAGATTTTATATAACCTGATATATATCCAACCAAGATAGGAAGAGGAATCAGAATAGCAAAGATGAATAACTAAGTATGAGTTTCATTATTTTAAGGATCTAAGTAGTCTTATTCATAGTCAATTAATTTTATATGATTCTTTTCTTCTAAAAAAGCTAGAATGAGCAGGAATGATGTATAGAAGAAAAGGAGAGCTATAATGATCTAAGATCTATTAGAATTTCCCTATGTTTATAATAAAAAAAATAAAACACTCAATGTTAAAAATACCACACGTCAATCAAATATATTTAGATAATAAAAGCAAAATAATTTTTCTATTTGCTTTAAATAAAAAATAATTAATTTGAACGAACATACTTAAAATCTGGAATAGTATACACTTGTTGTTTTTCCATAAACTAAAGAAGAGATAGAAGCTGAATACAAGAATTTTATTACAAGATCATCATTATTTTTAAATAATTCTTCTGATCCTTTCTAAGAAATCAAAACTTAATTTATTATTTCAATTCCTATTAAAAGCAAGACATTCAGTAAAAGCAAGGACCCAAAACCTATTAAGGAAGCTAGCAATCCTTGTTTTGAAGGTGGTCTAAAAACTTCAGTTTCTAAAGTTTACCAATCAGAAATTTGCCCATCTTTTATTTCAATTTTACTACTATTTTTATTATCTTCAGATGTATCTACTTTTTAATATTGTGTTTTCTCCTCATTTTTTAAATTTGATTTATTATTATTTATTTTGCATAATTTAATACTAAGTAAAAGTATTGTAGCTGCTAGTGGAATCCACAATAAAATTATACTTTCATTTTCTAACTAAGTGATTAACTTTAATCTTTTAAACACTTGCTCTCTTGTTATCCTATCATTTTATTTTGTAATTACATTCAAATGAATTTAATATATGAATGTAAGTGTTTGACCCTTTATTTCCTATTTATTATCACTTTTCATAATAACTGAGTCAAAGTCTACTGTATCCCATAAAGAAGAGTCAACTTTATAGCTTATAGGGTGACCAAAAAAGGAGTCAATAATATGTGCTTTCGATTCTATTTCATAAGTATTGATCAGTAGATAGATAAAATTATTAATATAATATTTTCCTCCCTTTATTAGTATTTAAAGAATAGAAATTATGCTTAATAATTTAAAAAGCTAATTTGACTTACTTCTTTTTTGCCTAACTATATTCCTAATTTGTTACCATCCTCTAATATAGGAAATTCATCAAAATTTCTAATATTATATCAAAAATAATATTTTAGCATTAATTTATTTCTAAATGTAATAAAAATCTAAATATTATTTAAAACTACATGTTTATTCTATAATCATCATCAATCAACTTTTTTAAATCTGCTATCTCTTCATCAGAATAATCTCTTGTGCATGCAAATTAATAGTTTCTCTTTACCTTAAGCTAAGCCTTTGTTGTTTTAGATTAGAGTTTAATTATAACATTTTTGGTGCTACCAAAATATTTTCAATTAATTTACATCAAAGCTAGATGGTAACTAATATCTATGGAATAAGTGAGCACTTAATTTATTAAATCCATTGCTTGTTTAGCAGAATGGTAATATATTAGGGCTAATAGGGATCTAATTTTATTTTGAAAGTAACTCATTGAACTATAGCTAAATAGGAGAGAATTCTTAGATAGGCTATTAATAAAATTTATTTTAAAAATAAGACCTTTTAAATGATTTTTTAGTTTGTTTGTATATGAAATTAGCAATAAGAATGGTACTTTTCTCTACGATGATATATCAACTTTAAGTATCCCCTTCACTAATATAAATTGTTATGAAATGAATATTAGGAGGAGAAGTAGAAAACTAATTCTTATTTTGCACATTAATTAATTAATTAAAATGTAAATTTTAGTTATTTAATAGTTTTAATAGATTGGTTATGATTAAGTGATATCATATAAACGATATCCTAACTTCTAATTTTTATAATAATTGTAATTTATTAAAAGCTAAAATCAGATGACATTGATTATTTTTAACATTCGATTCTATAATAGAGCGTCTCTATTAAAACCTAATTGAAGAACAAGTAATAAAACTTCAGAGTGACTGTAAAGTCCTATTGATTTATTAGAATTTCTAAATAGATTTTCTAAATATTTATTACTTTAAATTAATTCAATAAAAGAATTGTAATCTGGGTTACTCCAGAAAATAAGATTTTGAATAAATATTAAATAAGTTCCTTTGTCTCGAAAATATAAATTAAAGAATATAGACAGTTATTATAGAAAAGATAGATTTAATATCAAGTAATAGTTAAATAATTGAAAAAATAAGCATAGAGATAATTAATTGTATGTCAATGAAGAAAGTAAAGAAATGAGGATAGAGTTGAGTGTAACTTGATACAATGATATATAAGAGAAGAGTAAACAAGCTGTCAAACAAAAGAGTATATGTATGTATGTATATTCATAATATTGTTTTTTTAGTATAGAGTATAGTAACAACAGGCAATCATTTGAAATGATTAATTTTATTTTTTAGAGTGTTTAAATAAATAATTGAAGGTATTTTATTACAAAAACTTATCCTATTCTCTAGAGTAAAAAATAGTTTTAGTTATTATGGCTTTTTTAAAAACAACTTCAGTCACAAAAAATATTCATTCATGTTAAAATTGTAATTATTGCAAAGATAATTAGAGACTTCTTAGATATATTTTCTTTGTTTTAATTTTAATTAGTTCTTTTCAATTTGTTAATTTTTATTTTTACTTCAAGAAATTCTAAATAGATTAATAAAATAGAAGAAACCTCATATCCCTCTTTTTAATTAATCCTCCTTTTTCCTTTCAAGAAAGTGATTTCATATCACTCCCTTCTATTTCTATATCAATTTTATCTGAAATTTATTAGTATCTGATTGGATTAGTAATGAGTTGATAATCAAAAACCAACTAACTCAAGGAATCAGGATAGCACTGATTCTTTTCAAGTTCTTCGCAAATTAAAGAAGAATTATTAATACCACCTGCAAATATTTTATTAGGATCTATGACTTCAAGAATATTCAACCCTTCTACAAAAACCCAGTTTTTCATTAGCTTAATTTCTTCTTCTATTTTATTTGAGTCTTTTTTCTTTTGTTCTAATTCTTAAGGGAATGTATCAAATTCTTAGAGAAGTTATGTTTAAAAAGGAGTAAGACTTATAGAATCAATCTCTACTCTAATGATCATATAAGGTGCAATTCCAAAAATTTTTCTCTCCTCAGGAGATAACTAGTAGAGATTATAATTATCTAGGGTGCTTAAACAATAGTTTTCATCACATAACAAATGAGCAGTTACTTTTGGAAGAGCATTTAATTCAGATGCAGTTAAAGAAAGAGGAATTTTTTTATAAAAAGAATTGCTGCAGCTAGCATCTTACCAGAAAATAAAATTAGGGTGAATTCCACCAGTGTAGTTACTTTCTTTATGGATGAATAAAATTCCATCTTTTTAGAAATCAAATTTAAATTAGTAAGCTTATTCAAATCCTGATCGAGTGCATGTATATTTAGGAATGACTTTGAATTTAAAATGGTTACAGTCAGAGATATCCTAAAGCTTATCTGAGGTGAAATTTTATTAAATCCAGAAAAATCTCATATCGGTTGAGTTTTCTGCCATATTTAGGTCTTTGTAAATGATAATATCCATAATATAATAAGTTTATTGTTCTTCGTTGAAAATACAATCTAAAATGCTGTAAAATTTTGATTTTTCACTCATTTTTGATCCATCGGGAAGCAAACTTTGGAAATTATGGATAATAATTCCATTTTTATCTCTTGAAGTGGTTATTTAATTTTTGGTAATGACAAGGCATCTCTTTCCTTAAGGCCTTGGTAGAACAAAATAATCAGAGCCTATATCATCTGGTATTTCTATCATATATTAGGGTTAAACCATTAAACTATGGATATCTTACTAATACTGTTGCGCAAGCTTTAAACTCTATTATTATCGTAGTTTTTCTCTTTCCAATTTCTTTTATTAACTTCTTGTAAGTTGAGGTTGAGCAGTATCTTTTTATTCAATTTTAATAGATTCATCTTATTGATTCTATTCACCATTAAATACTTCATTTCCTTTATTTCTCTAATTGCTGCCAGAACTATCTTGTCTCTAGCTTTAATCCTTTAGTTTTTAATTACAAGAACCTTCGATTTCCATAGCGTCAATCATATCTTCTAATTCTTCTTCCTCATGTTTTTACTCTAATTTTTACTACTCGCTAATAAGATTGAATAACTATCTAGATTTTTTTAAAATTCTGTTTCTATTTCTTTATTAATATTAATTGAATAATTGGCGCTTGCGCTCAAGAAATTGGTCATGGTCTTCTGTCATCTCACGATTCTTATCCATTTACATCATTTTAATTTTTGTTAATTATTTCTCTTTAAATTGAATTTTATGAATTTTAATAAATTTTGTTGATCGATATAGTCTTAGCTATAAATTTCCAATTCCACCTTTCTCTTTAAAAGTAGACTTCTTGCTATGACTCTTGTTATTATAAAACCACTATCTTTCTTTTTCTCTTTGTTTCTAAATTATTAATTTTTTTTATTTTATAAATATTTGTTAGAGTCACAATCATTCTTATTATTTTTTTTTTCTTTCAAATTTCCAAATAAAAGAATCCACTAAAAGAAGGAACAAAGAATTCTTTGAAAATTTATGATAATATTTTAAATAGAATTGATTGATATTAAGCATTAATCATCCTTTTTATTTCTTTTCTGATGAGAGAATAAAGCAAAGAAAAACAAGAAGATTGATAGAAAGAAGCATTTTAATTGTTTAACTTTTCAAAATTTTCAATTAAAGATAATAAATTTGTAAATTTTCTTTAATTGGTTTGTAATGAATTTTAACTTGTTAAGATTCCAAGAAACACTTTTACAATCAGAAATTCTCTTAGTGGCAAATTCTAGATAATTTCCAATTACCTTATTAATATAAAACAATAGTTTAAATTATTCTAGAAAAACTGTTGTTGATCACTGATTTTCCCATTAATTTAAATCTTAAAACTGAACTCAAAAAGATTAACAAGCTAATTTATTTGGAGTTTTTGTTATCCCCTTAAAGATGTTATCCTGTTAGTAGCGAGCCTACTACTGATGATCATGAATACATCTACTAAAAATATTTGTATAGATGTAATAGAAGAAATTTTAAAAACTTCTAGAAGAAAAATAAATCAATACACACTTTCAATAAGTAATAATTAAATTTAGAATTTTAGTTTAGTTTATTATTTCTATTATTTCAAAAATGAATTGTAGTTATTTATAAAGCTAATTGAAATGTATTCAAGATAATAGTGTTATAATAGAATTCATATTAAATTTAAAATGAAATCATTTAAAAATAATTAACTTAAGAAAATTATTCCTGAAATTGAAATAAACTATTAATTATTATAACAAATTTTCCTTCAAAAAAAATAGAATATGATGTTAACATTAATATTCTAACTTTTACAATAATTTTTTTAAATTAACTTATTCTAATTTCTCTCCTCTAATTATCAAGGATAAGGCACAAATAAAAATAAAATTATTAAGTTAGGCTTTTAAATAGGATTTTTCTTAATAAGATGATATATTTTCAGAAAGAGTGGATAGAACATTTAGTAAATATAAAAGCTATTTATTTTACCTAATAGTAAATTACATTTAATAGGTAATAAATCATTTAAATCATTATTTTAATAAAATTTAAAATAAGTATTAATTCTCGATTTTAAAAATAAAACTAAAAGCAAATAACTTATCATTATTTAATAAAAATTAGAATGATAAAATCATTAAATTTAACTTTAAAAATAATAGGTATGTTTGATAGATTTGAATTTAAAAGGAGGAAGATATTTAAAGATTTAAATAGAATGAGAATTAATACAAAATATAGTTAGTTAGATAGTTATATACATGTATTTATTTATATGCGATGAATATAATTAACTTTAGAATTCTTTTTATTTATTTGTTTGTTTTTTTGTTTATTTGATAGTTTCATAGGTGTTATGCATGTTTATTTGTTTAATGTTTTAGTTTTTGTTTTAAATGTTTAAGTTTATTTATAAATAATTTGTTCTTGTTTTCCTTGAGTTTAAGATAAGCTTCATCCTTATCATATCAACCGCCATATAATCTATTGAAAAAATTTAAGGTAGAAGTTTTCTTATTAAATAGTTCATAATTCACATCTACTTAATCAAATTCAAATAGCCTCTTATGAACATAAACTTAGCATATCAATTAAATTCTTTCTTGCTCTACATCAAAGTAATTTTCGACTAACCATTTTAAATCCTCTATTGACTCTTCTTGGGATAGGCTGAACTAAACGTTCTCTTCCTCTTAGGGATCCCAAATATCTACATAAACTTTCTAAAACCCTAAAATAATTCTACATCTAATTTAAACTAGAGAATTATCTTAATCTTATAGATTTATACTGTCATCATACTTTTACTTTTTACTAACCCTATCTTCTGTATTACTTTCTAAATTCATGCTATTTTCAGTAGCATCTAAAATTGAAATGCTACTTTAATTATTATTTTTTTCATCTCTCAACTAACTACCATTAATCGGATTCATAATTGGTGTGTCCATCTTTCCTTTCTACTTCTCTTTTAATTCCTTGGCTTTTCTTTAATTATATTCTTCTAATTTTCTTAGAATTTTTTTTTGAGATTCTGAATTGATTTAAATCATTTTACTCAAAGAAACACATATAAGGTCATTTTCATGTGCAACTCTACCTATTAAATCTTTCATTTAAACAACTTTATTATTTATTTTGACCTTATTAATATATGCAGGAAGATCTTCAATCTGTAAATTTCCTTTGAATTGCTATTCCTAATAAACGAATGTGCTAAAAAAAGATATAAGGATCTTATCGCATACTTCTCCTATTTATACATAAAAACTTGTTTTAATTGTAAAAGTATTATTTCCACATTTATAAATGCCATAATTCTATTAATTTAAACTTAGCAATTTTTATTCAAACGAATAAATCACATTCCTTGTATATAAAATCATAATTATTTTTAAAATAGTAAAAATTTATACCAACATTTTGATTCCAGTTTGCTGAAATTATTAACTTCTCCTTATCATTAATATTTACACGAAATTTCATCTTTTATACTGGACTGCAGTAATTCTATACTAGTAATTGAAAATTATTTAATGGACCTTATTACAGTAAGATATTTGCTATTTAGTTCCATTTAATAAAGAAGTTATGTTTTTCAATTTATTGTACATTCTAACCTTTTTTAGATGCTTGCTTTTAAAGTAAGTTTTGTCCTTAATTATGAATTTGCTATTAATTCTTTTTGTAAGTAAGTTCTATCTGGGGTTTCATGATAAGCATTGGCATTATCATACTTTATTTGAATTTATTTCTCCATATCAAGATTGATGCTTGCTAAATATTATTTATATTGTAAGCTCTACTGCTCTATTAGTTTTAAAAGTTAGCAGAGAGCATTTTTTAATTGTATGAATCCTATTTCTCTACCTTAAATGTAAAAAAAAATCGACCCTTTAATCAAAAAATCTTAATTTAGTTCTTTGGTGATAAATAAAGTGATGTGGGATTAGAAGTTTAATTATTTTGGTAAACTAGCTATAATAAATAAAGGAGTTGGCATAATTAAAAAAGTATTTATAAATTGTTTGTAGAAGATATTTTTTTAAAATACTTAAATTTTAATCATAAATAAAATGAATAATCTTCAAATGTTATTTTCCTTTGCTTCCTTTACATTTCTAAGATAATTATTTTCACAATATTGTATATTAATTTGATTACATCTTCTTGAGATGAATGTTAATCTTAAATTTCATTATTATAAATTATTATTAATTTACTCTAATAATCTTTTTTACTTTAATTGTCTATCTTTTTTTATTCAATAATATTGCAGATATATACTGAGGGAATGCTCGAATAAAAGAGGAATACTTAAACAAGAAAAAAATTGATTGATTATTTAATAAACTGAACTTACATGGCTGGTGTATCATAATAAAGAATTGTTTTACATTTCTTATTTAATGAATTAATTAATTTTGATAAGTAAATTCTATTAATAATATTTTTTTAAAGTAGAAGAATTTTTTTTCTTGACCTCTTCCTCCTAATCACTTATGATATTGTATAAAATTTGCTCTTAATGAATTGTATATTATTAATATATTGGTTCAGCGTTCTTTATGATAACTTGATATATAATTTCACTGGATAGGTAACTTAGAATACTATAAATCAAAGAAATTAAAAATCTGCAATAGAAAAATATAGAAGAGAACTGATAGAATTTATCAAGATGAAAGTAAGATAGAATAATTTAATTTAAAAAAGTACTGGCTATCCCATGGTAATAAATATAAGTCTTTCTTTTCATCCATACAAAATTTAGTTCAGTTCAATTAAGAGTATGGGGGGGGAAAATTTAAAAATATCTTATTATTTTCTAAAAATTAAGAATGTGATTTTGTACCAAAAAATAGTACAACAAAGTTATTATCAATAAAAAATTTCTATTGGAAAAATCATAAAGATCTTTGAGAAAATAGACAGTATTAATTAGGATTAAAAGAAAATGCTAATTAAAATCTTAGGAATGATAGAGTGAGAGTGAATGTATTTGAGAAAGAGAAAATCAGAAATAATTATTTAATTACCTACGATACCAACATAAAGAAAGAAGTGTTTTTTGCTAATAAATTAAAGAAAAAAGTTAGAATTCTTATTGACTTAATTAATTTCTTAGCATCTAAGGCATTTATAATTAATTAGTAGGATTTAAGAAAGAGGAAGGAATAAAGATATTTCAAATAAATAATAATTAATTTCTTAAAAATCATAAATACTAATTAGTACTAAAAAACAAACTAAAGCTTAAAAGCATACATACATACAGCAAAAATGGTAAATACTTTTTCTTTTATCTTCAAAAGAAGCTTAATTTCTTTCAAGTTCCTCTCAAATTAAGATCATCTTCTTTTAAAAATACAATTCTTCAGAGTATATTTCTTTTCATTAATAAATAGGACGACGACGAAATGGCTAGATAAGCTAAATTGATGGAAGAAAGAATGAAAAAGTAAGGAAAGAAGAAAGTACTTTTACCTGGTAAAGCTAATCATGAAGTAATAATTTTATCTATAAACAAGAAGAAATTAAGTTAAATTATAATATAATTCTAATAATAGAAAAAGATCTTCGATTCTGCTGATTACTACAAAGAATAAGAAGAAAAGGAAAAGCATCAAAGTTGAGATTCAGGAATATTCCAATAATAATCATCATTATTACCACCACCATTAATAACTAAAACAATTTAACAATAAAAATCAAGAAGCACTTTATAATTATTATATATAGCCATAAGTGTAGTGAAGCATTAAGAGTAAACTTAGATAATTAAAGAAATGTAGTTTAACTGATTATACCTATTCCTAGTTGCTATATTTATTTATATGCTATCCAAAGGTTTTTAAATATAGTAGATTCTTTACTGAGTGATCGATATCATTCACAAAAAATTGCATAGAAATATAAAAAGGGGAAAGTTGATTGTAATTAAATATCTAAGTAAGTAAGTAAGTATCTATCTATCTATTTATCTAATTTACCATTAATCAAGAAATATGATTCTATATATCTATGAATTAGATAAAATAGCTTTAAAACTGTGTATTAATTTATTTATTTACGTGAACAAAACTGTGTTTGTATATACCAATAAAACTTTAATATAGAAATATATATATTTACATTATAAATTAATTTTTTATATTGCTGCTGCAACTATTATTAAAATTATTTCTACTATTTCCAACTTAACAGATTTGCAAAGATTAATTAACTGCACTATAATACTTGATTTCTAATTCAGTAGTATTTTAAAAATATTACCATTAATACAAATAAAACTACAAGCAATATTAGCAAGTTACAATTACTTTTACTCTTTTTATCAAGAACATCCTTTGCCCTTACTAGTTCTTTATTTGCATCTCTATTAATAAAAAGCTTAATTTGAAAAATATTCTGTAAAAGTATGAAGCATAAAAATTTAAAGAGTTTTAACTTTAAAATTTAACATATTCTCCTCTTTATTTTTCTAAATTAAATTTTACTTCAATTAATAATATAAACTTAATTTAGTAGCAGTTTTAGTAGTAGTAGTAGAATTATTCATATTTTATCAAATTAAAACCAAATAAAATGTATGAATATTACTTAGAATTTTAAAGGGTATTATCTATATGACCATCTATAATTTTTAATTGCTAACTCTATTAAGCTGTAATGTTATCTATTTACTAATAGATCGAGTGTACCTTGTTATTAAAAAATAATATTCTTATTATTGAATATATTATGTCTTATCTATTTTTATTACTGCTCTCATTTATCTTTATGCATTTTACATTCTTTCCTTTCTTTATTCTAGTGTTTCTTCATATAACTATTTTATTAAATCAAAATAATTAACAAATCTTGTTTAATCAATCTACTATAAAATATTTAATTACAATAAAATCCATATCACTCATCACTTGGTTTTATCCTAAGAATCCATTCTCTTCATCTATATTAAAATTCATTAATTTATTACAATTCATTCATTTACTCACTCTCTTAGAAAATTAAAGTGTATAAAGGAGTATGAATAATATTACCTTCATCTCCATCTCTATCCTAATATTGCGATCTAATTAATTCCTATATTTTTGTTTTTGATGCATTTATCTTCTTTTATAACATCTATAATTACTTTTCACACTATAATATGTACCCCTTATTCTAATTCTTCTTGTCACGAGCGATCTCTCTATTATTAAGATTTATATTTCACTTTGAGTATAAAACAAATTATAAATTTTAAATTACTGCTGCAATATGGTTTTTATTTTTTTCATCAATTTTTCATTATCTTAAAGTATTTAATTACTTTCTTCTATATTGCAACAATCTCCATATGTTTATAAATGCATGTTCTTTTATATTTCACTAAAGAGACTTTGAACTTCACTGAAGAATCCTTAATCAATTAATTAATAATATTATACATTATGTTAAGTTATGCAATTGAAAATACCTTCATCTTAATTTTTTAAACTATTCGTACTTTTCTAACCCTATATATTTGAATTATTAAGCCTATTCTCTTTGGAACTATCTTAAAAGGACATATCTGATTGGCTTTAGAAACTAAATTTTTTTAAAGTGTTTTTTGTTGTAAAAAGGATTCTTAATTTTTGATAATTTTTTTTCTCAATTTAATCTAAAGTGTATAAACAAAATACTTGTGCAGATAATAACAACAACAACATAGGAAATCAATTATAACGAAATAGTCTTATATTAATAGAAAACTATAAATTAATAAAAAATAATTTAAAAACGTATTTTTGGTAGTGTTATCTCATCAAGTGTTAGTAGAAATTAAAATTAAATGCAAAAAAATCATTATTATTATTATTACAATTTTAAATAAAATACTATCTATTTTATTTAAAGTTAAAAAGGAGTAGAGTGAGGAAATATTTATTAATTTAAGGAGTTGATTTGTGTGTTATAAATAATTGAATATTTAAACAAACAAACATACATACATAAATAAGTGATATAATTAATACTAATAAAATGATTTATAAGATAAGATGGATTAGTTCATAATTTTAATATATTGGATTAGAAGAATGGAAAGCATAAATAAAATATAACCAATTTTCTGCTTATTTATTGAGAGTAATTAGATATAATATTAATTGATTATTTAATTTATTTATCTACTATTAGACCTTTAAATTATTATTATATTTTAATTGTAGATTTATCTCTTGTTGAAAATGATTTAAGGTGAGAGATGCTCTTTTTTGATAGTGAAATAATTTATTATAAACATTATTTATTAATACTATTTTTTGTAATTAAACATTCAAAGGAGGACAATAGTTCTCAAAATTAGTTTTACAGAATGCTCAAACTTTCTTACTGAATAATTAATACTCTACTTTTTTAGATTTACTTTATTATATGATTAACAAGCAGCAAGCAATCAATCAATCCATCAATCCTTTATTAAATTTATCAATATAATTAAATAAGGATGGATTGTGGATGATTTTACACAGGAGGGTTTTAATCTTAATTGTTAAAAATATTTAAAGTAACAATTACCCTATTAGTATTGGAATGTTTATTATTATTTCATTATATTTTAATTAATTTATTGTTAGAAGGAGATTATAATTTATATTAGAATTTTATTTATTTACAAAGATAGCTATTCTATTTTATTCTATACACAATTAGTGTTGAAGTCTTTTTCAGCACCCAAGCATTCCTCTATCAATTTTTCTACTTGATTTAAACAACTATTTTTTTAAAAATAAAGTCAATTTGTGACAAAATAAAAAATTAGAAAACTCTTATTATCAAATATTTTATTAAAATTGAATAGATTTAAATAGTAAAATCTCTAACAGAAAAGTTTAATTTCTTTTCAACATAATTAATTTAAAAAAAGATTACGTTCACTTGGGTTGATATTAAATCTAGCGGCATGCTTGGTTATATAATTGGCATCTTCTTTAGCCATTTCTTATATTTTATCCTTTTAGTTTAAGAATTTATTTTCCTTCGCTGTTCTGCGCATCATCATAACATCTGCTAGATAATCACCATTATTTTAGTTATGGAATCCACCACCGTTCCTACCTGACTAATCATAACAATCATATTTACTTTAATTTTTATAGAAATCATTTATAGTCAGCCTTTACTTTGAGTTATTATTGTTTTACCCATTAGCTCCTCCATTTACAAAATTACTATTAGGGAAAGAGTTTAAGGGAGGTCCTTTATTATAAAAACTATTTCTAAATGCAATATGATTTTCAAATTATGAATTTCCATTGGCTGTATCATAGTTATTTAATATACTATTATTAGGTTATTAAATTTTAAACTTCTTTGTTGTATTATTGAAAGTAGTTCTCATTACTTAGTTATCTTCGACTGGAGAATTTGGCTCCACAACTTCTTTAGATAGTCTTCTTTATTAAGAGTGACCCAAATTAGATTATCTTTTAAAGGCATGTAAAGGGCTTTAGCTTCTGTTAGCCTTACGATTCGCAGTATTGGCTGCAGCATATAAATATGTATTTGGGCTATTATTATTATTATTATTATTTGAAGGAGCTGCTCCATTATTTGCCGCACTTCCATTTTAATGGTTTTAAGAATAAAAATTATGCCCTGTTGAAGAAGGTTGGTAAGGTGCAGATATTTTTGTGTGGATAGAACTCATATTTGCAATACAATTATAGGCAACCTACTATTAAGAACTGGGATTGTTATTATTTACTGAGATAAAATTACTGGAACTCATATTTGTTTATCCAGATTATGTTAAAGGGGAATTTATTTTAATATTATTAGCAGCTGCTCCTACTTAATTTTAATTTGAATTGCTTTATTAATTATTAAAGAGCAGGGAATTATTATTTGAAGATGTATTACTGCTCCCCACAGTTGATGCAAGAGAAGTACTTGCTATTGTGTGAGAATTAGGTGTATTGTAGTTCCCTTTCTTGTTATTTGAATTCGTTTACACTATTTGTTAGGTTACAAAAGGTTTATGCAATGTTTTCTTAAAATATTTATCTCTAATCTTTTTCTATATTTAATCTTCATTCGAAATTGGAATTTTGATATTCTCTACACTTCCTAATTTTTGTGAAGATTTGTTAGATGAATTCACATCATTCTCCTTTTACTATTTCCCTTGGTCTTCACCCTTTAATGATTATTTTTATTTTAACACTTTCTTTTGATCCTACTTGTTATCCTTCTCTTCTTGTTATTCTTCTTACTCCTAATCGCTTGGAGGATCATCAAAATCTTCATTCTAATATTCACTATTTTCATCTCTATATTTTTTCTCCCCAGATCTTAGAGGACTTCCTGAATTTACTCTATTACTTTTGTTATCACCCACTTTTTTAGCTTACTTTTTAGGGGATGAATTATTTATTTGACCCATTAATTTCTTTTTCTTACGTTTCTTATTTTCTTCATCATCCTCCTCCTCTTCTTCTCCACTTTCTTCATGAATTTCAAATTCGTCTGTATTGTATTACTCCTCAATCATGTTTTCACTATAGTCCTGATTATTTTTTTCGAAATTAGACAAACTACTTCTCTTATTTGTAGGCTTTATTGATATTAAAGAATAATTTCAAAAATGTATGCAAAAATAAGTTAGAAAACAAATGTCAGAATAGTTTTTCTATATATCATTGTGAGAAAAATGCTAAATAGATTGCCATGAAAAGACTACTAATTAAGCCTTAATTAGATTTATAATTAATTCAACCAAAAAGGATTGAACAAACCTTAGAAGCAAAAAGGTTTCAAGCCAAATCATAAATTAAGGCAAACAAGAAAGAGAAGAATATCAAAGGTTTATAAGAAAAGGAGAATATTAAAAAATAACTATAATTAATTGGTTGATTGATTGTTTGTTTGTTTGTTTGTAAAGTTAGAAGCTTTGATTTTTAATAGAAAATTTTTTAATCTATCAACCAATTTAGATATTATTTTTAATTAATATTATTCGACTTAAAGTTATATGTATGCTATTTATACTTAGCTTTGAGACTTCTATTTTACATTTCTTTGTTTATTTACTCCATTTTCCCAAATTTTTAATCTCTCCTTATCAATAAAACATACTATTTGATGAAGAGGAATGAATAAATTACCTAGTTTTCAAGTTTATCAGATTTCTATCTGCCAAAATTTTTTTCTTTTAAGTCATCATCTAAAATCTTTATATCGCTTAACTAGAATGATTAAGGGAATTTAACCCTAGAAGGAGTATTTGTTTCATTATTTTTTTAATTTCCCTACTATCCTACTTACCCTTCTCCTTCTTCTTAAGGCTAAGTTTCATAGTCGCGTGCATTTTGGAAATATTACTCTAGAGTTATACCTTTTGAAAAAGAATTCTATCGTTTGTTTTAGTAAAACCCTTATGATGTTGAACTAAACTATTAGTTTTATTAAATTAGAATAGACTGTTTAGGAGTCTTTTGTTAGGGGTTAGATTCGCCATTCTTTTATTCTTAATGTTTATTCTACCTAAAATTGAAACCAGTTATATTCATCATCCCCTTTTAAGATACTACATTGTCACTATATCCTACTCCATTTTAATATCCTTATATTTATTAACCTTAGTTATCACTATTATTTGTATTAAATCCTGTTAGAGTTTTGTTGAATTTATTAGATGCCCCTCGCTAACATTTTGATGTGTCAGGTCTCATCTAAATATTTTTAAAAGATTAAATTGCACTTATAAATAGAATTATTTTTAACAATATAAGTTTAATATAGGTAAATATAATCTTATTCCATTTAACAGCTATATTATTTTTTCAAATTTAATTGTAAACTTGATCAATAATCATTCATACCCTAAGCCTTATATTTAATGACAATCTCCTTAATTTTATTTATCTTAATAGATTGATGGTTTATGCAAATCTATGAAAGCTTATTGTGATTATTTTTGCTAATATATAATGAATATTTTACTTCAAATTGAAAAGCCTGAGCCTCTATTGTAGATGCCATTTCTTAATCTCTGTTAAGAATTTTTGAATGATTTAAAATATTGTAAGATTAACAAGATTGATCAAGTGTATTTTGATAAATAATTAAGTGTGAATTCTCAAAAACAATATTGAAATTATCACTTCTTTTTATTGTTTAATTTTTTTGCCTACAAACTCTGATCGATTTTCTTTTTAGTGGTTATCTTTTTATTTACAAATATTTCTATTCAATTGACTAAATTACATTATATTGGCATACATTTCCCACCCATTACTTGATATACTCACATAATATTTCTTGTTTTGAAATGAAATCTACATAATTAGAAATTTCAATTGATTATAATAAATTATTACTAACCATAACTTAAAAAGTTTCTAACTAATTTAGCAATCTTTTTCATAATCAAAACTACCAGTTCTTAATAGATTAATTTTATTTGAATACCACATTCCCTACCTTTTAAGTAAATTATTAATTACAATTGTTAAAAAAATATTTACCAGCCAACCAATCAAAAAGTTTTATTAAAAAATATCTTTTTCTTATTCTTGAATAATTCTTGGTTGGTTGGTTGGTTACATCTTTCAAATTATATTGAAGATATCATATTAAATAATCTGGTATTTAAAACAATATGAAATTAATTAAAAGCTTAAATTTATTTACCTTTCTTTAACACCTATATCCAACGAATATTAATATCAATTTTATAATAAATCTCAATTCCTTACTCTATTACTAATCTTATTTCTTCTCTTCTTTAAATCAAATAAATTCATAACTAAATCCTCCAATCAGTTCTTTAATTTATTGCTTCTACAAAGCACATATTAATGTAGATATTTGGAGGTATGATAAATCATATTAATATAGATTTTACATTTTTATTCATTTAAACCATTATTTGATAAACTTTTGTAAAAATAATCAAAAACCAATAATATTTACTTAAAAAGATATCTTACAAAATTAAATTAATGTTGGCAATTTTATTGAAATTAATAAATAAATTCAGGGGTATAAAATGTGTTAAATAGTAAAAATGGTTTTATAAGAAATTAAAACGTATAATGATAAGCAATTAATTCATAAAATTTTTTAAGTAACTTTTTTAATATTATGTACTTACTTTCTCTAAAGATAAAATTTAAAAAATATTTAAGAAATGAAATATGGCAGAAATTAATTCCTTTTGTATTACCTAAATATTATTTTATTATGATTCCATTATTATTTAATTATTAAATTGAAAGAGGATTTCAAATATTAAATGTAAAATAACTAAAATATAAAAAATTTTATCAGGTACTATCATTTAATTTGATATTTAGATTACCAAAAAATTATAATTTTTTTAATCAACAAATATTATAGATCTGGATTAGATAGGTAGTATAAAAATTAATTAAAGAATGTATTCTTTTTTGAAAGTATGTATGTAGCTTATAGCTTGCTTCTTTTAGCCTAATCAAATATCAAATTGAATTTCTTAGTTGAAATATAATTCTTTAATTTAAATAATATTATCCTAAATAGTTTGATTAAGATAGAAGAAGTAGATAATAAAATAGTTAAAGAACGAAAATTCTTAAAATATAAACAAAAAGTTTCTATACTTGTATTAAAATAACTTTTCTTTTATTATATTGTAAGTACTGAGTAACTTATTAAAAGGAGAGGTGAATAAATAACTTTATATCTAAAAAACATTTTTGAGGAGATTGTAAATTGAATTAAATTTAATTTAATTTAAATTTTTAATTGATTTTAATTGTAAAAATAATCCATAATGATAACCCCAATTAAATTAATGATGTAATTACTCAATAATTTTTAAGTGATTTATAAATGCCAAACAAGCAAGATAATTTAATGTTAGTTAAAAAATATTCTATTTAAATATTTGTAATTTATTTCTAAAATGAGAACTTAACCAAAAATTTTAAATAAGGATTGGCTCAAAGAAATTAATTAAAGCTTCAAAATTTTTCAATAATTAATCATTATTTTTAATTTTAAGAATAGAAAAAAATTAAGTTTATTATCATAAACTGAAAATAAAGAAGATTTCTCAATAAGAATATTTATTAAACAAAATATGTAACTTAACTATTATTTATGTAATTGATTTCAATTTCCTTAATTATATGATAAAAATTATTAATGATTCGAACTTAAGAGTATGATATTTGATGACCAATCATTAATATTAATAATTTTTAAGAACAAAAAATAATTTAAAAATATAAATGAAATATTAGATTTTAATATTATTCTAAATTCAGTCTTAAATGCAGAGAAATAAAATCACTCCTTAATTGATTAATATTTAGTTAAAAATCTTTTAAAAAATGTGTAATAATAATATATCATTTCACATTTAAAGTTATAAATCAGAAAAAGTTGTGATTTATTAAAATCATTTGCTATTGAGAGTATAAAGCAAAGATTGTCTGCTAATATGTCAATTGACAGGTTTTTGCTTTAATATAAGCTAAAAATAATGTTCCCTAATATATAAATTATATTTGAATATCGATTTATTCAAAAAATTAATAAAAGATACAATTATCATGCAAAAGACTATAGAAAAAGATATTATTTTCTAGTGTAAATTAAATCTGTTCTGTTGATATAAAGGATGGAAAAAAAGAAAAATTTACTCATCTTTAATATAATAAGTATTTTTCAAGTTATATTTTATAATGAAGTATGGCTTTATTCATTATTTGAAGTTCATTTATAAATATATTTTTATTGAAGTTAATTGAAAATTCATATAAAAAATTTAAATTATCATTAATCAATTAACTTAAACTATTTTTTGCAATAAAATTTATCTATTTAGTTAATTTAACAGAATTTTCTAACGAAGGTTTTATCATTAATTCTAATAATTATCAATTAATATTTTAAAGATGAATTTATATTTTAAAGTTGAAAGCAAATATAAAAGCTAGATTATAAAATATAAGAAAGATTATAATGAGTACAATAGTAATAATAGATTAATAATATGCTTATAGCAGTTAAATGCATAGCAATTAAGAAGGAAATCCTTTAAAGTTATAGAAAAATGCAGAATGAGCTTATGTAGATACATGGTTAAAATTAGTAAAAATATCTTTTATTATTAAACTTCTAAGAAAATGTATGAATAATTACATGTCAAATTCTAAATTTACTAAATATTAATTAGTGAAAAAATAAATGATATTCCTAAAATTGTTTAGGTGCCTTATTTTTCGATAATGCTAATGATTAATGAAAAAAACTTTAGATCGGAGAATGAGAGTGAGAGTCAATGAATAAAAGATACATAAATTATTCATGGTAAATCCGTTTTTTAAATAGCAAATATGATATTTATTAGGTTGAATGAATGAAGGATAGATAGATACATACCATTTTAGAAAGAAATTTAATTTGAAATAAACAGCAATAAGAAATATTATTTGAAGGGGAAATAAATTAATCATTTATTTAATCAATCAACATTTCAGATAAAAGCAATAACTCATCTCTACCTCTTGTGAATTGTGAAGAAACCAATAAAAAATAACAAAATCTTAATTTAAGAAGATCATCTCTAGATTCATATTATAATTTTTTGTAAAATAAAAAGCGAATCTTGTTACAATAAATTCCAAAAAAATAATAATAATTACAAATATAAATTTAAAACTAAAAGATGGCTGATATTAATTTATACTCTGACATTGTCAGAACCCTTGACTTCTCCAACGCCTCTAAGGATCGTCTTCTTCAATTTGTCCAATAGAGAGACTAAAGAGTTGTCGTAGCCCTTTAAAATTTCATTAAAGATAGAGAAAGAGCTATTCAAGACACCTAAAAGCATTTGGCAATGGTAACATTAAAGAAGGAATTAGAAGTTGTCTTATTCGGTAGATCCATCAATGAAGGAGCTAATACCAATACTACAACTAATGTTACCTACACTACTACTACTTACACTGGAGGTGCTGGTGCTTACACTCCTGGAAAAACCTCTTACACTACTACCTCTGCTACAACTGGAGGTTAATATGGTGTTGGTAGTTATGTTCCTACTACAACAACTGGAAGTTATGGAGTTACTACTACTGGAAGTTATGTTCCTACCACAACAACTACAAGTTATGGAGCTACTACAGGAGGTTATGGAACTACTTCCAATCCTTCTACTAATTATCTTAGTGGCCTCAATACTGGTGGCTCTCTCACTGGTTCTAATATTGGAGGTACTACTTCTTATACCACTTAAACTTACAATCCCCCTTAAACCAATCTCTATGCTACCTCTGGTTCTCAATCTGGAGCCTCTAATTTGACCTCTAATCAAGTCAGATAAGTAAAATTTATATTCTTGTAAAAATATTGAAAATTAATCTTATTTTATCAAATAGCCCAATTCTAACTCCAACTCTGCTGGTGGTGAGTATTACAATAACCTCTTAGCTTAATATTAAAATAATCCTAGTGCTCAAAATAGTAAGAGTTAAGTAGATGACGGTGAAGAAGTAGTTAAAAAATCTGCTAAAAACCAATTACCAGGATACTAAGGAGCAGTTGTTTAAACCGCTTCCATGAAGAATGAATACGAATTAGATAAGAAGGTTGAAGCTACTAGAGCTTAACACAAGCCCAAGTTAGAACAAACTATTTAGGTTAATGTTAGATAAATTCAAAAGGAATAATAGAGACTTAAGGAATTCAGAGAAAAGTGGTAACCCGGCCAACCTCTCCACAAGGATTTATACGAATTGTTCTATAAGATTGTTAATGAACTTGATTACGCTTCTTTCCTTTCTCTTCGTCACAAGCTCCACATCGATGAAATGAGTGTTAAAGATCTTGTAAAGGGACAATAAGAAATTCTTAAGGCTAAGCTTGATAACAAGTAAACTGGTATTAACCCCAATGAATTCCTTACCCTCATGAATGCTTCTAATCTTAATGTTGATGATGTTTTCTATTTACTCTAGGTAATCCTTTATTTTTATATTTTCTCTAGTTATTTGATGGACAATAGAAAATAAGTCCTTTAAAAATAAAAGTGATTAAACTGATGATATGACCAAGTGTTATATATAATTAAATAACCTCTAATGATAAATAAATTAAATAAGAAAGAAATAAAGATTTATTCAAGCTATTTACTATTATCTAATCAAAGATTCATTTTCAAATTAATTTTATTAATTTTCTAACTTTTATTTATTTAATAGATCTTCTTCTACCTTGATTTCAACAACAATGGTTTATTAGATGCTGATGAAGTCTTACTCGGTTTTGTTATGCTTTCTAACTCTTCCGAAAAGGAAAAATTAGAAGCTGCCTTCTAGATTGTCGATGAAGATGGTTCTGGAACTCTTGATATTTCTGAAATGACTACTTATATGAGAAGTGTTATCCGTATGGGTGATGGCCGTAGAGTTCCCTAAGATGTAATATTTTTCTTTCACTTTTATTTTTATTAAATTTTTAGCTCCCCATATGCAAATAGCGTTGAAATTATAACATAATTTAGATTTATTACATGATCTCAATAGAAAAAATCATAATTAAATGTATAGAATAAAGCGCTTCAAAAATATTTGCAATAATTTTTTACAAAATAATGATAAATTAAGCAATTACAAAAATGCAAAAAATTATTAAATATTATTGGGAGATTTCTGCTCATTTATTTCTCATTTATTTTTATTTATTGAATAAATGATTCATATTTAAAAAATATTTTTTATAATAGATGGCTTTCGAACACGAATTCTTGATTGAGAAGATTGCTGCTGCCACTGCTTAAGGTATCTTCAAAGAAATGGACTTAAACTACGATAATCGTATTTCTTATGAAGAATTCATCGTCTGGCACAATCTCCACGGTACTGATATTGAAGGATTAAAGGAAGAATAATAAAATGTTTAAAGAGTTTTAGCTGAAGCCAAGAAGGATAGAACTGAAAAGTTATTAAAATTCAACGCTTTCACGTAATAATTTAGAAATTTATGATTTTAGATACTATTTCAATCTTTATTAAATAAATTTAGTCGTTAAAACGAAGATTACCAAAAGATCACAAACGAAAGACTTCAAAAGGTTTTGGATTCTAAATTAAATGAAACTAGTATTAATATGTTTAGATAGAAGCTCTAACTTTAAGAGATTAATTTCTTAGACGCTGTTCATTTCTTAAAGGAATACAAGATTTCCGAGAGATTAGGTTTTGGTGCTTTCTTCTAATTTATGAAGGACTTATATCAAAAATGCTAAGTTAAAATCGATTTGAATGTTCTTAAAACCGTAATACCTTAATTAGATTATTTCATTACTTTGATTAAAGTGCTAATCAAATAAATTATTTTACAATCAAACTCAAATTAAATTTATTTTTTCATTTTATAGGAATTAACTGAATTCTACAGTGCCATCGATATCGATAACAATGGTTTTATTGATTGGAATGAAATTCTTGGTGCTTTCTCTTTACTTTGTACTGGTACCGAAAACGAAAAGATCAAAGGTATCTTCGATGTCTTCGATACAAATGATGATAATATTTTGTAATTCCACGAAATTTACACTCTCTTCCTTTCTTCATTCAATCTTATATTTATGAGAAATCCCGATGCTGAAATGGCCAGACAAGACCCCTCCAAATTAGCTTTCTCTATGGCCCTTTCTGCTTTCTCTGATAATAATCTTGACCCTTACTCTCATGGTCTTGATATGAACACATTCAGCACATGGTATAAGAAATTCGATATCATCTGATAACATAAATTAATTAACTAGCTAACAACTAGTTTGCTAGCTGACTATTAATATTTCTTTTTTGCTTTATATTACATATAAATATATATTTTTCCTACCTGTATTCAGATTTTACTGTAAGATAAGTAAGTGTTGTTAATTTATTATCTCTCTTCAAAAATAACATTACACATTCTTGTTTTTCTATATTAGGCTTTTATTAAATCCAAATTTAATTGATTTGTGAATACCTTACAAATCTCTCAATTCTCCAAGATCTTTATAGATTAAAGAGAATTTAAAATTAGCCTGAATTGAAGAGCATTTATGTTAGATAAATCCTTAAATAAGGAGGATAAAAATAAAATTTGATGGACAATATCTATTAGAAAAAGCTGAAGTATCAAAAAAACTGAAAAATTACTAAATTGCTAGAATAAATAATAATTTTTCATAAATTATAAGAGCAATTGTTATGCCTGTTAAATGAGTAATACCACTAGTAAAATTAGAAATTACCTTCAGTAGGAAGGAACCGATCTCAATATTCTTTCCTTTCTATTTTAATTTTGTGTTAAATCTTTCACTTACTCTTAATGGTATCAATCTAAATTTCAAAAAAGTATAATAGACACTTATGATAAATAAATTCTTACAATTCTATATCGGATATTTTGACCAAGAGATTTATAACTTACACTAGATTTCTTTTTTAAATGATTAGCTTACCTAAGTTAAATAAGATTTATTAATACCTGATATGATCTAATGAGTCAAAATTTTATTTATTGTAATTTTTAAAACGAGTGTAATTTCTCCTCTATGGATTATTGATGGTATGGTTATTATATTTTCTTCAAATTAACTAAATTATGTTTTAACTAGCCTAATAAAACTATAGGCTTGTAATTAAATGAGAATTTATTGATTTCATATTAATTAATTCTATTGGTTTATTATGACAGTGGAATATTTTTTGGCTTAAATACTATTTTATTTCAAATAGTTAATAATTAAATATCAACTTCCTTTGAATTTATACTTCATTTTAGACAATTCTTAGTTTAATTTCTCAAAGAATTTTTTACTGTAATAAATTTCATTAATTATCTAGATATCACATTATAGATTATTATCGCTGGGTAATATTTGCTGAAATAGATCGAATGGATTTACCCTTTTATCCTTTTGAGGCTTTAACATATGCTTAGGAAAATTTGTTTAATACTTGAACAGGATTAAATATTTAATTTTTTTATAGTACTACCTACACAAATAATTAACAACTTTTTTCAAATATTAGATTACACACTTCTTATGTTTACATTTAAAGGGGTTAAATTATTAAAACACCACAGTAAATCAATTTAATAATCTAAAATTTAGAAATTTATTAGAAAGGAATAAATCACAACCTTTAACCTTTCTTTTTGAGATTAATGAATTGCAAGCAATTTATGGTGATAAACTAACTCACCGAATTTAGAAATTAGAATTTATGCGATTTTCCTATTTTTAAGCAATCTTAAGCACAAACTCATCGTTTAACTAACCTCCATAAAAGAATTTATAAATTGACCAATTTTTCTCTCATCAAAACAAGCAAGGAGATCATATTAATTCATGTACATGAATAATCTAAATTTGGTGATTATTTTTTGGGAAGTAATTGGAATATATAAATAATTGGCTTTCCTATATCATAAGAATTAGGCAGTCTATCCTTAGCCAACAATTTTAGATCTTTTATAAATTAGATTTATGCTTTACTTAAAATTGCCTAAACAAAAACTATAGTATAGATTATTGGGTAATTTAATAATTTTATTTTAAACGAGTGGAGAGTTAAGCATTGAAATTAAGTCATTGTAAAATAAAAGTTAAGTGATGAATTTTGATTCAACCTTTCTTTAAATAAGAAATTAAGATTTAAGAAACAAGTATCATTTTTTTAAGAATTAGTTAGTATCGATCAAACTCAAAGTATTTAATTAGTAGAAAATATTTTTTATTTTTAGGTAAAACTATTAATGAAGAGCTAAATTTTAACTTTTTAGCTTAATTTATTAAACAATTTTTAAATTTAAGGATAAAAAAAGGACTACCTCTTACTTAATTTATCACCAATCTTTTTTACATTTAACTCCCATTGGATATTTTGATATTGTTAATGCTGATGAAAAAACCAAATTATTTTTTAACAAGGTTTTGAAGTTTTATGAAGAAAATTGATGAAGAGGGATCTATTTTTTAGAATCTAATCAATGAATATTAATTTCGGGAGTATTATTTTATCGTTTTGTATTTCTTAAATTTATTGCTTTAAAAGTGTTACTCTGAATTGGGAGTAATTAAAATAGGGAAAATAAGAAATAATATTAATAAAAGATGAGGGAGAAAGAAAAAACTAGTGGAAGAAAAAAATTTTGTTGAGGTTTTTTGAAGAAGAGATCTAAAATAGGAAATGCATGAGAAGAGAAGATTTATGGCTATATTATTAATTTTACAAATGCAATATTGAAGCAACAAATAGATTGATAATAAATCTAAGTAAATTCTCACCTCTGATTAAGATTTTGAATGTTTTTATCATATCAAACGAAAATTAGTAAATATCAAATCTTCAGATTATAATTAATTAAAAACTAAAAAAAAAAAAAGATTACTAAATTATCACTAATCTCACTACTTCTATTCAAATTTAAGGAAAAAGCAAAAAGCAATTTTGCTTGTTTTGGCCTTACCAAGTTAATTACTAACCCACACAATAAAATCAACTAACCTAAATACTAAGAAAATCTCACTTCACAAACCTTCTACCCCTACTCTCTTCACCCCTTATTTCGTTGATTAATATATTAGTTGGATAGAGGAAAAAATAGCTTAAAAAGTTCTATTAAATACTTGTATTTGATTATCTATATAGCTTGAATACAAACAAAAAAGGCTCTAATAAATAGAGAATAATCATAATACTTTTATACAATTTGTCTGCTTAAATCATAAAAATATCCTTACTACTAAAACATATGGGTTCTTGCGCTGCAAAAGAAGAAAAAGAATAAACATCTATTAAGTAGCTGAATAAAATAACAAATGAATTGCTGAGAGCAAGAAAGACAATGTTCAAATACTTGAATGCATCTGATAAGATCGAATAAAAACTAGAAAAAATTGATGCAAAAGCTGATATGTAATTGATATAGAAACAGATGGAATAATATGAAGGGTAATATGACTATTAATCTTTCATAAATTCTTTTGATATAATGACTTAATTAATTCAGCGCAGTAAGAGTATTGTAGAAACTGCCCAAAAAAATTAAAAAGCTATGAAAAATAACAAGGCAAAGAATCTTATAGATTCACTTAATTAATATTTATCAATATTTATCTTAGAAACCTGCGAAGACTGCGAAGTAGAAGAAGGCGCAGTAGGAGCTGAATCTCCTTATAATTAAATAAGCCCCCTCTAGCCTTTCTAAGAGTATTAAAAAAGTTAATAAAATGAAACATTAAGCAAACTTCCTAAAGACTTTGGTGCATAATAAAGTGCAGGAGAAGGGATTTATAATACAAATTAATATATGAATCCTCGTCTCAATTCGAAATCACTCGGTGGTGCTAACACAACAAGTAATTTGAAAGATGATTAAACAATATCATCCTAAAGAAAAAGAGGAACTTCTACAAAGTCATGTTTTAAATAGTCTCAAAATATGGATTATCCTCAGATAGATCTTTTGGATTACAGTAAGAATAGCAACATAATAAATCGTTAGAGGATGCCCAGTCGCCAAAAATCATACACTGTATTTGTTGCAGATGGTTAAATTAAAATTTAGTAACAACTTTCAAGGATTGATTTAATTACTAGTGATAGTCAAATAGGTTGAATGCTAATTCACTGTCTTTTCTATTTCTTGGCAAATCATCATCTTCTAAAATAAACTAATGCTGTCAATCCTCACTTTATTAATCAAAAATCTACTCATTAACATTTTAATTTTAAAGCAATACAATTGATAAAAATTTTAAGCAAAAGAGCTAACATAATACATTAAAAAAATGAAAAAATATGAAAATACTAATTAACTAAATTAGAGCAATTCTGTAAATAAAATTTAGAAATGCAAAAAATCAATTACTATATATAAAAGTATTAATACTGTTCAAAAGAAACACCTTGAGTAATAAAATCCTCCAAAAACTTTCTACTTCTGTAAAATAAGTCTCAAGTGTAAATCAAAGAAAAATCACCTCAAATAAAATTATAATAAAAAAACAACAACGAAAAGAATTAAATTAAAAATTAAGGTTCGTTCTCATTATCAATCTTCTCATCTTCTCTTCATAAGTGGATGGATACCTTATTAGTCTCCATCTATATTGATTTCTAATATGTAAAGTAATTCAATAATTAAAGCTTATCTATTCTCACTCTATAATATCTATGTAAATCGTTTATTATTTCACTCTCTACTTTATAAATAACTTCATTTCTTCAATCCTCCTACTTCTATTAAAATAAAAACAAGATAATTTAAGATAAGTAAACTATAAAATATTATATATTGTTCATCTTTATTAAAAGTATTTTTAATACTGGAATTAATTATTCTACTTTATTACTTGATATAGATAAAATATGTAATCTGAGAGCTTGAAAAGCATTTTGATTATATTAGGCTGCTCATATATATACATATATATTGATTATTTAGAAAAATGCGTAATTAAACAAAAATACGCTTAAATGCTGATATTTTTAATAAATTAGCACCTCAACTTAGTATTTCATTCTGATATTTTGTCAATTTCTTAATTCCTTAAATGAAAGTATCGCCTACAAAATTTTTTGAAAATTATGAATCCACTTAATTCATTTTATTACATTTCTTTCAATTAATAGTTTAATTATAATTTTTGAATCGAGAATTATAAAAATAAAATAATCCAGTCGGCAAATAAAATAGGAATAATATAAGAAAATTTAACAAAACCCTCAATTTAATTTTCTCAATTTTACACTTTAATATTTTTTATGTAAGAGAAAGGAAATTTTATTGCTATAAAGCCATGTTTTCTAAAAATATCATTAATAGCAGTATGAAAAGGTTTTTTGTTGAATAAAGGAATTTTGTAAATATTGTTAAATTATAACTATCCAAAAAGAAAAGTTACCCACTTAAAAAAGAATTCAGAAGATTAAGAATTGTTGAAATTATCTAATAATTTTAATATCTATTAATGTAATTTTAAAATTTAATAATTGATTATTACTGGTTACAATAAAATTTAAATCAACTTTATAAAAAATTTTCCTTTCCTTATCTATCTAAATACAGGAAAAACGATATTTTAAACTTCAATTCTATTAAAAGTTAATAATGTAATTTTTCAAAACTACACTTTCCTCATCTTATATATATTTATACTAATTCTTGGTAATTATAATAATGATTATTAGAAATAGTCAGATTAATTTCCACTATAAGCCTATTTTCTCTTCCTTTATATAGATATGTTTCATAAGTTAAATTAATTTTTTTCTCTAGAATAATATTTATTGATTTAAAAAGGGAAGGAATTTAAATTAGAGGATTATTGGTGAAGATTACATTCAGAGAGAAAGAAAATAGTTTGTAGAGAGTTATAGTTGATAAAAGAATTTAATACCTTCTTCTTAAAAAATATTTATTATTAAAAACCATTTAAATAAATTAATGATAAAGGGTTTATGTATAAAGTTATTACTTAAGATTTTCAATTTTCTTTTGAGAAAATGATGATAAGTTATCATGTTAAAATACTATTATTTCTTTAAAAAGATATCAACAGCATTTAGGGATATATAGAATTTTAATAATTCCTCTGAATTTTATCAACTTTCTTATTGGTGGGGTTTTGGTGAATTACTTTTTTCAAATTATTTACCAATAATTTATGTTTAACTATTAATACTGGATTTATTTATGAATTATTGATAGATCAATCAATTTATTACATTTCTTTCTCATTTCGTAGAGTAATCTAAAATTTTTAGAATTATAATGTTTTGTGAGAAAAAAATCATAATAAGCTTATACTCATTAAAAACTTGTAATTTGGATATATTAGTGAGATGAGGAACGCCTTTTAGGCTTTTTAATAATTATAAAAAGAAGAATATTTTTCCTACATTTTTAATGCAAAAAGAAAGTATTTTAATAAATAATAATGAATTTTTAATTTTGTATAAAGTAACTTTATAGTAATCTTTAGCAGAGACTTTATCTTAATTATAATAGACAATTAAAACTAATTTTAATTTCGCTTCATTTGTTTTTTATAATTATAAAATCTGTTCTGAACAAAAGATTGTTGTAACTTTCTCAAATAACGTACTAAATTATTTGCCTTAAGATAGATGTCTTTTAATTTCATTTCAAAATTGTTGATTAAATATTTTTGTTTAGTTTTTCAACTGTAGTTAAGAATATTTCAAAAAATAGTAATTTTCAATCAAAAAGCTCAATTTATTTTTAATATATTGTAATTTAGCTTTCATTAGATATTATTCTAACGCATTTTACATTAATAGATCAAAAATTTCTTTTCTACCAATCAAATAGAAATGTCTATAAATGAGAGTTACATATTGCATTAAATTAGTAGAAATGATGCAAATTTTCTAAAAAATAATTCCTTCTAATTACTGATTAAAGTAAAAGATAGCTTCACATAGATCTAAAATCATATAAATTTTATATGAAGATTAAAAAAGTTAGAATTAAATAGGCTTATCAAATCATAATGTATTATGACTTGTTAAAAAAATTATATTAAAATATGTTCAAAATTAAATTGCAAGAATTGAAAACCTTAATTGATAATAAAATTAAATAAAATTTATTTATTAAAATATTAAATTACTTTATTTAAATTTGTAAATAACTAGAGAATAAATTAACAAAGAGTTAATTTATTATTTCTTTATAATAATGCAAATCATAAAAATTGTAAAGAAATGAAATAATTAATACCATAAACAATTAATTATTCTTCATTTTATGATTCATCTTTTTAATAATTCAATAATATTAATCTAATAAATCTTAAATAATTTCAATATAGTAACACTAAACTAAACATTATTTAATATAATTATTGAAAAAAGAACATTTTTTATTCATAACTTATATCAATTTAAATTGAGTTTCTTCAATTATTCTATGATTGATTGAATTAATTAATTTGAAAATAATTTAATTTATGTTTGAACTACTTAAATATCAACAGTCAATTGTTTAAATTACCAAATTATTTATTGAAAGCTAAATAAAAAAATAAAATTTGAATAAAAATATTATTAGTTAATTTATGTTATTTATAATTTAATTGAAAGATTTGAAAGAAATTAGTCACAGATTGAGGTTAAAAGTATTTATAATATCATTTTTATAAGTTATTTATTATTTTAGTTTTCTAAATTGGTTAATAGGTTAAAGAAAATATAAAATAATCTTAATTCTTTAAATAGTATTAAAAACTGTCACTTTTTTATTAACTTAATGAACTGACTTATTTATTATTAACTAAAGATTAATTATGAATACGTTTAAAATGAAATTAATCTTCTGCAAATAAATCTAATGCCTCAAAAAAAAAAATTAAAAAAGGATATGTATTTATATTCTTAAGTATTATGCGATTGGTTTAGCAATATAAATACCATTAAAAGAAAATAAATAATTATTAATTATTTAATTAGAAGATTGAAGGTAACTAGAGTTAATTAATTAAGTTAATTAAAATTACTTCTAAACATTTTCGAGATTCGTATAATATTAAGTAGAATACAACATAATACATAGTGAAATCTCTGATAATTATAAAATTTAATCTCATTATAAGATAAATTTAAACCCAATCTCCTCATAAATAAATAACATTATGAATGATTATAATTATACAGATTTTTTAATTAAAAAGACTGTTCAACCCCATAGCTTGCGTAACCTTCATGGTGCTGTGAATTAAAACTAGAACTTAATATTGCATCTAAATAAAAAAGCTGCTCAAATAAGGCAAGAAGGAGAAGAAGGGTAGATGAGTACTATGTAAATAGTAGAGTCTAAGAAACTTTAAGTTGAGATGCTACCAGATACTGATAGATATGTAAAACAAATCACTCACCCTAAAAAAATAAATTGGAGGGAGTAAATAAGCGATACTGATAGTAATAAGATTAATATGCTAATGAATCAAGATAAGTATACAGATGATGTAGTGGTAGTTAGTGAGGGATCTAAGATTACAAGAAATAATTTTACAGCATATTAAAAATAATTAGATAAGTTAAAAAAGTAAAAAGCAATTTGGACTATTGAGAATAAACTGAAATTTGTAATGGCTGATAAGCTCAAATTTTAGCAATTAAAAAATCTACATAAGGAATATGTTACAGAAAAAGTAAAAAGAAACTTTTGGGAGTAGAGGTTTTAGAAAGAAGAATCTCCTGTATCTGAATCAGAAAATAACTTTACTTAGCTAGATACTTCTACTGCCAATAAAATTGCACGCTCAACGGCTGAATATTTTAAAACATTAAGAGATAAATCAAGAGAAACTGTTGGATTAAACGCATTTAATTCTTAACATATAAATGCCAAAGAAGTTTTGAGTTATGAAGGTTCTCCTACTAATAGTTAATTGTCTACTTGTAGAGTAACATTCTTTGATTAAATAGATAAGATTTAGAAATAATAGAAAGGATCAAAAAGGGAAATCACGAATTAAAATATTTAAGGTATTAATATGCCATTTCACTAAAATTAGGCAAAGTAGCATTTTATAGAAGCTGAACATAATAATCTACAATCTAAAATTCATTCAAATAATACAACCCAGCATACATTTTTAAGATAGGAAAAAGAAGGGTAAATAGGTCTTACTTATATTGGAGGCCCTGCTAATATGAGTAACTTAGAAAGAGGATCAAACATAAACTAGAGTTAATAAAATATTAAAAAATAAGATTCACTCCATGCTCATTTCGAAATAGATTTTAATAAAGAAAATAAGAATTTTGAATCCAGTAAAGAATTGTAAAACAAAAATAATGAACAACTACCTTAAAGCAATAGACAATCATATAATAAGATTGACTCAAAGCTTAGCTTTGGTTATCATGAGAATGAGAGAGGTCCTCCTACAATGATTAACATTAATCCATTTAACTCTGAAATCTTTATTTCTGGCTAAGAATATGAGACAGAAAAAGAATGTAAAGATCTTAATCCTGGAGAGTTGTACGAGCAACTTAGACAAATTAATAGTGAAAATGAGAAAAGATTGATAGACAAAATCAGTAAGAAAAATAAATTTTAACTAGTGGACTTATTTCCTAATAGTGTGAAAAGTAAGTAATTAGTTTTATTATTTGACTACAATTTTATTTAGATTTTAAATTTGTAAGAAAATTCAATTTAAAAATATCTTTTGTTCTTTTTAAAAAAGCCAAGCCTTATAAATATGTTCCTTTTGATGAGATCTAGCTCTCTGACTTTGATAAAGATATTTACATATAAAAGAAAATTGATAAGGAAAGAGCAAAAAGGAAATCTGTAGATTTAGCAGCCATTTCAGCTTCAAATAGATTAAGTGTCGAAGGATAATAGTAAAAATAAAATAAAGCTAGATGCTAGACTGAAAAATCTTCTCCTACTAAAGCAAAGCCTACAAGACTAAAAACAGAAAGAAAAGGTTCTTTATTAGATTAGATAGTAGAGTCAGCTGTAAGGACAGATTCTCCTCATAAAAAAAGAAAATTAAAGTAAACTAAGGTTCATTCACAATGTATGCAAAGATTAACTAAGGATACAGATGAAAATAGCATTTAATATCTTAGGAAATATGGCCTTCAGGAGACTATCAATTTAAACGATGATATTTCTAAATTTAGACTAACTGCAGCAGCTACAACTGCTAGATCTCTAAAGTCTCAATAAAATAAAGACTCCTTTGAATAACATGATGAATAGTTTTAGAAGCAGTAATCTCTGCAGTCTTCTCCTAGAAATGACCCTTACTAATTGAAAAATGGTAACTAGTTCATGAGATTTAATTTATCAGTTGGTAATTACAATTTATAGGGATTAGAAAATAAAGAACTAGCCAAATAAAACTAAAATATTAAAGATTAACCAAGCATTACTAATAATTTTACTGTTACAGCTCCGCCTTCAAATTAAAGAAAATTTAATACAAAATCTGAACATAAATTTTGGTAGCTATCAGTATCACCAACTAAAGAATATATAAATTCGTAGGAAAAGGGGGTACAATCTTTATAAGTCAAGAGTCTATTATCTTCAATGACAAATTTAAAAAGTGAATAAGAAATGTAGCCAATTACTTCCAACCTATCTTTAAATACTCTCCTTACCCCATTAATAAAATCTAACTAAGATAAATAACTACAGTTAAATACTGAAGAATGTTATAGAGAAAATAAGCAACTACAATAATAATCCAATGCAATTAAAAATAAAATCAATCCATTTTCAATTGAAGATAGGGAGAAAAATTGCAAATCATCACAAAATCTGTCAAAATCCTAACAAAGAGTTTAGGAAAAATAAAAGAACATGAAATAAAGTCTATAGTTAAAAGAAGATTTTATAAATTTCTATGATAATGTTATTATCACTTCTAACCAATAAGCAAAATCTTCAAATCGTATTAACAGACAAATAAAAAGAATGGTATCAAAAACTGACAAAAGCTTAGCTTCTATTTAAAATTCAGAAGGTCCAAAATTATCAACTCTTTCTCATGAATTTAGAGATTTTAAGGAGATGAAGATATTCAAGAGAAAATTCTTTAACTTTGCAGTAAATAAAATCCATCCTGATGACAGAAAGAGTCTTTTTGAGTTATATTCAATGACTCATCGGAAATAAGTAGAAGAGATCTTTGCATAATAAATGAAAAAATGATAATAGACAATATTTGGAGTGTTTAATAACATAGATATTAACACTCTCTTGCTGCCTCTATCGTTATATTAATTATTAAAAAAAATAAATTAAATTTAAATAGAAAAGAATATTTAAATAATACTAAATTTAATTATTACAATATTATATAAATAAATGAATTAAACAAATTTGATTGATGTATTATATATTATGATTAATTTTTTTATACTAAAAATAAAATAAATCAATTAATTAATTAAAATTAACAACAAACTACAAGTGTATCGATGCAATATAATTAGCTAGATAGTTACTTACTTACTTCTTATTAAATATATCATATATTTAAATAATACTAAATTTAATTATTGGTATATTATTTAAATAAATTAAAAATATTTGATTGATGCATTAAATATTATGATTATATTTGAAGTACTAAAAACAAAATAAATTAATTAATTAAAAACAACTAGTGTATAGATGTGATATAATTAGTAAGACAGTTACTTACTTACCTCCTATTAAATATATCATAGACAATCAATAAAACTAATTAGGATGTACATGGTTTATCATGTTGTATGAGAAATTATATGGCTTTTATTTTATACCAGCATCATTCATATCTTCAGTATAATACTGAACGCTTGATATTTGATTTTTTCTTTTTGTTATAAATGTTTCCTTTTAATCAGATTATGATACTCCCATGTAATTAATTCCTGAAATAGCTACCTATTAGGTATCCAAAGAACTATATTACAATTAAATTTACTTCATTATCGATTATTATGCATCGTTTATTTAATTCATAGATTCATCAAAATTTCCAAATTCCTCTCTTAGATATGTAAATTATTTATCCATTTATTCAACAAGATTAGATAAGTCAGCTAAGGATTTATAAGTTCTTTTTTTAATAAAATTTTAAAAAATTATAATAAACAAAAAATAAAATAAACCTATTTATAGATTTGAAATACACGGCTGCTTTTCTAAGTTTTCTAGCTACTAATTAACTCTTATCTTTTCCATGACGTCTATTGTATGCAATTTTAGCAACATAAGCAAACATTTTAGTTGCTGTTATTTTAATATCTTCACGTACTTATAGCTTAGAAAGAATTAAATTTGCTTTAGCTTAAAGCGAATTAAAATCTAAAATAATAATTAAAGAATTGCAAAGAACAGATAGCATAAAAGTTCCTGAAATGAATGACATTGCAGCAATAAAACGTCCATGAGAAGTAACAGGATACATATCACCATAACCAACTGAAGGAATAGAAATCATCATACACCATACAGCATTCGGGTATTAATTAAAATCTGCAAATGTTTTACCCTCTGGTGGGGGGTCACGCAAAAGAGGGCGTTCACAAACTCTGACTGCATAACTATAGACAAACAAACTAAAAACATAACAAAACCAAAAGACTCTCATAGGATTTTTTTACATATTTACTTTAATGATAAATAGAGGGCTCATTTTGGTTGCATATAGATTACTATTTAATTATGGAATAAAAAATTTTTTTATTTTATAATTTCAATATCTTTGAGTTTATCAATACTTCCAAAGTTACTTCATCCAACCAAATATTAATATAATTAAAAAGGATTTGTCAATATTTAGATATCTATTTTTAGAGCTTAAATATGCACTAACTCTGATGAAGCTTTTTATTTTGAAGCAAATTAATAAGTAAAGAAATTACCAAACACGACTGACTCTCTCAGTGTACCATTTAGTATTAATTAAAATAATCTTAACCATAATAAGGAATCTAAGAAGCATGATAAGAAGGAAAATTTCATTGAGATAATGGTAAACTCTTACTTGATGATAATCGACAAAGAAGTAAACTTTAATATCTTAAAACCAAGGTTGAGGGAATACTAAATAAATACTCATTTCTAGTATCATTAACTTCCATTTACCAGTATTAAAGATTGTAGCTGACTTACCATATTATTTTGTTGCAATGATGAATTAATTCTGAGCTTCATAAGAAAAGTATGTCATTATAACTAATGTAAATATTAAGATAATTGTTAATTAAGTAAATAAGAATCTTAACATTCTGTTTAATTTCTATTATCACTTTCTACTTTAAAATTTGCTTGCAGTTAATTTATTTAATATTCTAAAGCTTGAAATGTGTTCATAAAATGTTAAAAAATTACTTAAGCCAATTGAACAAATTAATGTTATGTAGAGAAACCATTATGCATAATAATCATTTAAGCTTGAGAACTCAATTTCATACTATTTATTAGATTTTTAAAATAAATCAGCCTTAAATATTGCTTATTTTTCTCTATAAATTTACATCTAAAATAGCTACTGCTTGAGCCATTACCATTAATGTAAATCTGCATAACTCAAGACACCTCATCTTTTCAAAATAAAATTTTGATTCTCTTGCGTCTTCCATATTTTATACTGTTTCCTCATCAAGTAGCAGCTTATTTATTTATCTAATAATGAAAATATTAAATATTATTCATTTTTACATCAATAGAATTGAAATATTATTACTTCTTAAATTCTAAGAATTCTGAATCCTTCTTTAAATAATCTGATTTGAGAACTGAACCCTATACAGTTTTTTACTTTAAAAAATTTTTATCTGGCCCATTCTTCTTATCGCTGGTATTAATCTATGAGTAATCTCCCATTACCTATACTAATATAATACGATTTCACTCCTTTAATCTTAATTTTTGATTAAAATATAAATTTTTATCAACTGCAGTTATTATTGAATATTAATCTAAAAAGGTATTATTTGATTTACTACAAGTTAAATGAATGTTAATTTCAATTTAAGCACTTCCAAGTTCTTATTTTTTAATTTTTCTACAACCAAACAGTCATTTCATAACATAATTTTAATTATCCCCTTATTGTCATTTTCAAAATATTTTAAGAAATAAATACTTATTTTTTAAAAATTGTATGAATTCCATTTGAATTAAATCTCTACATTGATTCTAAACTAAAGTATTATTAACATAATTCCATCTACTTAGTATTTTGATAGATATTGAATCATTTCTTATAATTTTTTCTTTTTATTTTAGCTTGAAAAGTTGTGGAAAAGGAAGAATTGTTTGTTTTAGATTTACTACTTTTAATATTGATTTATTTTTAGAGTAATTCATAATAGTGAAAATCACAAAAAATGAGAAGAAAATATATGGATATAATTACAGATTTTAATAGAAGAAGTGATAAATATGTAATGTTAGAGCAATAGTCAATAGAACTAATTAGGATTTATGTGATTAATCATATTATATGAGAAACTATAAGGTTATTGCTTAATCCCACAATCTAACATATCCTCTGTATAGTATTAGATGCTTGAATAATGTTCTTTTCTTTTTTTTATTGAATCTATTTGCTTAGAAGAAGAAAAAGCTGATTTTTTTCTATTAGCATCACGTAAAGATGAAGAAGGAGGTTATTGTAAATTTTGCGAAGATTAAATATTAAATTAAGACATTAAAGCTTTTTATGTATTGCTTACATCATCAATAACAGATTCTAAATTCCCAATTTCTTCTTTAATATATGTAAATTATTTATCTACTTGCTCAGCTAAATTAGATTAGTCTACATAAGATTTATAACTCCTATTTAATGTAAAATTAATAAATAACCTATTATTTTCTATTTATAAATTTTACCTTTGTATTTATTTAAAGTAAGTAGCTGCATCTCTTAATTTTGTAATTAATAAATTGCCACTACTTTCACCATTATGTTTTTTATAAACCATTTTAGCTACATAAGCAAACATTCTTGTTGCAGTTTTTTTAATTTCATCTCTTAATTAAAGCTTATTAAGAATTAAATTCGATTTTGACTCAATAAAGGAAAAATCTAGTATAGTAAGGAGAGAATTACAAAGAATAGAAAATAAAAAAGTTCCTGAAATAAAAGTGATGGAAGCGATAAATCTACCATGGTTAGTAACAGGAAAAGTATCTCCATAACCAATAGTAGGTATTGTAATCATAGTACACCAAATAGAATTTCCATACTAATTGAAGTGAGCGATTGTTTTACCTTCAGGGGGAGGATCACGTAAGAGAGGACGTTCACAAATTCTTACTCCATAACTGTATATGAATAAACAAAAGACATAAAAAAACCAAAAGACTCTCATTGGATTTTTTTTCATGAATACTTTTAAGATAAAAAGAGGACTCATCTTTGTTGCATACAAATTACTATTAATATAAATAAAATTGGTGTTCAAATAAAAATAAATTAATTAAAACCCCCCTATAAAATTCAGTTCAAAGTCCACCAATAATCAATTTTTTCTCTAAAATATATAAAGGAGGGCTATTAATTTTAATAATAGAAGTATTTAGTTTTCTAAAATATAATTTTTATTTACCAAATTCTATTAACTCTCTCATTATACCATTGAGTGTTCATTAATATAATTTTAGCCATAATGATAAATCTTAGTAACATTATCAGAAGGAGAATTTCATTAAGGTAGTGGTATACTCTGATTTGATAGAAATCAACAAAGAAATATACTTTAATTTTCTAAAACCAAGGTTATGGAAATATTAGATAAATACCCATTTCTAAAATCATATATTTCCATTTACCAGTATTGAAAATAGATATTTCTTTTCCATACTATTTTGTGGCTATGATAAACTGGTTTTAAGCTTAGTAGGAGAAATAGGTCATAATAACTATTTGGATAATATAGTAATTTATCGTTAAAAAGTTTAACTCTGTAATAATAATAAGTTTTTTTCCAATAGTTTCTACCCTTAGAAAATTTATCACTAATAAAAATTTACTTAAGATTATAGAGCATATTAAAATGATGTATAGAAACCACTATGCATAGTATCCATTTTAATCATGGAACTCTATTTCATACTTTATTCATATATATAATTTTTGCTTAAACTTATAATTATTCTTTTTAATTTGCTTATTTTACATCTAAAATTGCTACTGCTTGTGCCATAACCATCAAAGTTAATCTACATAACTCCAGTTATCTCAACTTTTCAAAGTAGAATTTAGTCTCTCTTGCATCCTCAATTTTTTATACTGTCTCCTCATCAAGTAATAGTTTATTTATTGATCTATACCAATTGTATATAATTATAATTATTTTAATTTATTGTATACTTCAATGCGTTTCTATAACAATTTTTATTTTACCTTTTTAACTCTAGATATTCTGATTTTTTAGCAAAATCAGATTTAAATAAAGAAGTTTTACTATACTTTAAAAAATTCTATTATTTTTCTTTCACCACTTTTGACTCATCATTGTTAACTCTAGAGTTTTCCTCCATTTACTTAAATCAATTTTATATATTATGGCTTTGAAAATTATCTTTGTCTGACTAATTTGCTTTTACTACAGTATTTTATTAGTTTTTAGAAACATAATTTGTAATCAATCACCTAATTAATAACTTGAAAATTAATCAGTTTATTATCTCTTCAAGAGTTGAAAATTTGATAAAATAAGTAATTTTCTATAGAAGAGTATTAACGAATCATAGTATTTAAAAATAAATTTTTTTTTAAACAATAAGAATATAATTTATGTTTTTATACATTTAATTACTCTAAATAATTATTAATATAAGTAATATTTCATTTGTTGAATAACCAAAAATATTAAATAAGTAATCAGTTTTATTATTCTTGTGATTCTTTTTACAATTTGTACATTTGAATCTAATTAATAAATAAGATACCGTGAAGCTATAGGTAGAAAAAGAACTGGTTATAAAACAATTGAGAAAGTAAATTAAAGTTAAACTATGTGGTAGCAATAAATTCTTAACCACTTGAAAGTAATATAAAAATGAGTATAAATTGATTATATTTAATAATTAAAATAAAATGAATTAAATGTATTTATCATAAATCTAATTTTTAGGATAAAATTATTACAAAAATACACAACTTTGAAATTAAATTAAAATGCAAGCCTTATTATTTATTTCTAAATTGTAATGTTAAACCCAGATCGTTTACAAGATGAAAAAAATGATAAAATATATAATTTTTGAAAATTTATAACAGAATATCTAGCATACTTATATAAAATATGTGTGAATGGTGTAGGTGATAATTTTGATTGTATAATAATTGGTTTTTATTTATAATTAATATGATTAATAAGAGTAAGGAGGGAAAAAGTGAGTGGTGAAAGAATATTTATTTCAATCATTCAGTTTAGTTTTACAATTGTGTTTACCACTTTTATTGTATTGGGAGAGAGGGAGGAAGGAAGGCAGAGTAAAAAACTAATCTTCATATTTTGTTTATCAATTATTTATCATGAGAATATTAATATTTTTTTAGTTATTATTAATAGTAAATTTTATTGAGTCAATTATTATGACTTTATTTTGAAAGTTTTATAATTAGCTTAGCCTGCAATGATTATTTTTTTTGTGTATTGGTTAATATTTGTTTAAAGCTATTATTTAGAGATCAACTCTATTTTAATTAAAGTTTTTTTAAATAAATGGAGATATTTACTGATGGAGTTAATTATATCTATGAATTAAATTTAAAATCATTTTGCTATTTATTTTTTAGTAACTCACAGCCTTTAATTAACTTCCTCAGAAAGGAATGACAGAGTTTTGGAGTTAGAATTCCATTACAGATTTCTTACTAACACGAACTTTTTTCTTTTTAGGCTTCTATCCTGAGTTGGTTTATTCTCTAAATAGATCATTAGCTTAATTAGGATCATTAAGAGATGAAGATTCTGTATTTTATACATAGCTTTGATCAAAATTTAATTGATTAGAGTCTTAGTAGTTTTACATATTTCTTGATTAGTCCAATTACTATAATACCATTTACTCATAGTGATTATTGCTAATAAAATCTTACATAAACTCTTATTTACTTTTTTCATTATTATCTTATTGATTAGGTTCACTTAAGCTAGGTTCTGTTTTAGCAGGAGCAGTAATATCTACAATATCCATGTCAAGCTCATTTCTACTTGATAAATCGAATGAACCACGAATTCTTCCACCATTATCTGATTTAGCTTTTTCATTCTCTTCAGTATCAACACTGTCTACTCCATGCATTTTGATCTTTCTCATTTGTAGCCTCTTTTAAATAAGACTCTTTTAAATGTCCGTATCTCTTTAGATAATCTTCTTATTATGGCGAATATCTTAGCTATGAGAATTTAAAAGTGTTTTTACTGACTCTTTAGTATCTTATTATTATATGTATTTCATATTTAATTCAAGCTCTTTTTAGCGGTGTTTATTCATACTATCTTCGCCATTTATTTCTATTTTATCTTTCTTTAAATCAAACTATTTATAATAGAATTCATTAGAAATTTATATTTTATAAATATTTTTATGTATTTTTTTCACTTCCATCGCATTATATTCTTTTAATTCCTTAAATAACTGTAAGTAGAAAGAAATCTCTTTAAAAATTCAATTTTCCGTTATTTGGCTTGATTCGATAGATAATATTTTTTCAATAAATCGCAAATATGTTTCCCTTTTTGCGATATCAAACAAATCAAAAATACTTCTCAAAAACTTATTTTGATTAATTTTAATGCAAGGTAACTATTCACATTGTCTTTACGAAATGAAAATAATAATAGAATTTATTACATTAAGTTCCTCATTGGGTTCAGTCTTTAAATCTTCTTGAGCTTTATCCATAGCCATGCTAACATTTTGTTTGAGAAGCAGGGATCTTGTTTTGTTTTTGAAAATTTAATACTTATCACTCTTAATAGCCTCATAGTATTCTATTGCCATCTATTATTAGATAAATGAATATTAATTAAATCATTTTTAAAAAGATATAATCCAGTTTTTTGTTATCATTTCTTTCCTTTTTAGCATTTATATTTTTTCACTGCATGTATTTTTTAAGTAATAATTCCTTTGTTTGCTTATACTATGTAACAGAAAGTTATCTAGATAATTAATCAAGCTAAGGAATAATCAAATAAACAAACAAATTGATTTAAAAATTAACAAAGGAAACTAAAAAATATATTATTGCTATGAAATAAAATGGATGATCAAAATATCTATATTTTTAGGGCACATTTTCTAAATGAAATGGATATGATATTCAATAATATAAAATATTTACAGCATATAGCTCAACGAGACGATTAATCACTGAAATATCGACGTTTGGATGCTCAGCTTCTAGCTCCAAATTAAATACTTCATCAGAAAAGTTTGGTGGAAGCTAGGGTACATGCTTTACAACTAAATCTTTCTTCTTTGCACTATCGGAACCACCTCCTAATTTCAATAAACTTTTTAACATTTCTTATTTTTAATAAAATGAGGGTTGGTCTTTTTCTCCTTTGGTTAGTAAAATGTAGGTTTTCCTTTTGTATTGTACTCCTTTATTATTTGCTTTATCACTGAGTTTTTTCTACTAATCAGGCTTAAAATTTTTTGTTTTTTTACTTTTTTTTTCTTTATTAAAATTTCATTTAGATTTTTTCCCTTCTCTCTTAATTAATTATGCAAAATAATTATTAAGTCCTTCAAAAGTCTTCAACTATCTTCTATTTTGTTATTTTGTTTGCATGGTAAATCAAGAAATTAGTGAATTTTGATTGCATTTGGTTTATTTTGTTTAATGATTGTATGTATTATTTGAATAGACCCATCTATTCCCTAATTTTATTTTTGGCATAATCTCTTCATATTTCGTGATTCGTATTGCTTTATCAGAACCAATGATGCAAATCCTTACTAATTATCTGACATAATTTTTATTAATCTGAAAGGTAAAGAAAAATTATTTATTTATTACTAGTTTGCAAACAATTTAATAATTTTGAGAGGCTTTATATAAGCCTTTCTTTCTTTGTCACTAAAAAATTACTATAAGTAGCAATAATGATAGAATATTAAATCATATTTTTTATTAAAATTAATAATTAAAATTGCCTTTTCTATCATATTCCAATCAGTAATAGAAGCAATTTAAAATAAAATAGTTAATTTGAATAATAGTTATTTTTGACCACAAATTTGATTGATTAGATAGTAATAAAATTAACCTGAATAGGTTCAAGTGAAATATTATTGATGATAACTTTAAAAAATCCTAATCAAGGAATTTATAATTTCTTATAAAACCTAACCAATAAATGTTGAAAATTTGAGTTAAATATAATTGATATTAATAAATTGATCTTATTTTGTAATTCTCACTTTATACTGAGAATACATCATTTTTAAAAGATTCAAATTGCAAGTTAATTCTTATTTAATTTAAAACTAGTGAAATACTCTTATTTTGTAATGAATTTAAAATATTTTTAGATCTTAAAATCTATTAGCTATTAATCTAACAACATAAATGATTATTATCCTATTTATGACTTCAGTATCTTAGAATATTTATGGTATCTAATTATCGATCCAGTATTGATAATTCACTAGTCGGCTGTATTGAGATTTTAGATTAGATTGAATTATAAAATTCTATCCAATATGCGTTTATATAATAATCAAATTTATAATAAATTAAAGTAGTGATAAAACAATTTTAGACTCCAATATTATCAGTAATTTATGAAGGTAAATTATGATAATAGATTCTTTCTTTAGATGGATTTATTTATATTTCTCATTCATATTGTGTAGAGCTAAAGAGATTTATATCAATAAAATTTTTAAATTGTAAAAACTAATCTTATTTAATTTCTTTTTATTTACTTAATTAGTTATGTTGAATATTTAACTATCTTTCGAATTTGATTAGAGGATAAACATTTCTCAAATATTTTCCATAAATTAATCTTATCGAATTTCAAAAATAGCTAATTTTATTTTTAGAAGTTATAATGTTCAAATTACAAACTAGATTTGTCTAGTCTACTAAAATTTTGTTAAAAATTTGCAATTAATTAGTGTTATGCTTTGAAAGGATTTGAGGATGATATTTAAATTAGAAATATTTAATTGTCATGAAAAGCTATTTAATATTCAGATTCTATTCTTTATTGTATTTAATAAGTTTCAATTTTTAAAAGGCTATCACAACTCTTAATTAAAAATAAGAAGTTATATTATTTATTCTAGAAAATAAGATCAGTTTATAATTAAGATAGCAATCTAATTAAATTTTTAAAATCAGAAAGCAAAGGTTTTTTGGAAACTAAAATATAATAAGAAGTTATTCCTGTGTAATAATTTAAATATTATTAAATTTGCTTTAGCAGATTTTTATTCAATCAATAATATATTTGATAAAAAATACTTATTCATTTTTTCTTAGCAATAAGTAATAAAAAGAGATGACAAAGTGGAAAAATCAAATTTGTATTTTAATTTATCAAATTTTTAAGTTAATTATTTTAAAAAATCAAAAAAAAAAGAAGAAATAAACTGTTCAGAACGAATATATCTATTAGTTAATAATTTAATAATTAAAATATAGTAAGATCTGAAAGTGAACTTGTAAATATTATATATTTAAAGAATAGATTGATTTGGAGTTAGTGTTTGTGATCTATAGAAAAGAAAGAAGAAAGCTAAAAAAATTCTATTCATCAAAAGAAATAATACAACAATATAAAAGAGATAGACTTTTAAAATCTATTGATTATGAAAAAAAATCAAGGAAATGCGGGCAGTGGAACCAATAGCGGTTCGGGGAATAGTATTCCAAGTAATAGTTAAAGCACAAATCATGGTAATAAACCAAGGTAGAGTGCTAACGGGCAAAGAAAAACAACATAAAGTAATGTGAACATGACATATTAGAATAGCAATGTTAGCACAAATAACAACAGCCATTAGAGTATATAAAATTAGGAAGAGAAAAAGAGGCCCTAAACTAATGCTGATAAATATAAAGCCAATACGAGCTAGAATTAAAATAGTATGCAGAGATAGAGTGTTTAAAGTGTAACCAATTTGAGAGAGAAAAAATAACTTGATTTGCATCAAGAATCTCCTGCATACTATGGAGACAACGATGAAAACGATGCAATAATAGATTAAGCTATTTTGCATGGGTAGGAAAAGCCAATAGAATTATCCGAAGATCAAGAAAACATAGTGAAAATGGTGAGCTCTTATTTGAATAAGCATGGTTGTAATCGCTCAAATGAAATTTTCTTAAAAGAAATCTATAGGCCACAAAATCCTCAAAACAAGAAATAGATGATTATGAATACATTACTGACAGTAATAAAGAATAATTATAAATTATAATATTTCTAAATTAAATAAAATAAAGAAGCAAGCAAATATCCAATTTGTAGTGATAGACATTCCCTCTACAATAATTAAATCTATTATATTTTCACTTTCATTCAGATTAAAATAGCAATTTATGTTTATTAAATTTAAATTTTTAAAAAAAGGCTTTTTAAAAAGGTAAAAGGGACTTATTTTTTGGTAAATGGACATCTCTACCTCACAACAACTAGCCAAACTAGATAGATAAAGTATAACTTTTTTGATTTTCAAATATGTATTTAGAATAAGAATCTTTAGTGAAGCTAATAGTTTAGAATATTATGCAATTATATAGCTAGCTAAACTAGTCTATCTGATACATCTTTAAATAATTCTGATAACTTATTTCTAATCGTAAATTTGAAATCAAAATTGATTGATGATAGATTGATAGACTGATTGATTGATTACTACAAAGAAAAATTAATTTTTTGAAGTTATAAATGTATTTTTTATTAATATAGCTTGAGTTCTACCTTCAAATATACTTCTTGATCTATGAAATCCACCCTCTTTATAAATCAAAAGATAAAATTGGAAATGACAGAATTGAGTATTTTAGATCATATTTAGATTCTAAAGGCTCTGAGTTATCTAAAACTACAGAATTACTTTCATTTTATGCTCTGCCTTATATTCAAAAACCATATGAACATTAAAGCTTCAAATAATTATTTACTTAAGAATGGGTTCAAGATTTATAAAAGAAGCTAAAAGTAGCAATTGAGAAGTTAGTTAATGAAGAAGATTAATATTCTTAATTAGAGGAACTCTATTTTGCAAGCAAGAACAAGTCTAACGATTAAGGAAAATAAGGTCAATAAATATAATAGAATGTGTAAATGGGAAATCAAGTTAGTAATTCACACTAGCTAAATATATATCCTCTTCCATATGCTCCTGTCTTATAATAGTAAATGAATGGATAAAATTTAGCTGCCAACAATAATAACAACAATAATCCTCCACTCCCTCCTCCTAATAATATTAACATTAGCTATCTTTAAAATGATATTAGTTATCTACCAGACAATTCTTATATTACAGATAATAACTCCTTAAGGGCAAATAATGATTAGTATCTTAGAGTATTACAAGAACTAAATTCAAGGTACTCAAATCTCCACAAAGTTTATATTTAAGTTTAAGAATAAGCTAAGTAAGCTATCATGGATTCTCATTAAAAATGGTTTAAACTAGGATAAGATTTAGTTAATTTAGCAAAAGAGGTAAAATATTTTTATTTTTTAAATTATAATAACTTTTATAATAACAATATCTTTAATAAAAAAATAGTTAATAAATATGGTAGAAATGTCCAGTAAAGGTAATCCTCCTTCACCTCAAGTATTTGAAAGTAAAAAAAAGAAATTAGGATAATTTGAGCATTTCTTGAGTTCGAATATTGAGGATTTAGTACAGTAGAGCTAAGACATTTCATTATTTGAAAAATAAATTAGTGTGATTGAGTATGACTAGAGTCCAATTATGTAATAATATAAAGTTTAGCAACAACCATAGTTCAACGGATAGATTTTAAATTCCAATCTTTAATTTGACTAATAGCAATCTCCTTAACATATACTAAAAGTAGGTGGGAATTTCGATTACAATATGGCTAATAATATGAATAATAATAGCAGAAAAAATCAAAATATTAATCAAATCCCTTATGAATAGATGATTTAAATATCGGAAATATAATAATAGTAGTAATATCAGCACCCTTAATAACAATAACTCCATCATTAATCATAAACAGATTAAGATAACGACTTCTAATCTTATGCTCCTATTGACTTTAATAAAATTAAATTAGCTCTTATTAAACAAGATGGCAATTTCTAGTTTAAAATTAGTATCCTTCAGGCACTTCGCTGGAGAATAGCTAAAACAAGAAATGCTTATTAAAGAAGAGAAGTAATTATTTCGTATACTCTAAACGATATTTTAGGCTGCTCTAAGAATAATGTATTACTCTAAAGTGCTATTTTCAATTCACCAAATGAGAGATTGACAGAGTAATTCTTTATTTAATAATTCAAATGCTTAATTTTTTAAAAATTTTAATATTAGGTTTGGTTTAAGATTAGTAAACGCCTTAGCTTCAGATTTTGAAGGCCGTACATATTTAGTCGAAAGTGAAGCACTAGTAAAACTTCTTATTTCGATCATACGTCGAGAGGTAAATAATATTTTAGCAAATTACAGAATTAACAAAATAATTTAATAATTTTATTTTTAATAATAATTTGGTAGTAAGAAGATTCTTGTACAAGAAGAAATGCTCTAGGAGCTCTTTAAAAGCTTTCTTTAAGAAAGAAACCTTAAATAGTAATGATTTAAAATGATTTGATCAGATGGATTGTTGAGACTCTAAGAAATGTAACAATTTTTATAGTAATATATTACTTATAGAATCACATCTCATTACAAATAAATAGGAAAAAGACTAACTTAGCGAATATAGTTACGAATATGCAACAGCCTTATTTATGAACTTATCACTTAGATCTCTTGGTAGGGATAAGTGTGAAGAAGAAGATCTTCAAGTTTTAGAAGTTCTTTACTAGCTATTAGAACATGAAAATCAATAAGTTAGAACATTTGTTAATGGTACTTTATACTCACTACTAAGCAGACCTGCTCTGAAAGAATAATCTAGATAACTTTCTCTTCTCTAATATCTTGTTCATTTAAGAGATAATTCAGATGAGAGATTCAATAAATAACTTTAGTAATTTTAATAATTTATTAATTTTTCAAAAGCCCCAATGGAATTTTTATTATTAAAATAAGTTACATAATTTAAGTAAAATTAAAATTAATAAAAGAAAAATTATTCAACTGAATTAACAAGTAGTATTTACTTACTTACTTACAAAAATATTCTTAAAATAAATAGATATATCATTAACTAACTTGAGAAACCAGTCGAAGAAGAGGAAGATGAGAATGTCAGTGACTAAGAAGAAGATAATGATGAGGATGATATAGAAGACGAAGAAATGGATGATGAGGATGAACAAGATGAGTATTTAGATCTCTTAGAAATGCCAGGAAACGACTAATAATTAATCGGAGAAAATTTACTAATTTAATAATTTAATTTAAGAGGTTAAGAAGCTCTAAGACAACATAATATGACTAGAACAGCATTAGAAGAGAGCAAAAAGAATGCACATAATTAATCTATCCTTAATCAATCAAGAATAAATAATAGACCTGAACCTTTCAATAGACCTGCTACACCTTCACTTTCTATTAGTTAAATTTCTCACTCATAAATTCAAGGTAGAATTTAATGATTTATATTAAGAGATTTATAATATTCTTAAACTATTAGGATAATAAGAGACCAGGAGAAGCAAGAATTAATACAACAACAATTCTAATAATTAATAGTAAAGCCATTAAAAATAATATCAAGAAAATATTCATCAATAGTAAAATTACCAACCTAAAGGAGAAATGGAATATTAAAAGCAATAATACTAACAGTAGCAGCAATAATTGATGTTATTAAAATAAAAATAATAAATGTAACAGTAACATTAACATCTTTAAGAGTAATAGCATTAATAGATCAATTAAAGTCACTAGAATTCAAAGTACAATCATAATTAATAACAAAGCCAATCATCTTAGATGTATAATGAAATAGTACATTATTCTAATAGCTCTTCAGATAGCAAAAATAATTCCCATCACCATCAACATCACCATTAATAGTAGTCGTAGTAGTAGTAATAATAACATCAATAACAGCAATAATAATACTAATAACAACAATAAGTATCTAAATAAAATTAAAACCAATAAAATGCAACAAACGTAAAATTTAAATTTTCTTTCAACTATCAATACTTAAAATTTTAATTATCAATTAATAGATAAAACCTGCTTAAATTTAGGGAAAATTAGAGACAAAAGAAGCATTTGCTCCAAGACCTAAAATTCCAAGAACTCCTCCTACTAATAAAGAAGATGAAGAATATGATTGAGGAAGTTGAAGTTATAAACAAACTGTATGATATAAATTAGCATACAATTTTTTCTATATTTTCCTTTACATTGATTGATTAATATCTTTCTTACCTTTTCATCTTATTTAATAAATGAAGAATGTGAGAATCCATCTTATAAAATCTGAAAAATCACATGAAATAATAAGCTTAAAAGCAAAATTATAATGACTTTTACTATATAAATTATTACAATGCTATAACAAATAAATATAAATATTTTTTTCTAGAGTCTTGATATTCTTTCCAAATAAATTATGCTTTTATCATCTTCATACATAGCTAAATACTTTTAGACTTAAAAGCATATAAAATAATTAAATCTTTTAAAAGATTTGAATTAATTATCTTTCCTACCTAATTCCTAATTAACAATTCATGTTTATGTATATATATCTCTCACTTTATTTATTTTTCTTGCCTGGAATTAGAATTCTACAAAATGTAAATAATACCTCCCTCTCTCTTATCTTTTTTGACATTTATTTATTATTCCTTATTTTAAAAAATTAAATTTTGAAGAATTTTAGAAACTTATTTTATTCCATATTATAATTTTTAATTTAGCTAATAATTTCTTATCTCCTTTCGAATCCTTCTATCCTTCTATAATTATTTATTTTAATTTCTAATTTTCCTTCGTTTCATAAGCTAGATTCTAATTAGAATTATATCAGAAGGATAGAAAGATAGAATGGAAATCTCATAAAGTTTAATTCATTTTATGCAAATCCATCCTATTTATTCTATATTAGTTGAATTATTGGGATTCTATGAAATACAACTAGTTAGATAAAGTTTTCGAATCAACAATTCTCTGATGTTCAATAGAGGCTTTAAATAACCCAATATTTAAGAAATCATATAATAATTTAATATTAATTTGAAATATATAAATTAAAAGGATTATGAAGAGCTATTAAAATCAATTTTCATCTGTAGATTTCTAAAACTTTACAGGTTACTCATTCAATTTTCTTTATAACATAATAAATCATACTAATATTAAAAAAAGAGCATGAAATGAGATGTGTCTTTCTCAGCTCTTTTGGGAGTATTTCTTAGCTCACAGAAAAAGACAAAGAAAATTCAGATAGAATTGAATAGTTATACTAATAAACTCTTAATTAGTTCTATGAAGCACTTTAAAAATAAGCTAATAATAGTTTGACTTCTAAAAAGTTAAAGGAGAATTTATTGTCCTTCCAGAAGCAGGTATTTATTTTATCAACATAAGATTTATTTGATTTTTATTTCTTAATAAATTACTAACACTAACTAGCTTGAAAATCCTCGATATGATTTTAAAGGACTGGAATTTGAGATCTTTAACGAAGATGTGATAAAAAATGATTTCTATAGCGTTGCTTTTGAGATGTCAAAGGCTTTTTATGTTGATAAGCTATCCTTGTTCTTCCAAAGCTCTAATATTAATGATGAGAATTTGAAGATACTTTCTCTAATTTATGTTTTAAATTCGAATATTAAAAACATGAAAATCTATTTAGGAATGAATAATAGTATTACAAACTAATCTTTGTTTTATATTCTTACAGCTTTGGCCTTAAATAAGAATATTTAGAGCATTGAAATCGAATATAATAATTGTGATAATCTTTAGTTAGATTAAGTTACTAAGTTATTATCATCTTTCCTTCATTACAAAGCTCATAATGGCTCATTAGTAGAAGTTAGTTTAAGCGGTGGTATATCTTTAATTAAATAACCTTTAATTCCTTAAAGCTTAGATTCTCTTTAGAAAATTGATTTGCACGTCAGTAATAAGATTCTTAAAAATGATGATCTACTTATTAATATCTGTTCAGGATTACAGAATAATACACATATTGAAATATTTTCTCTTGACTTCAAAAATAACAAACTTACACAAAGGGGCATTACTGCTCTTGCTAATATTCTTAACTCATAGAACCAAGAATCTAAGCTTAAAGAATTAAGACTTAGTTTGAGTGGAGTAGAAGAAGGCTCTAACGCTAGCGCAGGATTACCTTTATTGGGAGAAGTTTTATCAAGTAAGAAAGAACTTTAAAAACTTGAAATTAATCTAAATGACTTTTAGATGGAGAGTAAATATTTTGGAGAATTCTTGAATTTCTTAAAGAAAAAATAAGGTGTACCATTTAATTGGTTTATGATTTCTTATATTGAGAATCCAAAAGTAAAAATTTAAGATGAAATTATATTGGGAGAGATTTATTCTAAGAATTATTTACTCTATGGATTAAATATGGATATAACAAATAACGTGATTAAGATTAGTAACAAAAACATGACAAATGATGATGAATTAACATGTAATTATGAAGTTATTAAAAATGTTGGAGATAGTATTTATAACTTTCCTAATTGCTAAGTTTTAGACTTATTACAATTTAGAGCTAATTGGAGCACAATGTTATAGAGATTACTCAAATATATTCACATCACAGCAGGATGTAATACGAATTCGTTTATCACAAAAATTGATGATTCAAACTAATTAATGTGGAGTAAATTAGACTCTTAGATTTTCATAAATAAGCTACAAATTTTTGCACTCTATAAGCATTTTGAAGATGTTTTACCAGTTTCGCTACCTCAAATAATCTATGATTTAAGGGAAGACTTGGATATTTGGCTTGCAAGATAGTTCAACATCTAATGAATGATATTCTAAACGATAATAGGATTATTAACTTATTAAACTTCATCATAATGGAGTTTAAAATTATAAAAATAAGAATTTATTAGAGAGAAAAATAGATTATTTTGTTTTTTTGAAAATAGAAAATATAAAATTATAATCTGATAAATATTATTAATTATTTTGATAGGTCTATTTAGTTTATTCTTTGTAATTTGTAATAAAAACAATTTTTAAGTTTTTAATTTAATTCTAATAAATTTTGTGGATTTTTCTGATAAACTTTTGTTCATAATAGTAGAGTTAATCAATATTCAAACTTAAATTTAAATAATGAAAAATTTTTATCATTTGATATATTCTCTTATAGTTAGAATAAGAGAAGACTTAACAAAATAAATACATATGTATTGCGAGTAACTTAGAGAAAAGATATTTTATTAAAAACTAAAAAATTCCAAGGGAAATAAAATGCTAATTCATTGGAATTAGAACAATAAATTAATTTAATAGTAATAAAAACAAATGTAATTATAATCCACATAAAATTGCATTTTTAATCTTATTAAAATTCTCTTTAAAATTAATTAAAATAACAATTATAACAAAATTTATACCCAAAGTAATTTAGGGTAATAAGGCTGATTCCAATAACTCATGCTAAATTACTAATTTGTTGATAAAATGTAACAAATTTTAGTTCTACACTAAATTTTTTTCCTTTTTTTAGAAATAGAATAAATTCTGAACAGCTCAAGAAATAAAGTTAAAAACTATTAATTTATTAAAATGCGTTATCCTGAGTAAAATTTTGAAAAGATGTATCCATAAGTATTGTTCAAGTAGAATAGCATGTAAATATAATAGATAAATATCTATTACTACTATTACTATCATTTTTTCCCAATTAATAGCTTTTGAATTTGAAATTAGATTTTAAAAGCCAAATAATCACTATATTTTATGGAGATTTCATCTAAGGAAAATTATTATTAGAAATATAATGAGAAATGTAATTATGGAGTGAAAGAGATCAGAGATATTTTTAAAGCGTTAATAGTTATTCAATCTATTTCCTACAGAAGAAAATTCTGAATAAGTTGTATTGAATATATAACCTGAATTTCTAACTCATATTTGATAAAAAATGGAATTAATATTTACTAAGTTTGAGAATTATTCTTTTATATAAAATATTATCATTTAAAATTAGGTTTGGCATATTACTTTCATTTCCATATTATGAGAGATATTTTGAATCTCAAATATCACTGAAATACTTTTGTATAATTCGTAAAACATATAAATAGTTACCTTACTATTTTAATTGTTTAAACTAATCTTTTTAATTCATCTTTAACATAAAATTTACTGATTATACATTAAAAAATTTATTTGAGGTTAGATAGCCCATAAATCAATACTTTATAAATGAACTTAAATTAAATTTAAATACAAATTATTATTCTATCTTTTGTAATAGTTTGTGAAATTATTTTTTTTTAAACTAGAAATTAAACTAAAATCTATTAAACCTACTTGCAAACTTGTAAAATACCTTAAGAAAAATAGTTAAGCAACATAGAAAAATTGAAAAGATAGAAACAAAAAATATTTAAATTTATTTAAAAGAAAATTAAAAGAGTAAGATGTAGTTATTGAGGGTGACAAAAGATATTACTATGAAATATTCACTTAGTAAATGAATGAGCAAAAGTGAGATAATAAGTTAGATTCCTATGTATTAAGAGAGCAAGTGAGATGTCTATTCTTTATGGGATATGATTAAAATTGTTATTGAAAATATAGTCTAATAGATTAAAAGAATAATAAATAATAGTAAATTCGAAAGGAATAGAAAGAGAACGAATAGGAAAATAGATGTTAACCTTTAATATAAATGATTAAATTATAGATAGCTTGCGCTAAATTATTATATTACCTTAGATTTCTAAGTTATTGAGATAGGATTTGTGATAGATTCAATTAATCTTTAATTTATCAATTGGAATGTATTTCATTTGATAAGCTTGATAGATTGACTATTATATTCTATGGACTTCTTATGACGTATTAGGGTATACTAAAAGAATTTTTTAATTAATTGGTGTATGATTTTCCTATCCTTAATCAAAATAAATAATAGTAGAGAGAATGAAGGGAACAAATAAATACAAAAATAAGTCAAATCTCTTAATAAATATAATTTTTTATCAAAAAATTAATCAAAAAAAAAAAATAAATAACTAAAGAGCTAAAAGAGATTCTGAAAACCAGAATTCCTCATTTTAAAAACTCTCATTAATCTATTTATTATTTATTTCCTAATAATGGAAAATTCAATCTAATAACATTAAAAAAATAATTCTATGGAAAGTTAATAATCTTCTCCTATGCAACAACTCTTCTTAAATCGTTACAAGATGGGAAGAAATATTGGACAAGGAAGTTAAGGTCAAGTTAAGCTTGCTCTTGATACTTTGAATAGTAACCGTGTAGCAATTAAACTTTTTAAACACAGAAAAATGGATGCCTTAGATTTTGTTTACTTGCAGAGAGAAGTAAACATTTTGAAATAACTAAAAGGACATAAAGCATTTGTAAATATAATTGATTTTGCTGAACATGTTAGTTATATAAATGGGCATGGCCAATCTGAAATTGTCTCTGCCATTGTTATGGAATATGCTAATAATGGGTGTTTCTTTGATCTTGTTACTTTCTTTAGAGAAAAGTATGATGAAAATATCATTAGACTAGTAGCTATTTAATTAATAGATGCTCTTGAACACATGTAATAGTTCAAAATAAGCCACAGAGATATTAAACTTGAAAATATTGTGCTTGATTCTAACTATAATCTAAAGGTTATCGACTTCGGACTAGCTGTTTATGAACTTAGAGATGGTAAACCTAAATCCAATGTTGGAACAAGTCCATTCGCTCCTCCAGAGAGATTCTTGGGAAAAGAGTATTGTGGATGTAAATTTGATGTCTTTTCATTGGGTGTTCTGCTATTCTTTTTAAAATTTAATTACTATCCTTTCATTAATAATAATCCTGAAAATTCCGAGGAAATTGGTAGTTTCTTTATTTTCTCTTAGAACCGCCAATAATTCTGGGAATAAATTCTTTAAACAGAAAAGGTGGAGGATTTGTGTTTTATAGATTTGATTGATTAAATGCTTCATTAAGACCCTAATCATAGGCCTTCTATCTAGCAACTACGTGCTCATCCCTTTTTGTAAAGAAATACTAACCCTAACCATAATATTTAAAGTTATTTAAGTATGCGTAAGGAAATTATGAACGAAATGCTTAAGAAAAAAAGAAGGGAAAAGCAAGAAGGGAGCCAATAAAAATAGGAGTAAGTTTTTGTTTCTTTACAAATTAAGAAAGAAATACAAAAAGAAACACTAGTAAATACTTGTAATAACGATAAGAAAATATTATGTTAAGATGATTTACCATAAAATCTTTAAATTAGCAGCGTCGTCAGAAAAAACTAATAAATTGTATCATCAACTTAATAACCACAAGAAAATTATTGCTAATTAAATTCAGAGGTTCAACAAGAAGATTTGTATCATAACTAATAAAAGTTATATTAAAGAAATTAATCGTCTGATAATTAAGAAATATCAGCGATCGAAATTTCCGAACATTAATATGCATGCGTTGATTAATAGATTTCGGCTAAATATGAACTAACAGAATTATAGGCTATTCCTTAATAGTTTAAGAATGAAAGGCCTTTGTGTAAAAAGAAATCTTCTATAATTAACGCCTAGAAATTGATAGAAAAGTATAATTTAACTTAATATTTGTTTCCCATTCGAGAATTAATGCCAAAATAATAATTGTGCCTTCTGCTAACTTAATAGAAGAAATTAAAGAATTATCTCCATAATTCAGACTAGGTTTTTTTTCTAGCCATCAATGCTAAAAAATAAGCTGAGTACTCTTTTGAGAATAAAGATTAACAGTTAATTCTGCGATTTCAGATTAAAAAGAAATACAATTAATGGTAACAGATAGGCACCACAAAAAATAAGCAATAAAACACTACAAACAAGTTTGATGCTCTGTTTCATTATATTTATTTTCAATAGTGCATCATTCCCATACTGTTACACTAGTAATAGCAAATCAATAAAAAACAAGTAGAAAAAACTCATTCGAGCTATTAGAAAAAAATATATTTACAAATTATCTTTCCACACCAATTATTAACCAACTTCCTTTCAAATTATTTATTTCAACTCCACTGTTTCTTTCTTAGATTTATTCTATGCCTATAATAACTATTTTTAGCAATTATCTAAGAATTATCACCACTAAAAAACTAATAAATAAATTATACCTAAAAATCAACTAATATTTTCAGAGTGGTACCTTATGATCATCAGCTACCTTAGTTACACTTCTTATAAGCTTGTTTGATTATCTTGGCCCACTCTTTTCTCTCTTCTATCATTACATCACTAAATTATTTTCTCTAAAATTTCTTCTTTTAATCAATTGTATAAATGTCTCATTTTCTATACTGTAAATCTAAATAATTTATAATGTTTCTGCATTTCAAAATTATAAATATTTACTAACTCTTTCATTCAACCTTCCTTTTTTTTATCCAATTAATTATTTCTTCAAAAGACTTAGAAATTTTCTATAGATTTTCACTTCACTTTAGTTCACAAATTGATTAATTTCACCAAAAGATTGTTGATAGGAAAACAATCAAAATGTTTCTGTATATTGAAATTTAATTTCCCAGAGAATTTAAATAAATGAGTATTTTCCCTTCACAAAAAGTTAAAATTCCTTAAAAAATATCTTTAGATATTACTATGAATTTTTATCTAATTAATGGTAAAAATTGAATCTTACAATCAAATTAGTAGTTAAATCAATATTTTTAAATTTTTTAACCTTAAAATAGAATAAAGTTAGCTTTTTTATTTCTTACATACTAACCAAAGGATTAAGAAATAATTATAAATTTATCAGTATTGACGGATTTGAGAATAGTGTATTTCATTCATTATTTAATCCCATCCAATTTAAAAATCCTGCTAATTCTGAAGATATAATAAAATTTCATATATTTTCTGGTGTTTAATTCCTTGAAGTACTTAGATTACATACTAAAAAACTATTCCAATTTATAAATAAAGAACCCTAATTAAAAAAAGGTATGTAAACACTCCAAAATCTGCAAGAAGGCCAATGTGCTTTTTAAAATAAAAAAATACATCTCTTTACAATAAATATTTTTAGAAATTCCGGTTTTTCTTTAAATAACTGAATGAATCTTTACAAAATAGTGTAAAATCATAAAATAAATGAATTTGTAAGGAATTATTAATATCTATTCAAATATTTTTAGTGTTTCATGCTCTGATAAATTCTGGATTTTAAATAAATAAATAAAGATGTTAATGTAAATAAATGCATTATTTAGAGCTTTTTTAAAAACTAAATTTATATTTTTAAATTGAAAATTTAAATATTTCATTAAAATAAAGCTCAACATTCTATAACAAATAAATAAGAAGTGTGTTATGTTAAGATTTCTATTAATTTTTTAATCTAGATTCTGTTTGAGCAATATAGTAAAAGAATAACAAAGCATATCAAAAATATATTTCTGTTCCACGAATAAATTAAAATAGCATGGACCAGGGTGAAAACTTAGTCAATTAATAAATTTTTTGTGAAATTCATGAAGAAGAGCCAATAGTTGCAGTTTGTTTAAAGGATGACTGTGAATTGGACAATTAGCGCTTTTTATGCTTGAATTGCTTACTAAATGAACATTCAATGCATCCATAAAGTTGTGTAAAATTGCGAGAACTAACTAAAAAATAAAATTAGAGTCTAAGCAGTAGCTATAGCATATTAAATTGGCCATAAGATAGATCTATTCAGAAAATAATGTAATAAGTAACTGATGAAAAGAAAAAGGATGATGCCCATTTTGTAGAAGCATTATTCAATAAGTTTTAAGAAGACATAATTAAATAGATTTAAGCAGCAAAGTAAGAAATCATAAAAATAGTAGAAACTGAAAAGTAGTCTAGATAATAATTCTTATCTAATCTCGAATAGAGGATCAATTAAATTATAGATCTTCGCCCATTAAAAGAAATCATCTTTGATTAACCAAATCTTGTAGATTAATCTGTTTATAACTCCCTTGCTCCTTCACCGACCTAAAAAAGTTAAAATAAGATAGAAGGAGGAGGAGAAGGAAATGTTCTGACAGATTAATAGGCTTAGTTATACGAATCAAAGAAATTAGAGCAGATAGCCCTTCAAAATATTTAACAAGGATAAAGTTTAAAAGAATCAGTTCATTTGCTTAAGGAGAGTATTATGAATTAGATATAAAGTACTTAAGAGAGCCTAAATAATTAGTAGAGCTAAAGAATCTAATAATAGCCTATTTAACTTTCAAAAAATAACTCTTAGTAAAATAATTCTCAGTAAAACAATTCAGAAGAAATAAATTCTGATGGCCTTATCAATTCATCAAGCAATTTAACATAAACTATCTATCTTGGATAAGCCTAATTGAACGAAAACGGTTATGGAAATAATTAGAATAAAATGAGTGCTCTAACAATTCGCTCAAAGAGATTGGGAGAATATTTAAAGAATGATAGAAAGAAAAAATAAATTGTTGAAGTAAAAGAATACTATGTTAAAAATAAAACTAAATTGGGAAGTAGCCTTTAATTGAAGAATTTTAATGATGAAAAGCAGCTTATATTAAGCTAGATAGAAGATATCCCATGGATTCTCTTGAAGTTCTTTGTATTAGAAAAGCAAAAAATAAACTTCAATAATACGGATTTGCAAGAAGAAAATACATTGGCAGTCTTTTCAGGATAAAATACTTCAAATTTGGTGTACAGTGATTTACCATTCTCAAGTGGAGTCTACTAGATCAAAATACAAGTGTAGAATGTCCTCACCCAACATTTACTCTTTGGTGTAGTACAAGAATAATATAAGGATACTCTAAACTTCAACAACAATTGTTGGATTTACTAGTGTCTTCTTTGCAGAAGCTAAGAACATTCTAAGAATATGAAAAGAAATAATTAAAATACTTCTAATAAAGTTTCATCGCTAATTACTCTAAATATAAACTTTGATGAAAATTAGCTTAACATATATGACATCAATGACAATCTCATATCTTCTATGTACCAAGATATAGATATTAAGAATCATATCTATAGATTCTTTATAGCCTCTACTTCCTAGTAAAGCTAGAGCGTCCAACTTAAGTTAGTTTAATCTATTAAATTAGCTTGAGAAACTTATAATTAAAAAATATTTGAATTACATTTTTATCCAAAATCAAGATTTTTATATTTTTAACAATAATAAAAAATTAAAAATTAAAAAAAATATTAGCCCGCCGTGGGGCTCGAACCCACGACCACAAGATTAAGAGTCTTGCGCTCTACCGACTGAGCTAGGCGGGCAGCTCTTACTAATAAAAATTAGAATTTTCTGTTTGTTTTTCCTTGTATTTTAATTTATAAATTATCTTTAAATAATTAATTAGTTTCATAATATTTCAATTCATTAAGAAAAAGCGCTTTTTATTTAGAAATTTAAAGAGGGGTTGGGTTGGGTGAGCATAACAGTATTTATGAAATTGTTTTAATCAAATTAAGTAACTTAAATAAAAAAGTTGTAGTATGTGTAGAAATTTTATGTGAAATTTAAGAAAAAGTGAATAAAATTGAAAATAGATTAGAATAGCCAAATTGATTAAGATTAATACAAAAAGTATTATTAAGGTAATTTTATTTATAATGATTCTATAGATAATCTTGAACAAATCTACTAAATATTATTTATAAATAAATGTTTATATATTCTATTAGTTAAATATTTCTGAAATATAGAAACAAACAACTAAAATAAAATTGATTGAGTATTGAATCTTTTCAAAAGAATAAGAATAATTAAATGATCAAAGAAATCACTAATATAAGAGATATAGAATAAGCAATAATTAAATTTAATGTAAATCTACTTTTTAATAAATAAATTAGATCCATGACAATAATAAAAGTGATCCCAAAATAGAAATCAATAATAATTGTCTCACCATAAGCAGTATTTCAGGAACCAACGATTGCTTCTTGTTAAATATTTTCTTGTTTCTTCCCATAATAGTAAAGTGATACTGATAGCCAAGCCAGGTACACCAAACATCCAGAATTAGATAGGTCTTCCACCAAATACATCTTAAACACCAGGTACATATAGTAGGAATACACTAAGGATAGTTTCAAAAATAATTCCTTAAATCATAACACTGTTAAATTAAGAAGTAGTAAAACTCATCTTTCTGCTCTTACAAGCAAATATATTTGACCATTAAACCAACACAATGCATACAAAATAAACACACTAAGCCCACTTTATAGCATCAGTTGAGTAGCAAGCAGTTTAGTCAGTAATAACAGAGTAGGTTTTATCAGAATCTACATCACAATAGCTCCAATCTATGCTTGGTACCCATTTACCTTCATCATTACATTCAAGAAGAGATTTTCTGAGATCATAATTACCTTCTTCTACAAGGAACCAGTCAATATCATATTTGAATTTTTCAGCTTTATCTGAATTCAATTTACAATTTCCATTTGTTGCCAATTCTAAATCAATATTGTAATATGGATTTCCGTTATGGACGCTGAAATCATTTATAGGAGGTTTATATCCTGAAGCAACAGCTAAGCCGAAAAGAGATTTAACAGGGAAACCAAAGTAATTGAAAGTAACAAAATAGCCTATAAAACCAGCTGCACAAGCTATTTCACCCATTTGAAGATAAGCAGTTGTAATTAATCTTCTAGATACTAAATGCTCATCTTTTCTACGAGGTCTTCTGGTCATAATATCTAATTCAGCTTCTTCGTAAGCAAGAGAAAGAGCTGGCCAGATGTCAGTACCAACGCAAATAACAAGCATAAAAATACTAGAAAGAGGAAGAGGAAGCTAAACAGCTATGAAAGCAAGGAAGGGAATAATTTCAGTCATATTAGAAGTTAAGAGATAAACAACGGTCTTCTTTAAATTATCAAAAATTTTTCTTCCTTCTTCAACACCACAAACAATAGAAGCAAAATCATCATCTAGGAGAATCATATCGGCTGCATCTTTTGTAACATCACTACCTGAAATATTCATAGAAATACCTATATCAGCTTACTTGATTGCAGGTGAATCATTAACACCATCACCAGTTACAGCACAAATATACTATTCAGCCTAACATGCTTAGACGATTTATAGTTTTTAAGCAGGTGTGGTACGAGCGAATACGCAATAAGGCTTATTAACCCATTAACGAAGATAATAAAATTGATCACCTCTTTCTTCTTCAATAGATTTATCAATAGATTCAACAATTCTGTCACCATGAACTACAATAGCTTCACATTTTTCACTTGCTTCGAACCAATTCATTTCTGGATTCTTCTCAAGAATATCTTCGTTTGTTTCAACATATTAAGGAATAATGTTTACTTCTTTGGCTATAGCAGCTGCAGTAGGAGGCTAGTCACCAGTAACCATAATAACTTTGATACCAGCAGATCTACACTCAAGGATAGCTCCAGGGACTCTTGTTTTAGGAGGGTCCATTAAAGAAATAAGACCACAGAACTAAAAATTATCAAGCTTGAAGTTAAACTTTTAAACTGAAGATACAATAAAGTGTGTACCTAAAGGATATTCAGCAGCAGGGAGAGGAAATCTAGCAAAACCAAGAACTCTTTCACCGCCCTTACCAAATTGAAGATTCACCTTTTTGAATTTATCATTCCAGCTGGAGTTAATTTGGTCAGCTTTTTGATTAATGAGTATACTTGAGCAATAGCTCCAGATCTTTTCAGGGGCACCCTTAATATAGACACAATAGTTGCTATTTTGAGTTTTTTCTTCTACAATAGTCAAAGAAAACTTAACTTGAGAGTTAAAGGGCATTTTACCTAAAGTACCATCAGGATTACGAACTATTTTGAATTTTTCACGGAAGGTATTAATATCATCAATATATTAGTAGTAACGAATCAAACCAGTTTCAGTGGCATCACCAATAACAGGACAAGTAAGATAATCAATATTTGATAAATCATTAATAGTAGAAGTATCAAAACGAGCTTCACTACAGATCATTGCTGCTTATTGAAGCATCTTAAAATCAATATCATTGGAATCATATTCAGGAACTTCACCAGGTGCTAGATGCTTTTTATTTTTTGCAACACAAACAGAATCTTTGTACCACATGTGTTTTACAGACATTACATTTTAAGTTAAAGTACCTGTCTTATCAGAGCAAATACAAGAAGTTGAACCAAGGGTTTCAACAGCTTCAAGATTTTTAACCAATACCTATTTCTTGGCTAAGTTTTTAGCAGTAATAGCAAGAGAAATTGTAATACATCCAAGTAAACCTTCAGGAACATTGGCGACAAGAATACCAATACCAAAGATAATACAAGTAAGGTATGGATATTTCATTAGGAAGAAAGCTAATAGGAAGAAAAGAATACCAAGACTCATAGCAATTATGGTAATCATGACTACAAAGCGATCAAGTTCAACACGCAAGGGTGTTTTGGTTTTTTTTTCTCCAGAAGAGAGATCTGCAATTTAACCAAGGGTAGTCCTATCTCCTGTGCTAATAACAACACCTTTACCAGTACCTTCCTTACATAGAGTACCAAAGAAGGCTAAGTTAGATGTTTCAAGATAGTTATCAGGATGAGTACATTCTACAGTACGAAGCAGGGCTTCACTTTCACCTGTTAAAGGAGAGTTATCTACCTTCATTTCATTAGATTCTAAGATACGAATATCTGCAGGAATCTTCTCGCCTGCTTTTATCAGCACCAGATCACCAACTACTAATTTAACTGCATTAACAATTTTGGTTTCTCCTCCTCTTATAGTAGTACAGTTTTAGGGTAAGAAATTCTTGAAAGAATCCATAAGAGCTTCTGATTTAGCATTTTGTTAGAAGGTGATACCAGAAGTAATACTAATAACAATTAAGATTACTATACCAAGATAAAGGTTTGAGAGATCATCAGGTGTCAAACCATAAGTGATGAAACACAAAACACCTCCACCCCATAACATGAGAGCAAAACCATTAGTTAGTTCTTTAAAAAGTTTAATCCACAATGAGGTTTTCTTTTTTTCTGATAGCTTATTCTCTCCATGCTCATGAAGGAGTTTGTCAGCCATTGATTATTCCAAACCTTTTTCAAAACTTGTTTAATATTTCTTTTTGAGCTCATTAAGAGGAATCTTGTGATCAACTTTCAAGGTTAGATCAGCCTTTGCTTATTCTTCTTTGCTAATTTTTTTGTTTTTATTAATTTATGTCTAGTGAGTATCCTAGGGAGTATGACTCTATTCTGCCTTCTTGGTCACTTCAAATGAAAGAACCATAGAGTTTTAGTGGGCTTATCTATTTCCATCTTCTTTTTCAATTTCATTTTCCTAGGTGTGGCTGTGATGAATCTAACTCTATCTCACCTAATTGATTGAGTTATTCAATTAGATAGATTGTCTGAGTTCTTCGAATTTACGAACAACTTAAGATTTATTGGAGCGATGAGAATGATCACCATCTCCTTAATTTTATTTTTACTTTTAAGACATTTCTCTTTTACTTTTGGTATTTATAAGAGAGAGAATAAGATTTATTTTTATAATAATAATTACCAGATATCCAAAGCATCAGATTCTCTATTTGAAAATGGGTAGATTTATATCAAGTATTTTAAGTTGTTTTAATTGATGTATCCATTTATTGGATAATTAATTTGTTTTCGTCTAATTTTTACAAAAAAAAAGGAGATTTTACGTATTATTTTATTAATTATACAAGCTATTCTTAGTGTGATCAGTCTATCACTAAAATTCTAGCCAACAATTCTTTTCTTAAAATTCCTTAAGAAATAACCCATTTATAGATATAATTGAGAATCTATTCTCGCATATTTGAAAAATTTGGAAAAAAAATAACAAAGTTAAATACAAAATGAATCAATTGTGTAGAATAATTGATTGGAGATTTCAATTTAAAAGATAGAAACAGCTTAGGTTTCATTCCTTAATATAGGCGAAATCAATATAATAAGGAAATTTCTGGTTAATAGTGATTTATTTAATTAAACTCTAAGTGGTACTATAAATAAAATAATCAATTAATTAAGTATAATTTCCTTAATTTTTTCTTACAACGAAGCTAACTAACTATCTATCAATTTAATAATCTCAAAAAATTGATAGAAATCAATAGTTATTTATCTCCTACTCTTTATACATAGTCAAAGGTATGATATCGGTTCTGATTGTTTAAACGATTTTTCTAAAAGAATACTTTTTTATGCCATACTATTTCAGAATAGAGTTAGATGAAGGGTATTGAGTCTATTTTTTTCTGGAGTTTTCTTATATTTGAAGAATAAAATATTATATTTTGCATAAAAAGTAACATTTTTTGTATTTTAGTACTTGAGTAAACATCAGAATTTAATAATATTGATAAATTCCATAAGCAATTAAGATATTTAATGAAGATAATTTGTTCTATAAAAAGGATTTTAATTAAATTGGTAAAGATAATAAGTTTCATACAGAAACACTTACAAACAAAATTAATTTGATCAATTTTGGTATCCCTTAAAACTCCACTTTTTATAATTTTAGTCCATTTGAAATTCTCAAGAGTAAATTTTTTTTCAATCAGAGCTATTTTTATAAGTTGAGGATAATATCTAAGTTGATTTTTATATTTACCTTAAAAATGAAGTTAGAGAATCATTTTTAATGAACGAATTAAAGCAAATAGAAATGATAGTTATCTATTATCAATTAGAATGTATTTAGTAAAATATAAGTTTTTTATTAACTAAAAATGTAAATTAAGCTAACTTTAAAGAGTTTAGCTGCTTGGTTTGATAAAAATAGATAAATTAAATACAAGATTGTTTTCAATCATAAATAAAAGTTAATTTTTCTCATTTAATTATAAGGTATTTCCTTCACAAATTAAGTTTATTTTTATTTGAAAAAAGAGATGTATTTATTAATAAATTTATTTGGTTAAGATATTGCTTTATTGTATGGCCTTCTTTTGTCTTCAATCTCAAGCAAGTTTTATTATTATTTGTATATTAATTGACATAAATATATACAGTACACAGTTAAATAATGTAGGTTATTTAAATTATTATATTTAAGGGGGGGTGACTTAAAATAGTTGACAAAACTCTAGTGAGAAGGATTAACTCAATTTACTTGCTAGAAATGTAAAATCTGAAATTTGACCCTGCTCAGTCACCCCCCCTTAATGATATGTAATTTAATCTATTTAGTATCTTTTTTGTTTTATCTAGCATTATCTGAGTTAAGTAATATTTTGGATGTATAAACTTGATGATATTAATTTTTTCTATAGTTTTAGGAAACATAATTAGATTAATTAGATTTTTTAAATTTTAGTACATTTGCTTTTTTTTCTTTTTGGTTTGCCTATAGATAATTTTCTACTATTAAAAATTTCATTTAATTTAAATTAGATTAAAATCCTATTATTATAGTCTTGGTTTTTTTAGAAGGAAACATTTAATTAGCTTATTTATTAATTTAAATAATTAAATGAAAAATGATTAGTATAAAATTTATTTATATTATTTTTAAACTAATTAATATAAAGAAAGTTCCTTAACTATGAGAATAGTAATATTTTCATTGAATCAAAGTGATAGAGTATTGACTTTTTTCATTATATATAATTTCAATAAATATATTAGAAAATAAAAATTATATTTTTAAACAATACTACTCTTAAGGAAATAAAAAACAAAAAACATGTTTACTTAATAATCTTTTATCCTTGAAAGTAAATAGTGGTAAATAAAAATTTTATTTAATAGTATGATTAAAAAATAAATTTATTTTTTAATTTGAGTTAATTTTGTAGTAATTTGAATTAAAAATTTAAGTTTATTAGAAGAGATATAAAATTTTAGAATTATTTAAATAAAGTTATTAACCAGTCAAATACATACATTAATCAATCAATTATACAAAGTTAAGAGAATATAGAATAAACAAAAGATATCATGCGCGATTTATTATAAATTATCGATGAAATTTTTACTAATATTTAAACGAATACTTTCAAAAGCACCACAATAGCTGTTATTCATTCAAATTTTCTTTATAAAACAATTCAAAATTTATAGTGTATTTTAATTAACTTTTGGCATAAAATCTTAAATTTAATAAGATAAGCATTTAAATAATAATAAAGAGAAAAATAAAGGAGAACCAATTTTAATATTGCTAACACCATAAAAATAAAGTTATAGTAATGCAGTAGACTTCTTCTAAACCTTAAATAGGTAGTGGAATATAGTTGTCTATACCCAATTCTCCTGCAATTAGCATGCCTTTATCAATTGGCGATCTTTAAAGCTCCTCATAATAAAGACAAAGAAAACCATCAGTTCATTCTCTATAAACCTCTTAAATTAATAATATCCATTCAAATTCATTTACATCACCAGCTTAATCATAAAGTATTTTTGCTTAGGAATATAAAGAAGAGTTACTCGAATAATAAAGAAATGTCTCTTTTCCATCATCTTCAGGAGCTATATAAATTAATAGTATACATTAAACCCCTGAGAATTTCTATTAAAATAAAAGTTTATTAAAGAGTGGACACTCAATAAAAGGATCTAATTTAATAAATAGCATATAACAAGGTTGTGGATAGATAAAAAGAATAGGGAGTACTTAGAATAGTAACGATGGAGGTTATACTGGAAATATTCTTCAGCTAGAAGTTTCATTTTCTCCTTTATCCTCAACTCATACTTCATCTAATTCAAACATTTAGATTAATAATTTACTTGCCAGTAGTGGCCATACAAATCTACATACAAAAAGTTCTAATAACAATATTTTAAATATATCCTCTCCAAATAATGAAATGCAAAGACTAATAATGACACCTTAAAATGGACAATTTAATCACAAATAAAATCCTTAGTTAACCTCAATTGAGTAACATAAATAATTTAGCAAACAATAACCACTTAGAAAAAATTTTTCCTCTGGTAATATTTCTACTATTTAGAGATCATCGGGTAGTGTTTCTAGTAAGAAGGGGTTTATAAACTCTTATATAAACAGAAATAGAGATGCTTTCTAATTACCTATACCTATAGATAATTAAGAAAATAAAGATGAGACTAGCTCAAAGATCAATTATGACGAAAAATAATAAAATTCCAATTCAGTAGCACAATCCTCATAAAGTACAACAATATAATAGCAGACTTTACCTTAGACTTCTACATAGTAATATTAAGATTTTTGTCAATTACTTTAAGAAATATCTTGTTAAAATTCCATTCACTTATATAATAAGAATTACATCAATAATTAGTATTCAAATAACCAAAATCAATCTAATGAAAATTTTATTTTGATTAATAATAATAGTAGTACAAGTTCCCATTCCTATGAAATAATAAATCATCTGAATAGCAATTTTAGTGAAAATCATTAATAATAGAATTACTTAAATCTACCTAAATAAATATCTCAACCTTGGATGAATAATACTCATTAAACAGGAATATCCTGCCAACAGGGTGATCACAATATGAGTTCATATTTTAGTCCCTTATCAGTCATAAGCTCTGCATAAAATGATATCCCTTAGTAAATGAATAGCGAACTTAAGCCTAATAATCTCTCATACACTACATCTTCTAATAATCTAGATATGAATAATAGAGATGATACGAATTCATAAAATTTGAGTTTTATATCGCATCATTCAAATAATATAATAGCCCCAAATTCAAATAATAACCAATCAGCAACAACATTTTAAGAATCAGTTTCTGATTAAAAATTAGAAAATAATTTGATCGGATATACATAGATTACCCCATTTAATTTTTCAAAATAAGAAATTATTAACACCAACAACAACAATAACAACAATATCTTTCAAAAAGATAATTTGTAACACTCTTAGTCTGCAAGTAGTTTAGTAAATCCAAATAGTTAAAATAAAGAGAATACAACGAGCAAACCAGCATAAATGTGTAGGAATCATCGTTTTAAGAATGTAATTAACTTTTATTATTTTCTGAATTTAAATTTTGATTAATTACCCATCAAAATTTAAATATTCCATTTGAAATTAATTCTCTAAAAATATTAATTACCTAAATTTTTAAAAAATAGGCAAAGCACTTCATTCTAAAAGATCAGAAACATTAAGAATTCTATTGTTATTCTTGTTCTGTTTTACTCTATTCATAGGGACATGAGTTATATTAGATAGATGAATCTTTAGAATTAAATGCCATGAAAATGATAGGAGAATAAAAGAAAATAGTAGAGATTGCAAATAAGAAAGAAGCAGTAGATAAGCTACTGTTTGCAGCTAAAGATTTAATTCCAATACTAAAAAATACTATGTAGTCTATGGATAAAAAAGAAGGAGATATTTACAAATTTTTAGAAACTTAAGAGAGAAATATTGATTCCCACTTTAATAGATTAATATATGAGCTGAATAATATTAGATAAGTCAAATTAAAATAGATTTATGAGTGTAAACATGACGTAAAGTAAAATTACTTGCTCGCTAATGCTGTCTGCTAAAAAAATGCGGAAGATTTGTGCAAAATGCACGAAGACATACTAAACAATTATAATAGTATAGTTTTAGAATTAGAAGAATCAAAGGTTGTAATGATAATTTAAAATTACTTTTAGATTTGGAATGAAGCTTAAATATAACATGAGAGAATTATAAAATAAGAATAATTAGATGTCTTAAAGGCAGATTAGAACTAATTCTAATAGATGAAAGATCAAATAAATTTTCTTTCTAGCAATACTCTTAAAAAACTTCAAACAACTTACATAAAACTAAATAAAAATAGCCCTTGCAGCAGTCCCATTTAAAGATAAACCCCTATTAAAAATTAAAACTCTTAAAATTCCCTTTCAAAATCCCCAGTTTAATAACTAGCTTCATCCTAATCAACAAACTCACTCAATTAATCAAGATAGAGGAAATTAAGTTAAATTCCTATTAATCCTTCCAATTACGCTACATAAAAAAATACCAAGCCTCTATCCTAATAATAAAGATAAAAAGTCAGAAGAGTTTCTCCTAATCATTAAAACTATAATAATTCAGTCAATAATTCATTGAGATAAAATGAAAAATATGATCTTTAAGATTTAAAATAGAATATGAATCTTCAAATGAATAATATTTAATCAAAGTAGCCACTGATATAGCTTCCTCTTTAAAATTAAGAAAGAAAGATAAAATCTGTATAGCATTCAATTAATTTGCCAAATAAATCAGTTTACATTTCATTTGATAACAAAGATGCCTTCAAAAATCACCATGAGATTGATAATAAGGAGAATATTACTTATATTAATGGAATTCAAACAGTATCAAATGCTTTTTAGCAATAGAGAATATAAAATGTTCATCATGTTAAATCTGTCAGCTAACCTTAACTTATTTGCATAGATTTATAAAATATTTAAAGCCAGTCAAATAATAATAAGATCCTAATTAATCATGGCTAAATTCCTACTCAGGAGAAGAACTAAAATGAATAATCTATTCCATTAGAAGATTGCAATACTTTTAGAAATAGAGAAGCTGATTATGAGATTGAAAATGAAACAAATATGGGAGATTATTTAGAAAATGTAATTAACTAAGCAAATTAAGAGAAATAGAGATTAAAATCACAATAAAATTTGATATTTAAGGAGAATCCTATAAACTAAGACCAATAAAAAGATAATCAATAACCAACTAAATAGGCATATTTGCAAGATATTCATCACAAACCAATAGAAATTTATGATAGTATTCAAAGGTAAAATAGAAATTTACTCCATACAGATAGTGATTTAGATACTAGAGTCTAAGGATAAACTCCAAATTTCTCTAATAAAAAGAAGGGAATTTCTTCTTCTCCTCGTAAAAAGATTAGTGAGAATAATTTAAAATAAGATAATCATGTAACTTTAAGAGAATTTAATTACCTTGCTGAGGAATAAAAGGTGATAGAGGATATTGTAGAGAAGGAAAAGAAATCAAGAGATAACTCCATCAATAAAAAGAAATAATTTAATGATATGATAAAAGCTGTTCAACACAATTAAATTTAAAGAAATTTAAATTGTGAAACCATCTTGAGGAGAGTTTCTGATAACACTATAGATTTATCCTAATTATCTTCAGTTTCAACTCCTTCACACTTCAGATCAAATAGTAGTTAAAATAATATTATATCCAATAAAAATTCACTAAATTCATCTAAGAATAAATTTTTTATGAGAAGCGATGATTAATAGATGTCTGATAAGCATAGCAAATCAATTAAGAAATCTACATTAGATGAAATATTATCATAAAAGAATGTCATAAATTGTGAAGAAATCAGTAGAATAAAATAAAAACTCTCATTTGAAAAGAGCAATATCCAATTCCAAAATTAATAAGAATATAGCAATTCAGTATCAATTAATTAAGAAGATAGTAGAATTAGCTAAACAATAGTAAAATCGGGGGTTGATAATAACTATGAAAATATTTTGTAATACAATAAACCAAACAATTGTAATTAACTAAATAATTTCAATCCACTAATATTAGCAAATAATAGTTATAAGGAATAATTAATAGTCTAACATAATTATCCAATAATAACTGAAGATTAAGATAATATGCTAAACCCCTTAAAAACTACTTAAAATTCTGATTAGAAAGTTAATGAGCAATCATAGAGAGGTGTTTACTAGCCATTCAGTTAAATAGTAGATTATTGAAAAATATGATAAATTTTGTAAATTACTTTATATTTTATATTCAAAGCAAGTTCTACTTTGACCAAATTTGCATTTTTTTAAATTTATTTCGCCAAGCCAATATTTTTCAAATTAATTGATTAGTAGAAGAAACAAATTCAATTTAATTAGATATTAATTTTGTTAAGGAATCTATTACCATCAGAATTATCAATCAATTTAGATTTTTCAACGATCTAAAGTTTAAATGAAGATATGTATCACTAATTAAGATACAATACTTTATTTTTAATAATTTATTTTTTAGTTTTGAGCGGGATTTTAAAAAAATGCGCTAAAAGTAATATCATAGCGCAAATTTCCAAAAATTTATTATCTATGTATTTATGAAGATCTTAAAATCTACAAAATTGATGAGATTTCATACAAATTGAATAATCTAAATTATTAAAATAACTTTGAAATTTTTTGCAAACATTTCTTATAAAATTTATTAGCAAGCAAGTAAACAAACTAACAAACAACAAACACATTAACAAATGACATCAAACCCCGTTAAGCTAATAAATCATATAGGTCGTTTTGGCTTTGATTTATATGATAATGAACAGTAATTACTTTAACTTAGGACTATTCTTTAAAAAAATAGGAATTTCTATTCGCTTTATCTAAAATTATAAAATAAATTCAATTAGAAAACTTGTTTCAGCAGGGTAGGATTGCGTTTTCAAACTATATGATATTACAGAAGGAGATCTAAAGTTGGTAAAGTAATATAATAGTGAAGATGTATTTGATCTTTCTGTGAATCAAGCAACAAATGATATATATCTTGGTTACTGTAAATACTTTCATTTAATATACTTTTATGATTAATTTCTCATCATTTAATTTTTAACACTAGATGAAAGTAAGAATGTAATCAAAGTTAATGATATCGATTACATTGATGAAATTATAGGTGAAGAAGTAACCTCATTTGTAGGACCTGTCTATAGAGTTAAAATTGGTGCAGGAAATTAATTTATTGCAGTATCATCTCAAGAAAATAAAGGATACTTAATAAAAATAAAGGAGGATGGTAGCTTACTTAAGAAATACTTGAATGACAATCATTGTGGTAGTTGTTTATTTACTACTGTTGATAGAGATGGAGAATATGCTTTAACTGTAGGTTGTGATGGTAATATGCACATTTATAACATAAAAAATTTTGAAGAAGGGGATGCTTTATTTGATGCAGCTTTGAATATAACATTCCCAATGGTTACTGAAAGGGAATATATAATGGAATGCTCTTTTAATTCTTAAAAGGAAATTGCTGCTGGTGGTAATGCTAGCTTATAACTTATTACTAGAGATCACAATGGTAAATGGATCCTAAATAGAATCCCTGATATCAATCATTCTAGAGTAAAAATATAGCACTTAAACATAATTAAAACAATTTTTATGCATAATAGGATATTTAGATTTGTTAATGGATTGACGGTGATAAATATTTGATCACAGCTGGTGTAGAAAGAGATGTTAAACTTTGGAATTTTTAAGAAAAGTTATGTTTAGGAACAGTTTCATGTGAAGAAAATATCACTTCAATTAGATACAGCAAGGTTAACAATTCTATTTTTATAGGTGATAGTGAAGGTAATCTCTATCGTTGGAACGATATAGATTTTGAAAAAATGACATAAAAAGCAAAGCTAGAATAGTTAAAAAATATACCTAAAGTTTAGCAAAAGGTTGAAAGCGAAGTTAAAAAGACTGAGGTAGTTGAAAATAAAAAAATTATTTCAACCACTACTCCTTCAGCAGTTAAATAAGAGATTAATAAAAAGATTAAAGCTTTAGATAATTTAATGGATGAAGAAGAACAAGAAAATATTTAAGAAAGTGGATCAGTAACAAAATCTACGGTATTTGAAACTACAAAGGTTGAATAAAAAATAATAGATCCTAAATTATAGAAGAAAATGAATTTAGATGCTTTAGACAAGTTAGTAGAATAACAATAAAAATCTAAGGAAAACCCCTAACCAAAAGAAAAGATTATTACTAATGGAAGTATTTAAACTCCTACAAAAGAGTTGAATGATTTAGATATCAATGAAAAAGGATAATAATAAAAAAGATAAAAGAAGAATCTTAAAATATAAGAAATTATTTATCCTTCTTAAGTATCCAAGCAATTAAATAGATCATGCCTTATTTGGAATTTGGTAGGTCAAATAATATTAAGAGAAGAGGATAAAGATCTATTTTTAGATTTTGATTTTACTGATAGAGAGATGTACACTAAAATTACTTTAAAGAACTTGCATAATTATTAATTAGCAGCCATGAATAAGTAAGGTTTCATACTAGCTTCTAAGGCTATTAGTTCTTAATAAGAGTATGATGGGGAAGAAGATTTTGAAAGATTTGAATTCCACTAAGATGCTTACAATTTCTCTTTCATCTATTTCTAATCACTAAACAAAGCTTATAAGACAACATGGAGCTTAAAGTTATCTTAAGATGAAAATGTAATCATTTAATTGAAATAATTAAAAAATTTTTAGACCCTCCTTGTTTAATCCAAAAAATTTTTTGACTTAGCTTCAAAAAATTTATAATTATGAGAGGAATTTTATATTTTATGAATAAAAAATTAAATAAGAGGCAAATAATATAAATTAAAATAATTTTAATTTAATAAAGGCTGAAACTGTTGCTATTGGTGATGGATGGTGTGCTGTTTAAACAGATTTTTAGTATATCAGAATATATAGTTTTTCAAGTATGGAATAACATTGTTTCTGCATTGATAAACCAGTTGTTTGCATTAGTGGATACAAAAATTTATTAGCTATTGTATATTTAGATGGTGAGCCTATTTGTGGATGTTAATCCATTAAACTTAAATTCTTTGACGCTAATACAGGAGAAGTATTGAAAGAAGTTGGAGTTCCTATTACACCATTTACTACTCTTTCTTGGTTTGGATTTTCTGAAGAGGGATTAGTTTTAACAAAAGATTCTAAGGGTATTATCAGAGCTCTTGTAGGATATAATACTTGGACACCTATATATGAGTAGCCACCTAATAAAAATTTCTGGTTAAAAGGTATTAAAAATTTTAATATTATTCTTTACTTATTTATTTCTAAATAAAGGAATGGTTGACTATCAAATGGTTGGTTTTATTTTACCTAAAGATGAAATTGAGCCTAGATTAACTCAAGTTCAAAACGAAAAATGTATAGAAATGTAATTACCCCTTCCTTCAGGTGATTTCTTTGAAAATATAGAAGAATATAAATTATTAAGACATAAATAACTTATTTTGAAGCATGAATAATTTAGATATCAAAATATCGAATAGAGGTATTAATTAAATTTATTAATTAATTAATATTTAATTATTCAATTTTATAATTTTAAATATAAAAGTTAAAGAATGGAAGAAGAAATTTAAAAAATATAAAAAGATATTGATTTAAAGGTTCTTAAGATATTTTAAAAGTGTTTAGCTTCAGGAGAGTATCAAAGAGGTTTCTAAGTAGTAAAATGCAATATTATTAATCCAACTTACATAGATGGTTGCATATTGATAGCTTAGAAAGCCAAATAACATCATTTGGAACAATAACTTTAATAACTACTTCAAGTGATTTTTATTGAAAATAGATATTTAGTTTATTAATCTTAATTTAATTTAACATTAAAGGAAAGGTAATCATAGAGCTAATTTATTCAGTCTGTTGTTTAGGCTTAAATGAAACCTTCTTAGAAAAATTTAATTATAGTTTCATAAACAGAATAGAATAATACTAAACTTAAATAAGCTAATAAATTACTTGTTGAAAATCATAAAGCTGATGTAAAATCTAAACAAATTTATTACATTAAATTTTTCAACTAAATAATAATTTATATTAAAGCCTTTGGACTCTAGCGATGAAGAGGATAATAAAAATTAAAAAGGAATCTAAGAATAAGAAAACTCTAAATAAATATTAAATGCAAAATAAAATAGTGGCACAAAATCAGGAGAGAATGATAAGACTAGTTCTATTCCCGAGAAAAAAACGATTGGCAACAATCCATTTATAAAGTAGGCTAAATAAACAAATTTAAACGATGAAGGATTATTTAGTGCAAATAATAAAAAAAGAAAGGTAATTATTATTTAAATGATTGAAAATAATTATATTATTTTTAAATTAATAAAAAGGATGAAAGTTTAATTTAACAAAAACCAAAAGATAATAAGAAACTTAAGTTTTGATAGTAATTAAATTAATTTTTGAGAAAGATTTAGTTTGAAACAAGAAAGGTTTTTGATTAGAATCTAAGTTGATAAATAAAATGTATAATAAATAAATAATATTAATAATCTAATTGTTAATAAGAAGTACTCTAATAATTCATTCAATAAATACTATCTTTAGATTTATTTATATGTTTGTATTCAATCTCATTTTTATCATTTAATATTATTAATTTTAATGATCTCCTCAATTTTAATTGTGTTAATTTCATTTTGTCAACATTTTTAATAATACTAACAATTTATAATCAAAAAATTATTACTTTGCTTTAATTTTCTGTGAAAACAAATCAAGAAAGAGAAAATTTAATTTATATTTTAATTTGTAATAAATATTTTAGGGCACATTAAAAATGAGATTAATGAATTTCAATATAGCTCAGCTAGCTGCATAGAAAATCGAAATTGTTTAATCGTCCTATAAATGAAGAATATTATTCAATATAAAAAAGATTAATTTTTGTGCCAAGATGGTTTTCGTTTATATTTTCAAATTTACAAAAATTTAAACTTTACAAAGTTATTTTTACAGGCCTTAAAAATTTTGTTTAAAAAGTATATATAGCTCTGTAAATATATGGGTGAATGAATATTTAAAGAATGATAGAAATGAAATAATTAATTAATTACCAATATTAAATATTGAATAGTCTAATAGATTGATTGACTGATTGATTAATAATTAAAAAATCTTTTTGTAAAGATTAAATTTTATCTAATCAATCAAACAAGTTAAGTATCTATAGTATTTGTAGATAATAAACACTCTTCTAAAAATAAAAAATTACTTCTTTTTGACTTTATAATTAATGCTTATTTCCCACTTTTGTCAGCTTTCAAATAAAGAAGAATTTATAAGGATCTAATTTGGTCAAGTGAAAAACAGACAAATTGAAAATTAAATTCTATGACTAAATAAATAAATGACTTTAGTAAAGGACGGATCAGAATGCATAGAAATTTTGAAAATGAAGCAAACTTATAAAAAAATTGTTTTTAAGATTAAAAAGATGAAATTTCTTTGTTTGTTTGTTTGTTTGATTGATATTTGTTTCATTCTATTAATAAAAAAAATAAAGTCAAATTCATTCTTATGCTTTTTTATAATGTGATAGAGAAAAACTTATTGAAAAAAAAGAAGGGTTTGTTTGTTTGTTTTTTAGTTTTATTTGATTATTTGATTGCTTTTTGTTTGTAATAATGATGAAGAACTTAAAATAACATTCATAAACTTCTAATTTGATTTGATATTAATATGAAAACTCGCCTAAAATGAAGAGGATGGTAATCTATCAATCAATAAATAAATAAATAAACAATCTATCAAACAAGCAAGCAAGCAAGATAAACTAACAAAGGGAAGGGAAATGATGCCTTTCTATCAAAATATATAATAAGCATTGAATTATCAAAATGAAAAGAATGCAGCTAAAAGATTGTAATAATTAAAAAGAGAGTAAAAAAAAAGTGTTAATAAAAAGCAAGAAACAAGAAAGAAAGAGGGATCTCGTAAATACAGGGAATATTGATCACAAAAGGAAAGAAGAAAAACAAAGAAAACTCACACAAAGAATCCCCTACTAAAATAATAACAAAGGATAAATCAATAGATCAGTTCAATTTGCCAATCCACCCACCCCTATTTCAAATTTACCTTGAAAAGCATGATGAGCGTATAGCAGTCGGTATCTCCCCACAAGTAACAGTCTTCCAAACACTCTCCTAAATCTACAGGTACTCTTTCATCCTTTAAGTCTTTCTATCTAACTACTCCAAAATTCTTTTTGATTAATCTGACACATTTTTATAGAAAAAACAAAGGCATCTCCAAACAAGAAGGTCTCAATCCCAGAACTATTTGGTAATCCTGTAGCCGGCACAAGCAAAAGTAATAAATTCTCATCATTTTTAGGCAAAGATATAGGGATAGATTAGCATTTAGACGATAGCAATAGTTTCAGACAAAATAAAATACTATAGTTTAACCCACTTCATCCTTATTCCAAAATATTAGAATAAAAGGTTAACTAAGATAGTGATAATGGAAAACATACTCCAAAGATAAGCAACAAAATTCAGTAATAGACTGAGAAAAATGGTGTCAAGAAGACATAGGCCTCAACAAAAATATAAGGTAGCTCAAAAGCATAAGCATAGCAATAAAATTAGGGAGGTAATAGCGCTGGTAATGCAGGTTCCACAGCAGCAACAAGTAAATAAAAGAGTTGCTTTAACTAATTTTGCACAAAAGATAAGGGTATTTCAACAGGTTCCTCCCCCTAGTAAGAATCTACTCGCAAGCAGGGAGCCAATGGAATATACAAACTAGTAAAATTAGAGAAAACAGGAGAAAAGGTGACTTTTTGTGACCTCTGCTACTCTCGTTATTAAGAAAAACACTTCTGCTACTACTGTTAGTAGGTCTACTTTGATGAATACAACATTGATGATAAAGAATGGATCTAATGCGATTCCTGCGATAGATGGGTAACATTTTTTATTCAAAGCTACTTCTCCCCCTTTCCACCTTCTCTCTCCTTTCACCTGTTAGTGTTTTTGCATCTTTCATCCAAGCTTATCCTTCATTTAGGCAAAAAGAAAACTTCTTAATTTACCAAAAAAGAAGAAACAAGCCTTAGAAGAGAAGGCTCTGATACACTAATTTTTTTTTTCTTTTTCTTGATAATTTAATAGTTGTTATTAGCCTCTCTAATATTTGAAGAGAATGTTTTTTTTCCCTCTCCTTCTCTAGATGCCTAATTAAATTATTAAATCAATCAAACACTCATTAAATATTTCATTGATTTAGTTAATAGAATCTGGCAATACCAAGCAAAAACTGAAAGCAAAATAATTGAAATTAGCTGAATTCAAATCCATATCGAATGATATTATTAATTTGGTTAATGATTGATAACTTTTTGATAGGCTTTAATCCAATCTTCCTTCAAATCAATTTTTATTATACAAATAAAAATCCAATAGATTATAAAGTAGTTTAATAACCAATCTAATTCACCATCCTAAATCACTCCTGATCAATTTTTTTAACACTCCAAACAATTCTTTTTAATTATTCTTATCTAAATTATTTCTTATTTAAAAAAAAAGTGCCACTTACATTGTGAAGATGAAAAGATAAAAAAAGCATTCATCAATTCATAATCAGAAAACTTTTAATATGATTGCCCAAAATGTAGAAATAAAGAAAACAATCCTTCTTCTTCTACCTCTTCTGCCTAACCAGGTACAAATCCTTCTGCTTCTAGCAAGTAGACATAAGGAAATGCAAAAGCATCAAAGGAAAAGCCATCAGCTCCATAACCAGCTAGTGGCACAAAGATGAAGAAATAAATGAAGAATAAAGATAAAGAAGAAAAAAAACAAGATTAGTAAGAATAGTAATTAGGGATACCAATAAATGGGCATACAAATGGGCAAAGCAATAGTTTAGCTCCTTAATCTCATTCCATTCATTCCTATTCAGTTTAAACTTCAAGAATGGATAATGGCATTTAAAGTAGCATTAAGAAAGGAAATAATGGAATAAGCAGTACAAATAGAGATGCTTTAATACTAAATTGCTAAAATGATTAAGATATCTACTACTCATTCGATAATTTTAAGAGAAAGAAAAATAAAATATTCTAAAATAAAAATCAATAATAATTATATCAACCAGTTTAGCCATTAATACTACTTCCAAACTATACTACTATTGAGGATCTTTTAAAAAGTGCAGGTAAATATATCCTCAATTCCAATTATTTTAGCATTTTCATTTTTTTAAAATTGTATTAGCATTTTTATAATTTAAATTAAAATATCTCTTTAATGAATAATAGGCATTAGTGTTAGCTTAGATGAGAGTTCAATAAAAAGTGATCTTAGTGATCTCAAGAGAATTCTTATGGATTCCTCTGACTCTTCATTTAAAAGCACAAGCTCAAATTAGTTATCAAATGGAATTCATGGCATATAAAATGGTTAAAGCTATAGCATCGCTGTTAATTAAGAATGAAGGAGTAATGAGAAAGCTTTTGAAAGGAAAATTAATCTATCTTGACGTAATTGGCTGATAGATGATTTTCTTTTGAAAAAAATGAAATCCAATCTTTTTTAAAAAATAAAAATAAATTCTAGAATCCTAATAGAGTTAATTAACTAAAAGATTTTTGGCCTACTTTAAAATTTCTTAACCCCTTATTTAAATTATTGAAAAATCTTATTTCTACTTAAATTTCCTGTACATATCTAATTCAATCCACTAATAATAAAAATTAAAAAAAAGCTTTCTAATTGAATCATCATACATACAAACATATCCAACGAACTAATAAAACTTCTAATAATAATCACAACAACAATAAATTCAAAATAAAATTGATAAGGATATCTTATCGTATAAAAGTATAAAGAAAGCTTAGAGTTAATAATAATAAAAGTTAGTTTCTTAATTTAAAAAAATTAATTTATTTATATACTTCCTTCCTCCTCAATTAATAACCAAAAAAGTATAAATAAATGGCATTATAATTAATATCATAACCTACTAATAAATAATTGGAATTTCAAGCATTGCACCCACCACCTAACTAATCTTCAGATCTAAAATAAATTATATTTTTTATTTAAAAATTTTATCAATTACTAGATACTATAAAGATTTAGGCATAATAAATGTTGGTAGGCTGATTGCTTGATTAAAGTATTAAAAATATTTCTATAAATAAATATATTATTTGATTTCTAGTTTGATATAAATTAAATGCTATAGTTTAAAGTATTAATTATTTAATAGTCATATAGTATAGCATCGTCCTTCATTTACTGTTCTTATATGTTATTTATATATATAAATATATTAACTCCTATATTTATCTTTACAAAACTCAATCTTTATATCTTAATCCTATTTCACCTAATCTATCTTTTTCCACTACCTTTTATTCTTTATAAAGCTTTCAAAATAATTCATCCAACCAAATAAACAATTACCTTTATCTTTTAACCTAATTAATTAAACACAACACACTTATGTATAATTTATTTAAATTTCGTTTTTATTTAGATTAATTTATAATTTAAGCCAAATAATTTTTAATTTTTAAATAATTTTTGTTGAATTTTGTTGAACCAAAAAATAAATAATGTGAATAATACCTAGATGCTTTCTTACCTAAAATATATTAGAAAATAGAAGATCTATTTTAAATCTTAAGGTAGAAAGAACCAAATTATATGAAGGATAAATATCTCATATTTAATCAGACATTAAAATAGCTACTTTAACTTTTGATTAAATAAATTTTCTTTATACTAATATCCAAATCTTCTTTATATCTACATAAAAATTAACTGCATTTCTCAACAATTTAAGCATTTTTTTCCTATTAAAAAAATAGAAAAATTCTTACTTCATAACTTTTAATTCTATTTCTTTTCAGAGTATCTTACTAATATTATTTATTTTTCAATTAATGATAATTGAAGCAAATTTAATTATTATAATAAAATTAAAGAAGACGCATTTATTCTAGATAATATAGAAGGATAGAGAATTGGAGAGTAATGAAGAGATTTAAAATAGTAGATTGATTTCCTATTGAAATGTTTGATGAAACTGAAGGGTTATTAAAAAATAGGTAGATGCTATTAAGATTTGCATTATGAATTCTGATAAATATTCTTTTTCCTACATACCTATCTTTGAGTAGAAACTTTATCTTTACCATTTAGAGCTATCAAAACTCGTGAAAGAATTTTAATAACATAATTCTCATAAAATAAATTACATTAAAAGAGATAATTTATAGTAAAACACAAAACAGTAGAGAAAAAAAAAAAATTTAAATCATAATACCAATTGACAATTCCTACTACTACTTATCTAAAAATATAATCAAAAAGTAAAAATGGCTGAGAAACCTTAGCGGGAGTCAAAAGACTTAAAAGAATTTAAAGAATAAAAGGAATTAAAAGAAGCTAAAGAAATAAAGGATAGACACTACTAGCTTAGAAAATGTTGTAAAAATATCTTCGATGATCTCAAAACTCTTGAAGAGTATGAGAAGTAAATGAAGAAAGAAAAGGCTCAAAAGAAGAAGAAAGACAAAAAGTAAGGTGATGAAATTAAGAAGGATGGTGAAGGTAAGCCAGTTGAAGAAGCAGTCGTTGCTGAATAAAATGATGAAGAGGAAATTCCTACCGAAAAAGTTGTTGCTGTTGAAGGTAAAGAAGAATAGAAAGAAGTCAATGACAAAGAAAATGAAAATCCTAACAAGAAAAATAAAGAAGATGATGAGGAAGAGGATGAAGAAGAAGAAGAGCCTCCTGTTGTTGATTGTGATTTACTCTTCATTATGGATTGCACAGGTTCTATGTCCTCTTATATTAATATGTGTAGAACATAACTATTCTTGATTGTTGAGTAGGTCAAGAAATAATTTGCCAAGTCTACCCTTAAAATTGGTTTTGTTGGTTTCAGAGATTTCGGTGATGCCAATCAATTCGAAGTATATTAATTCACAACTGAATACGATAAGCTAAAGAGTTTTATCAACGGTATCTCTGCTACTGGTGGTAATGATACAGCAGAAGATATTGCTGGTGGTTTCGAAAAGGCTTTAGGAATGAGTAATTTTATTAACATTTTATTAGTTAATTTTTTCTTGATTGATATTCGCCAATTTCTTATTATTAACATATATATATTGATAAGAAGTTAGTATAATAATTTTTGGCTGTTTTTTAACCAATCTGATTAATATTAATTTTTTTTTTTTTGGTTTTGTTTGATTGATTTATTGATTGAAATTATTGATAAATTTAAAACTAATTTCAAGGGGATAATATTTCTGATATATTGATTTGACAATCATTAATATTGTTTAATTCAGATTAAGACATAATAATATTACGTATTTTAATTATGCCTTTACACCTGAATGTCTATTCCTCAATTTCTGACGAAATTTCATAATAAACATCCATTAGTTTCATATTTAAATTTTCTATAATTATCATTTTTCTAAAATTAATTTTTTTATTTTTATTCTTAAATAGACTGGACTTGTGATGCTAAGTATGCTATCTTGATTACTGATGCTTATCCTCACGGTAACAAATATTCCAGAAATAATAGTGGTGATAGATATCCCGCTGGTGATCCTGAAGGTAGAATTCCTGAAAATTAAATCATTCAAATGATTAAAAAGGGTATCACTTTCTATGGTCTTGATGTCTCCTCCACTTCTAATTAGATGTATTCTATTTTTAATCAAGTTGTTTTAAGACAAACTGGTAAGAACATGGATCGTATCTCTATGAATAATAACAACAACAATTAAGCAGCTGGTGCTGGTGGCTTGGGTGAGATGCCTGCCTTCGCTAAGGCTATTTCCACTTCAGTTACTGCTACAATCACTTAAACTATTACTGCTAAGACTTTATCTTCTTAGAAGGATGTCTTCAATTCTAAGATTATGAGAATTATTAATAATAACCGTAAGTTTGGTACTAAATTCTCTAAGACTAACATGTCTTCTAAGACTGAAGATGAAGGTCTTGAAGAATACTAAAATTTCCGTGCTCGTTATTATGATTATGATAGTTCTTCTAGCTCCGATTATTCTGACAGTTTCTATGAAGACGATAGCAGTGATGACGAAGTTTATTATAGAATGAGAGGTGATTTCTCAATGGAAAGAGTTAATCCCAGCAATTAACGTGGTAATGCTAACCCAAGAAACAATAGCTTCAATAAAAGAGTAGAATAAGAACATATCATTTAATAAATGAACTCTAGAAGAAATAATTTCATTGAAAAGGAAGATGAAGCCTTCAACTTCAATTTAAATAGATTACAATAATAGAAGCGTGATGATAGAATTGAACTAATGAGAGACATTATTCACGAGGAACCTGAGGAAGAAATTGAAGAGTATGACGATGAAGAATATGTTAAGAGACGTAAATAAAGAGCTATTGCACGTTCTAATGTCTCTGTCAGCACAGCTTGCTCTCTTTCTGATTAAGAATTACTTGATCAACTCGAAAATCCTGATCTTATGAAACCCTCTATCAGAAATGGTATAATTTATGAGGATGCTATTGAAGAAATTGAAGAAACTCTTCCTCCTTTCAAGCACAAAGAAGAAGAATTAGAAAAGAATGTTCATCTTCCAACAAAAGAAAAGAAGAGAGGTATTGAAGATGATACCAAGGAAAGAAGAATTGATCCTTACATTAAGAAGATTAAGGAAGATGATAAGATCAAAGTTTTCTAAAGTATTTGTTATAGTTTCTAAATTGATGACTCTAAGGAAATTAATTGGGAAGAGCCCTAACTTCTCCAAAATCAAATTAAAACTACCCTCACAGTAAACAAGGAGAAGTTCTCTGAAGGTGCTATGAGAGAAGCTTACAAGGCCTCTGATTAAGATTTCGATATTGAACTTGTTGCTAAGCTCCACAAGGAGATAGAATTAAATAGAAAATACAATTTCTTGAAGAACGAACTTACTGCTTTGATTCTTGCTTAATTCTTCTTAACAGAATTCAATCAAAGAATTCTTTTCACCATGGACGAAGCAGAACTTGTAATTATTTTTAAAATAATTTTTATTCTATTTGTTTTACAAAAAATATTTTAAATTCAAACTAAATAAATTATTTTTAATTTAAATAGCCTCCTTAAATTTTAAGATTCGTCGATTGCTATATTTATGAAGTCAAGGAAGAAGGTGAAAGACACTCCTTTTTCTATTCTGTTGAAAACTACATGAAAGGTGATTTCCAAAAGTACAATAATAATGCTGGTTACGTTATTGACGGTGATATGAGAAAGGAATCTCAACTCAGTTAAGCTTTCTCTCACTTTACTTGGTAATTCTCTCAAGGTAATTGTATGGTCGTAGATCTTCAAGGTAGTGAAGATGGTCAATTGACTGATCCTTAAATTCATACTCTTAAGAAAACCAAGAAATTCGGTTAGGGTGATCTTGGTTATGAAGGTATTTTAAGATTCTTCAGAACACATACTTGTACTTCTTTCTGTAAAGGTCTCTAGTTAATTCACCCTAAAAACCACAGAAATATTGCTGATGATTATCAATTTGAAGATTTCCATGGCTTGTAATAACAATAAAGAGAAAAGCAAAAGAAACTTAGATAATAATTCAACTTTGAAGATGACAGTGATAATGAAGAAGATGATTTTGAAGAAGAGGAAGAAGAAATGATTGTTGAAGAAGTTAAGGAAAAGGAAGAAGAGATTCCTGAGTCCAAAAAAGAAACTGTTCCTGAAATAACTGAAGAAGTTGTTAATCCTTCTATTGACCCTAAGACTGCCTCTGAAATTCCTTTAACTAGACTAGAAGAAATTAAATATATCCACGTTGGTGAAGCTGATGAAGGTATCTTTGGTATTGATGAATTCTTTACTTTGAAGGTTGATTAAAAGTTAATCGACTCTTATGTTGCTCCAGATGCTTCAAAGATTGTAATTAAATCTAAAGGTCGTACTGCTCCTAAGGCTGCCAGAATAGTTGATCCTAATGCTGGCGATTACTCCGAACTTAAAAAAGATTGCACAAGATTGATTTGTTCTCTTTGTAAAAAAGTAGGTGAATACAATACTAAGAATCTCCTCTAATCTAAAAAGAAACTAAACTAACTTATTTGCAATAAATGTGAGGAACTCTCTAGTGAAGCTACTAAGATGACATTCGATTGTTAGGTCTGTAAGCTAGACTTCGAAATCTCATCTTATGTTTTAAAAATGAAAAGAATTGATAAGGCTTCTAGATGTGAAAAGTGCTCTCTTTTCTGATAAAAATCTCAAAAGAATATTTATATAAAAAACGATCTTCTCCCATCTTCAGTCTATTAATTTAACTATTATTTTCATAAAATATTATAAATAAATAAATAATTATATTAAAAAATTGAAATTCATTTTAATTTAACTACTTTCATAGAGTAGCTATTTATTCTTTTAACTTCATAATTTATAGTGTATATGAATTCTATCTTTTATAAATCGATTGATCTATCTTATTATCTTATTATTCATTCATCTATAAGTTCATTCTCCTACTTAACATTTATTTTCAACTAACTCATTTTTTAAAATACCAGCTTTTTTTTCTTATCATTTATTTATATCATCAAATAAAAATAATTATACAAATTTACAGGTAATAGTTACCTTAAATTAGGAGTTTATGCTAGCTATTAAATATTTTTAAAAAAGTTAAATCTTTAAATTTTATAATAATATAATTTTAAATTAAGGAATATTAAATTTGAATTGTTATAATAGAAGAATCACAGTTAATAATTTTATTAAACTAAAATAATAATGATATTACTTAGTAGAATAAATTATATTTAAGTTCAACATAATTAATGAAGAGAATATGATCTATATATTTGATATAATATATCTATTCATATAAGTTGCATCCTTCCTTCTATTTAATATAAATTATTTACTTTAATTAATTTATTATTTTTCCAATATTTATTAATAAATACAATTTAATAGGAATTAAGTAAAAAAGTAGTGAGCATAAATTTTCATAATGCCTCCTAAAAATAAGAAAGAACTTGAAGCTGAAGCTTAGCGTTTAGCAGAGGAATAAAGAATACGTGAAGAAGAAGAGAGAAAAAGAAAAGAAGAAGAAAAAAAGAAATATGAAGTTAAAACATTAGATACTGGGTTAGAATGTGTATTCACTGATTATTATGTAACTGAATGCTTTGAAAATAGTGATGATCCTCGATAATTTACTAAGGATTTTCTTTCCAGCTATTACTTTAGAGATAATAATTACACTTAAAACTTCAGATAAATAGATTGGAGCACTCTCATAGAATATACATTATACAATCTCAATTTTGCTAAGAATGAACTTGGTTTGACAAATCAATAAGCTAAAATATTTATAAATATTATGCTTGATGTTTTACGTCTTAATGATCTTAAATATACAACTTTCACCTTACCTAAAGGAAGAAATGATAAAGGAGAAGAAGTAGAGCTTGATGAAAAGGAGAGAGAAAAATTTATATCTTCTAAGGTTAGATAATAAGGATAGAAAACAAAGCAAAAAGATTTTGAACACTTAAAAAAATTATTACTCAATCATAGTATTGATTAACCACCAAATAAGCTGAAATTTTTCTCTCCTGATCAATTATAATAAATGTTTACATATGCTAACAACAGCTATTTTGCTCATTATAATCTTTATTCTTATATTCAGAGAAAAGAATAGCGTTAAGTGGATATTTTCTAAACTGTTTATGTAGATTAAATGGTAGATATTCCCCCCTTAGAATAAGGTCTCTTTGTTCCTATAGATAAAAAAGACGAAGAATAAATAGAAAGAGAAAGAAGATTATTATTATAGTAATAAATAGAAGAAGAGAAAGCACTTGAAGAATAAAGAAGAAGATAAGCACTCGAGGGATAATAAGAAGAAGAGGAAGAACCTTTGGATCCAATTGCATTAGAGATTATTAGGGAAAAAGTGAAAGAAACAGAGTAATTAATGTAATAATAACTAATAGATAGATAGAATGCACTTAATGAAAAGTTATAAGATTTAGAGAAGCCAAAAAAACCTGTTAAAAAATGAGTATGAATATTGAAAAGAAATAAAAGATTGACTGATTGATTGATGTATTTGTATTTTGAATGATTGTAATAGTATTAATCAATTATTTTATTTTAATTACAATTAATTTAATTCAAATTCTATTTTAATTTATTCTCTTTATATTTTTATTTAATTCAAAGCATAATATTTTATGATAGTTATCCTTTATTTATACAAACAAATAGGTTTTATAAATTAATTGGAAAATATAATTTAAAATAATACTCAATTACTTACTTACTACCTACCTACCTACCAAAAAATGTAGATTTATTTTAAAATCTATCATAAATTATTAAGATTTATTAAATATTTAGAAGATTCTTGTAACATTGATTGATATTTAGTAATTGAAATTTCTTTTGTTAATCACATGCGGTAGTAGTATTTAATTAACTCAGATTTATAATAATAAAATAAATGGTATTGGTTGGATATATTAGCTAGTGATATCTTTTAATTATTGTAATTCAGATTTTTTTGTTTGCTTTTTTGAATTTTAAATAAATGAATATCATCCTCTAAATTATTTAATTTTCTGCAAATTGCACAAAGAAAATATAAATCAAATAACTTCATATATATTTTGTCTTATCCTTATTCTTAATAATAATAGTAACAAATTGAATTTTTGAAATTTTCATTGTAAAAGAGTGATTATAATATTTGTAAATATTCACTAACCATACTCTTAATAGTGGCAAAGATATTCAATATGAAAGTTAATTTAAATAAATCATTAACTAATTAAAGTACCAGTTCTACTATTAAAAGTTTCAATAATGTTGGTAATAATCATCTTCTTTTTATTATATTTATTACTTTTACTATTCAAAGGATTTTTATTTAAATATTTCAAAAATATCTTAAGATTGGAGTATTGTTGAGAAGATCATTAAAAGCTCTAAAGAAAAATTTGAAAAAGAAAAAGCATTTAATGTAGAAGGAGAGTTAAATCTAATGAGAATTCTAGCCTCATATAGCAATATATTGGATTAAAATGGTAAATTCAATTATATATTTTATAAAAGTTAGCAGATAAATGTAGGAGTTAATTTTTAAAATTTCATTATAATAAGATATAAATCCTAATCAGGACACTGATTATTATAATTTCTTTCTAGCTGTATCTAAATACATGTAGGCTAATGGATTGAAAGATTGGATGGAAGGATCTGCTATTATATTATAGAATTCTAAAACCATAAATACATCATTTAGCTATGATCAAAAATCTCACATTTATGATAGCAAAAATCCTTTATTAGGGTAATAAATTAATTCAAGAGGCTAGTTATCAAAATAATATTAAGGGGATAATTCTTTTTCTGATAAGATGAATCACGATGATACTTACAATTAAAATGAAAGTAATACTTTCTTATACAATAATTAAAGAAGAAGTTTTGATGGAATGCAGATGGCAGATAACAATTTTAATATCTAGAATAGAATGAATAAATAAATCAATACATAAAAGGGACATTTAAACAAAAGTGGTGTAATGGGTTAACCTAACGAAACAATAAGCAGAGAAGACAGAAAGAAATAAAGGACAAATGCAAAGAGGAGCTTGATTCAAACAATAAATAATAATTTAGAATCAATAGAAAATAAATTAGTAGATATCGAAGAGTCATAAAATCATATTACAAGAATGAATATGAGTGATTTAGATTTATCTAACATATCTCATAGTAATATGAATAACACTACTTTAGTTAGCTGCCATAATCTCAATCATTTCAACTCCCTGAAATATGTAAACCAAACAAAGAATGAACTCAAGACTCAACTTGGATTTGATAATTCATTTTTAGATTAGGCACTCAATCAAACAACTCAAGACTAAACGAATACTTCTCACTGGCAACACAATACCTAATATATAAGTATTAAAGAATAAGAATAAGAGGATGAAGAAGATGAAGAGATATTTAAGAAGCAAAATAATAATGACACTGAAGTTTAAATTACTAATAAGATAGATGATGATAATGAAAATGAATATGAATAGCTGAATTAAGAGAGAAGGAGAGTGGAAGTTTTATAAAAGGATCATTATTAAAATAATACAAGCAACCAATTCCATAATACATCTTATGACAATGAGTACACAATAATACCATAATAAGACACATCAATTAGTTATGAAAAGCTATTTTCTAATTAAACACTTTAAACTACACCTGGAATTCCTACTAATTCTTTTAATAGTAAGTTTTCTAAAAACATCTACTCCTAGGGAGATGGCTATCTAAATAAATCAATAGCAAATTAAATAAATAATTCAAGTTCAACTGGTGTAGATTCTTCTCATTTAGGAATAAGCCAGGCAGGAGGCCCACATTTGAAATAGAAATTAATATAACAGAATTTTTAGGGCAGTTTTTTCTAAAATAATTCTAATTCTAATACATCATCGAAAATTAATTTATCTTCTCATTTAGATAAATTTAGTAAATTAAATAATTCTATGAACACTAGTCTTACAAATTTAAATAAATCAAATCCACAAAATAGACTTACTCAAACAACAACAGATCTAATCGATTATGTAAAAAATAACTGTAAGGATTAGTTTTAAAATAGTACTTTAAAAGGAACTTCTTCTGTTATTTCTTTTAATCCATAAAAATCGTAGTTACTCGCCAGCTTTGAGAAACAATTCTCACAATTTAATAGGCGTCCAAGCCACGAATCTGATTTATCACACACCCTAGGAAAAAGCGAATTAAATCAATATTCTATGAATTAACCTATTCTTCTTTAGAGCAAGCAAAAGCATAATGTGAGTTTTGGAGAGAACTCCATAGTTTCATTAGATGAAAATGAATAGAACTTTAAATTAAAATCACAGTCTTTTATTAGATGGGTGTAATATGTTAATAATAGAAGATAATTAAGGTAAATTGATTATATTTCAATAAAAAATAATTCATTTATCTATTAATTTATTAGATGGGAAAAAGAAGAGCAAATTAGAAAACTTATTCTTGCTCTCGATTATTATTAGAGTATGACATAGCAAAAAGTTCTTGTTTTGCTAAAAGGATATAATATGTTAATGAAAGAGAGGAGAAGAAAAGAAAATGTAATCATTTAAAAATCCTAAAAGAATATAAAATAGAAATACCTATAGCTTTATCTTCTAAATGTTTGTAATCACCACTCATTTATTCAAATAAATTTTTTAATAGATTTTTTAATATAATAGAAATATCATAGTTAAATGCTAAGTAAGAACAGAAGGCTATAAAATTTTCTATAATAAATACTAAAAGGAGATACCTTAATTTATTGAGATAATATAAAAACTTACAAAAACTTAAGAAATAATCTAATCCTAAAAGATAAGTCTTTAACAGAATCTTTATTGAATTTATTCTAATGCTAGTACTTGAAAAAACAACAATGGATGCATATGATAAAAAGGAGTTTTGGTTGAGAATTAAGAGTTTCTAAAGCGAAAAAGCTTGTAATATTCTCTAAAAATATTAAAAGTAATCACACATTACTGAAAAAGGAATAGAAGATTTATTGAAGCCTCACCTTGAATGGCTAAGGTTAGATGCTAAATAAAGGATATTTTAATCTTTTGTTGATTATAAAAAGTTTATGGAGGATACTTAATAATTTAGAAGCTGTAGAATTAAATTCTACATTTTTTAAACTTGGAAGAATAGGTTTATAAAGAAAAGGGAATAAGAAGCAGTAATATAATAGCATTTCAATTTTAAATACACAAAATTTTTAGAAAAAGTAATTTAGAGTTGGAAGGATATTGCTTCCAAGAATACTTTGATAAAGTAAAGATATAAATACCTTAAAATTTAATCTAAATTTAATTTATTAGAGAAATACTTTGCTAGATGGTATGATAAGTATGATTACTATATTTAAAATAAAGAAGAGATTATAAAAGGATCTTAATTTAATGGCTATTTAACTACTAAGAGAGGATTTTAAGCTTTAATCGAATTTGTCAAGTTATCAAAGCAAAAGAAAGAATATTATCAATTTGCCTTTACTCATTACTCTATTGTATTGAGTAAGAAAGTTTTTAGAGCTTATGAAATTTATAGAGAGCGTAAAGAAAATTATTATAAAGTTGTTAATTCTGTTGAAGACTATGCTAGCTCTAATTCATTGAAGAAGTTCTTTAAAAGTTGGAAAAAATATACAATTCAAGAAAAGATGGTAAATAATGCAATCAGATAAAGGCTTTACACAAAAGTATTTTAAGCTTTATAGATCTATTAAAATAGAATGCTAACTTTGAATAATTCAGTGGACGATTTAATTGAAAAGAAATAAATATCTTTTCTTAAGAAAGGATTTTAAGGACTAATCAATAACTATTTGCTTTCTTAAGAAGCTATTTAATAAGCTTTCACTCATTATTATTTGAAAAAAATGAATAAATCTTTCTAAGAGCTCCTTAAATATAAGGTAATTTTATTCTAAAACTCTATTAAAATGATAAAAAATAATATTTAAAATAAATTGTTTAGGTAAGAAAGTAAAGAAAGTACGTTAATCTTGTAGAATATTAAAGGAATAAATAATAATAGTTCCAATAAAATGTATTTATAGAATGGAAAATTAGATCCTAAGTTAAGTAGAGGAGAAGAATAACAAATAAGATAGCTGTGAACAATTTTATTCATAATCTCTTTAAGAAAATGATTTAAATTTTGAGAATAAATGTTTAAAGAAACTAAATTAAAGAGCAAGTAAAGCAATATATCAATCAATAAAATAAGAAGAGAATTTTTATGAATTGGAGAGAATCCTATATTATTAAAAAGTGTTAAACTCATTATTCTAAGAAATTGTTATCATCTATAATTTCTTCTTGGAAATAATTTATTGAAGAGAAAAGAGAGAATCTAATCAAGAGAAGAGAAGCTAATCTTCTTTATCAAGCAAAGCTTATGAAAATAGCTAAACTGTTTATTGGTTGCCTATAGATGAACAGAGATAAGTCAGTTTACAAATCAGAAGCATTATTTAGAGTTAATTAAATTCATTAGTAAAAGATTAAAAGAAATTGCTTTTTAGCTCTGAAAAATGTTATTTAGAAAAGAAAATTAAATTAATAAAAGTTTGCAAATATATTTAATAATCATATAAAATTAAAATTAAAAAATATTATGGATCATTGGAGTTCAATGGTAAGCAGAAATGGTTAAAAATATCTTGCTGTTACAAAAATACTTGAGTAAATTTAATATAATAATAAGGTTATTTTAGTTAATTTTATATATTTTTAAAGAATTAATAGAATTAGTAGAATAAAGTAATCGTTTGAGGTATGGTAACACTATATAAAGCATATGCAATATGAAGATGCTCTCAATTAAAAGTCTTTAAGTTTAAGAGATTACTTACTCGTTAAAAGGTTTTATAGAGCTATTAAAAAAAGATCAATAGAAAGAAAAAATGAATCTGAAATGAACAAAGCAGCAGAATACTTTTATAAGAGGTTTACATTTTATAGATTTGTAAATGGATTTTATAATAGCATTGAAGAGAAAAAGCAGAAATAAATAGCAGTAAGACATTATGCAGATAAGGTAACATATTAATTTTAATTTTTTTTAAATCATAATTAATTCAATAATTAATAAGTTTACTATTTTAAAAAAAGATTTAACATTAAAGCTTCTATTTTTGGAAAAAGTTCACTTAAGAGAAGTATGAAAGATAATTTTATAAAATAATGAGTTCTAATAAAAGAGATAATTTACTTGATAATAGTATAAATAATTATGTTAGTGAAGATTAGTAGTAGTAGTTGTAGTAGTAGAATTTTTATGGAACAAATGAATTAGCTCTCAATAGTTTAAACACAAATAATAATAGTAATTCCTGTAACCAATCTCAACAGCTTCACTTTAACAATTTAATTTCAAATAATAATAGCACTCTTTTTAATAATAAAGATTCTAATTTCAATATTTCTAATAACCCAAGCAATATCTTTAAGAATTCTGCTACTAAAAAATCTGTTTCTTTCTAAAAAACTTTATAAGATGATCTTTTAACTAATAACCTTAATTATACAGGAGTCTAAGAAGATCTTTCAAAATATTAATCTGATGGTACAGATGAATATTAAAGTAATTGATCTCTAACCATTATGATATGTATATATACTCTTTTTATCTTAAACAAAAATCTGTAATATTTAAGCTTTAATTATTAATTTTTTTGTTATTTATTAAGTTAGAAATCATTAAAATTTCCATATAATTTATACCATTAAATTAATTTATAATATTCTTTGTTTACATTCTATAAGTAGCTCATTTGAAAAGATAAGATAACTATCTAATAATAATTAGTTAGTCTACGCTAAATAATCATAATATTCATTCCTATACAAAATTTTTAATACTGCTAAAGAAATTTTAATTCATAATTAAAAGTAAATATGAATAATATCAGTGAGAATGGATGGGTGATAGATAGGATAGTTTTTGAAGATAATTACAAAGGAGTTAATTTCTCTAAATTCTATAAATTAAAATTGATTATATTTTTATTAAATTAAATGATGCTTCCAGCTTGAAATTTATAACTTTAACTAATCATATCTTAAATTAATAATAATCCTTACATAGGCAGTAGTGAGTGATTCGAATAAGTTTGTTTTACTTATAAACAAATCAAGTTAATATATAATACACTAAATAATTACCTCAAAAACTAAATAATTTATAGAAAGAATTATATTGATCTTATTTAAAAATGTCAGAAGAGTAGTCATAAAAGATAACTTATAGTCCATAAGGAGGTTCCTAAGGGGGTAAATAGGCAACTATAAAGCTTAAAAATTAAATGAAAAGCCAGCATTTTACATGATTCTATAATTTTATTAGGTTTTGGTTAAAGTTCTTAATCGCCAGTATAATATGATTGGGTTGACATGGTCAGATAATAAAACTCTAGACTTGTTGAGAATGAAGATAGATAGAAGTAGTTACAAAAAGTTAGAAGATAGAAGTATAGGTATAATATTAGAATCTTCATAAAAATAAGCTCTTAATTTGCTTTTATTTATCCATCAATTCCTAAATCCATTTTGATAATTAATTATAGAGAGATACTAGAATAGGAGATAAATGAAAGAGAAGTTAAGAAAAATTATACTAAAGAGGCAAAAAAGTAGGAGCATGAAGAAATTGAGAAAAACCTATAAGTAAAATATATTTTATTAGCTTACGGATACATTTAAAACCAATTAGATGATATAATATTTTCTTAATGGATAACTAGATAATAGATAAGTATGACCAAGAGAAAAAGAATTAAAAAAAGCTAATTGAAAGATAGATACAGGAGCAAAATAAGTAGTTAATTAGTGAAAAAAAGCAGGCAGAGGTAATACAAAATATTTGAAGATAAATAATAAATAATTTTAATCTCATTAAAAACTGGAAAGATATTTATTATAACTCCTTTAAACCTGCCGATATCTAAATTATAATTTATATTAATATAAAATAAATTAGAAGGAATCTAAGAATCGTTCAATAGAGTAAACCCTCAACTCTTATACAATAAATAACTTAAATATGTAAAAATAAATTGATGATGAAAACCAACTAAAAATTTAAAGGCAAAGAGAGTTTCTAAATTCACTTGAAAACCAAAAGAAAGTAACATTAAAATTAAACTGAATTGCTTAAATAAAATAATAAATATCCTTTTAATTAGCAAAACTAAGACCTAAAGAGTGTTCAAAGAATAAGTATTGCATAAGACGAGTAAAACTATTTGAACCATCTCTCAGGAGAAGAATAATAGAGAATAAATGTAAAATTATAGGAATATATATCAAGGTTAATGATTTTTTTAGGAAAGAGATAGGATAAAATATAGTTATTAATCTGAAAAGCCAACAGTATTCTAACAAATAGACTAAGCATATAAAGAAAAGGAATAAAAAATGCAAAATTTTGAACATTAGTATGTTAATGATGGTCTTTAGCAATAATTATAAAGAGAGAGATAGATGCAAGACTTAATGAAATAGGGGAAGAAATAACTTTAATCATAAGTAAATTAGATAGTTGGTAATTAGCTTGAATAGAAGAAGCTAGTCTAAGTTTATCAGAATAACAATAAAAATGAAGAAAGAAACCTAATTGATTAAAATTTTATAAACTACAAGAGTGTAGAATAGCAGAGAAAGCAAGATTAACGAGAGTTGTACTAGAGATAGAATTATATAAACTAGCAGCAAGTAAGCAAATATAACTAAAATGAATTTTATTAGAATTATCAAAAGTAATAACTAAAGGGATAGTTAAAGGAGAGATAAAGACACATGAATGAAAATGAGATAAAAATCAACTTAGATAAATACCCTGTAAAAATAAAATTTTATTATGTTTGTTGAACTATCTTATCCCTTTATTTCTATTTATATAAAAAAGGAAACCCCTATAAATCTACCAAATAGTAGTAGCACTATATTCGGACCTGGAAAGATTGGTTAGTTTGGTGGTTAAACAAAAGCAAATCATATTTATTTGGGAGATTATGTATCATACGATAGATAAAAGTAACTCTAATATGTCGATATGGATTTATTAGAAAAAATGCCAGCTCAATAAGAATAGTATAAGAGAACTGTTTAAAATTAATCTTTGGCTTCTATACCCTAAGATCCAAGTTTTTCTTAATTCCCTTAATCTCAATCTCCTGATTAATAATCTAAACAATAAGAGATTTCTCATAGATCTAACAATAAGTATGATTTGTATCTTTAGTAGACTAAATTCCCTAGAAATAACGCATTCACAAATAATAAATCCCCTCCTTTGTTTATATCGACATCTCCTTAAAATCAAATTGAAAATAGATTAAAGTAATATGAGAATGGATAATAATAATTTACCTAACCTTATAATTATCCATAATAATTTAGACATCAAAGCTCGCCTTAAGCGCTGGATTAATAGAATCTTTAGTACAAGCAATAGCAATTAGATTATTAATAAATCAATTAAAATATTCCTCATTAAAAGCCTCAACAAGAAAATATGTATTATCCTTAATAATAAATCTAATAAAACTCTCAAGTAAATAATAAACCAATTGTGCCTTTATCAGGTGTATCCAATACAATAAATTTAGAAAATAACCAAAAATAGCAATAGCAATAAAACAATAGAAGTTCTTAACATTAAATCTAAGTCTAGAACTAAAAAGATTAAAGATCTTAATAAAATCCTATTTATGATTAAGTATAAAATGCACCTTAATAGAATTAATAAGTGGTTTCACCTAATAAATTTTATGATAAATTTAATTACAATATATAAACCAATAACTCCTAAAACATTCCTCCTCCTGCAATGTAAGCTCCATTTAAATCCGTGGCTTAAGTACCAATAGGTAATATGAGCATTGAGTAATATCCAAAAAGGGCAAATAAAGAATTTAATATAAAATCTGTCTAATATAATAATACAAATGTAGATCCAAATCCTTAACCCTCTAATCAAAGACTACCAACTGAAAATCAAATCAGAGTCTATAGGAGTCCTTAAAATATTCAAAATTTTAATAATAATCAACAAAATTATAACATCCCATAAATGAATAGATATTAAAGTTAATCAAATTAATCGTTGAATGGAAATACAGTTAATAACAATAGCAATTATAGAGTAGGAGTTAACTCGAATATGAGCAATAGTATGAACTTCATCGAAAGTAGATCAAATATTTTATCAGCTTAAAAATAAGATTATAATCAAATTAGATAAAATAATGCAAATTGGGCTTAGCGGGGATTTAATATTATCACAGGTGGCAATTGATTTAGAGTAAAATAATATTATTTTATTAATACATAATTGCATATAAATGTTAGTTATTTCTCCATCTATTTATTTATTGTTTATTAAAGTGTAATTATAAATAAATTTCATGAATCAATAAATAAATAAATCAATAGTTTAAATTAAATTAATTAATATCTAATCATTAAATTTGATATCATTCAAACACTTACTAATAGTCTGAAAGAAAATGAATAATATACAAAAATAAATAGATAATGAAGTTTGCGAGCTTCATAAATAATAAATAGAATTTATTTGTGGCGTTAATGAGTGGCATTGCGAAGGCTTGTGTGTTGAATGCATTCCTTCTCATACTTAAAAACACAATTCTAACAAACTCCCAATAAATGTATAAAAAATTGAAACCATAAAATAAGATTGTTAATTACGAGTTGATTAATATGTATAAAATTTGATAAAAACTAAGACTGATTTTAGAGAATTAGTTAGTAAATATCCGATTGATGATTAAAATATGATAAGTTTAAAAAAATGGAGGTAGTAAATAATTAGTTATGTGAATGAGGCATTTGATAAGTTTGAGAATGAATATTCAGTCATTTATAATAAAATATACAATCAATAAAAAAATCTTTTTGATCAAATTTTTGAAATTATTCAAAAAGAGGAAGACGATTTTAAACCACTCCTTGGATCTATTGCAAATATTAAATAAATTAGAATGACATTTAAAAAGAATTTTGATGACAAACATAAAGATATCTTAGAAAGGATTGCATAGGTTGAAAAAATGGTAGTTACAGAATAATTGAATTTCTCTGATGATAACATGAGTAAATTAAAAAACCTATTACCATAACTGGTAATAACAATTGAGGCTTAGAATTAATAAAAGATGAAGGAAGTATAACAACAAAAAAGAAAATAAATAAATTCAGAGAAATAGCACCTTTGCCCTGACTGTGGAACTTAAATGAACTATGTAAGTGATTTTAAGAAGCATTTAGTTTGCCCTGAATGTATTAAAATTAAAAGACCAAACATTTTACCACATAACAAATTTGGAAGCATATCTACCAAAACATCTAAAAAATAATGATACTCCCTTATAAATATTTTAAAATATGTTTGTAAATTTAGAAAATAATAAAACTGATGAATAATTTGATTTTACAATTTAAAGGTATTATTAAAGGATAATAAATCATAAACATAGAAATTTACAAAAAGCTAAAAACTCAAATTAAAGTATTTTATAATAGTATAATAAGTAAGTTAGTTTTTTTTGTTTTATTGATTATTTGTTTGTTTGTTTTATTGTTTGTTTGTCACTTGTTGTTAGTTACTTTATTAGTAATTACCTGACAAATCATTATATTATTTTATATTAGGTTGATGAATATCTTGATCAATTTTACAGTTATTAGACTAATATTTGTTATTGAGCTATCTATTATAATTCTTTTAAAAAATAAATTTAGAATAAAATAAATTATAATAAAAATTCTATTTACTAGGATGAGATTTGTCAGTAGTAAACAACTTACATCTTTCAAAAATAGAGTTAGCTTTATCAAAATCTTTTCTAATCATTTCTATTTATCCCAAATGTAAATAGGCGTCAAGCACTGATAAATTTAAAAAAACATATTAATAGATGATTAAAATAATATTCTTAATTTACTTAAATCTAGGTTATCTTCTAATATTAAAAATTAATGGAATAATTTTTAAGCCTCGTTCAAATTATTAAGTTCTAGATTTAGGAAAGCAAGTTCTGAAAGGATTTAGGATTATAATTTATCATTTTTAACAGCATTTTTTTTGGAGAATTATCCAAGCATCCATTCAAGATTCTCCTTAAATACTTGAACACTTTCTCCTCTTTTATATTCAGTCTTAGCAATTTTGAAATTAGTATCAAGGGCTGTTAATAGAATATTTTAATTTTTAATTATATGTGAATCTATGTATAGTAAATTACTTTATGAAGCATCTAAAGGGTAGTATTTTTATTAAAGCTTAAGAGCTTCTTCATATAAAGCTTAGGCAAGTTAATATTTTTCTTAAAGTACGTAAAGATCAGCCAATGTTTTTTAATAGTAAATGACATCTTCATGTTAGGGTCCTTTTCCTTAAATAACACATTGAAGAGCTTTTTCACAGTAAAACTAAGCTTCAAAATTTCTTCCTTGCATAATAAGATGTTTTCCAATAAAATCAATACATTGATAAACTATTTTCAAAAATAAATTTCAATTTAATTTCAAAATTTATTTAAATTTTCTTACAGTCTTAATGACTGGATCCTCTAAGAACTTCAGCAAGCTATAAAGCTCTTTGAGCATATTGAAAAGACCTGAAATATTCTTTCTTTTTCCACAACTTTTAGCTGATTTAGTAATACTCAGAGATTGCTGTTATTATAATATAACAAGGTTTTCAATAAATTAAAAAGATTTAATTTAATACTTTCTGGAACATCAATAGCATTAGTTTTGTGCTCTTAAATAACAATTGAATCAAGTTCTTTAGAAACTTCTGAGAATGTTTCAAGGGATTATAAAATAAGTCTCTTCTTCAAAGCAATCTTATCTTTAAATATATGAAAAGAATTAAAATTCAATCAAAACTTAAGTTAAATGATTTACAATCGATAGATGTTAATGAAACACTTTCCATTATGATTTAACCAAAAATATTTAAGGCCTCTTGTCTCAATCCCATCTTTTCAAGGATTTAAGCTTTCACTCTTAATGCTTCCATCTCTATAATTATATAAGTAAATAGATTAATTTTATTATTGAATAAATAGTAATTATGCTTTACATAATTCGTTGTCGCTTTAGTAATTAATCAAGCTCAGTGATTTTTCTGAGAATTCAAGAGCCTTCTTTAAGTCTGAACAGGTTTAGGCAACTTTATTGAGTAGACTTATTTCTATTGATATTACAAAGTAGATTCAAAAATGTATTATTACTAAAGTTGAAAAGTTAATACCTTCTTAATTGCTTCTTTAAGATAGTTTATAGAATTCCTCTAGAGCTAGGGAATAATGATTGAATGATTGATTGATTTTGTTCATCTTTAAAAATGCATCAGCCATGAACTTATGAGAATTAAATACTATTATATTGTTAAAAAAAGATTGTAAAAAAATATATATGAAGACAAAAGTAATATGTTTTTAACAAGATTGCAATAATATATTTACTTTATTTAGAATCAGTAGAATTAGGGTTCTAAAGGTATTATTAATAGTAAGAGATAGCATTTGAGTAATGTCCAACGCTTTGAGCGATTTGAGCTTATTAGAGTAACTCTAAATAATATTAGTAATAAAAGGCATTATTAGAATTGAGTATAGTTAGTAAAATGAATGAATTTTAGTTTAAGATTTTTGTATGGAAATTAATTGGATAGTTTACAAGAGTTGTATCTGAGAATCTTAGAAGTAAGGGATTTAGATAAAATATTAAGGCAGTATTTAGAAATCATTTTAAAAATAATAGGTATTGAGATGGTAGTTGATTTAGTATCAAAGTAGAAATAAGACTTTAATTTTTTTGTTTTTTATTTTCTTTTTAAAAGAATGTTGATATTTTTAATTGAATAATTAATTATATTTAAGTACATCATTGGATTTCCCACTTAAATTATCAATAAATAGATTACAGATCATCCATACTATAAGAAAATTGTTACGATGATTATTTAATTAGATGAGTAGAAATTAAAATTTGATTACGCAATAGACTAAATTGTTAAAGAATTCTAAATTTAGTAACAAATTATTTAATTTTTCTATTTATAGATCATTTTTTGTAATTGATTTTTATATACTTTAAATCATGAGAGACTTATACGTAATTTTCTAAACTTTACCCTCTAAATTATTATATCCTGCTATTTTTAGCAAGTCTTTTAAAATCTTAAAATATCATGTTTTTATAATTTTATCCACCAATAAATCAAATAAGTAACATAAATTGAATGTACAAAAATATCACAGATTAAATTTCATTCAACAATGCTTATTAAATCTAAACATGATTATTACCAATTAATAATCTTTAAATATTATGGTTGATATTGCAATTTTAAATTACATTTGAAACAATCATAAAAAAAGGATAATAATTAGAGATTTTACTATCATATTTTTAAGAATAGTTAATAGTATACACTCTATTCTTAAAAATTAACCATTGAAGTACTATATCCTCATTTATTTTAAAATAACACTAATCATAATACACCTACCTGCTTGACAAATTTTTGGATTACCTTCTTTGATAGTCATTTTATAAGAACTGTGAAAAATTAATTAATTTTCTCTCCAAACATAATAAATTGATTATCTTAATTAATAATGCATCATTTAAATACATATTTTAATTTATCGATTAATCTTTACTACATCATTTCAATTAAGGTTCTTCCTTAATCGAATTCATTAGGTAAAAGTGTATCATAAATTTTTTAATTTGAAGAATGTGAGTAAATCAAACAAATCAATACACATTTGACTGCCGAGTATTCAATAATTAGTTTTGTCTTCTTTTATAAGCTGTGGAACCTTAATTATAATTTGGATGGAAATCAGACAAATAAATAATTTAAAAACTTATAGGATAAAATAATAAAGTTTATTTAAGAAAACCCATTTTTTACATTAGGATTATTCTATATATTAATATATTTAGAATTAAATTAAAAATTTGTATAATTTATGTAGATTTCTAGCATTTCTATTAAATTCAAATTTGATTCTAAAGAATTTATTCATATAATAATTTGTCTATTAATAGAAGAAATTGGAAAATTAAGAAACATCTTTAATTTGAAAGAATTGATTAAATGATTCATTGATTGATTGATTGATCGATATAGAAGATTTTAGATAAATAATATTTAATTAATCTTATTAAAATTAAACTTAGTATATAACATATAGTAGTAAATAGGTAAATTATTTAAGTTATTTATCAGAAGTGACATCATCACCATACCATCATCTTTATACAGTAATTAAAAAAACTAATATCAGTTTTATCTTAAACTGTCTTATATTTTCTATTGTTATTGAGCTGCATTCTAATATTCTGTTATAATATTATTTTATAATTTAAAATATTTAGAAATTTCAAAAGATCTTTACTAATGCTTTTAGGATGAGATATTCTCTTTTTACAATCTTCATAAATCTCCAAAGATTTTTAATAGTTTTTCCTCATCATTTCTATATAGCCCAGATTTAGCTTTGCTTCTACATCTATTTTCAAATTAAGAAATAAATTAACATTAAAAATTAAGTAAAATAATTTAATTATTTTACACAAGTCTTCATTATCCTATTAAGAAAGGTAATCAACAAGCAGCTTCTCGCCTTCTTCATAATCTTTTTCTGAAATATTAACAAGAGCCTATTCATAAATCACTTATAATTTAAACTATTAGCTTTTTTAATCACCTGAAGACACCTTAACTTAAGAAAGAATCCATTTTAGGTCTTCCTTTATTTGATTTTTATTAACTCCTTGCTTCTACTAGATAAGATTTAATCTTAAAATAGTGTCAAGAGCTAATTATTATTAATAATAAAAAATTAAAATTGTATTTCTATGTATGTATTCATTTATTTTACTTTCAACACAATATAAGGGATTATGCTTTTATTAAATTTAGAGAGCTTCATTATATATTTCTTAGGCCATTTTTAATTTTCCTTACAAAGAATACATATAAGCAAGTTATTTCTAGAAATGGACAACTATAAATAAAATTTTAAAAATATAATTCCTTTTATTAAATATTTATCTTTACCATCTTCATGGAATGGTCCTTTATCTTAAACAACACACTTAAGAGCTCTTTCAAAATAAAACTGAGCTTCAAATAATCTCCCTTAAGCTAATAAATGTTAGCCAACAAAGTCTAAACACTAGTAGACTATTTATTAGGGTAAACAAAATATTTTTTATGGATTAAATTTATTTATTTCAATATCTTTACATTCTTTGTGAGTAGTTCCTCTATATACTTCAGCTAGTTAAAGAGCTCTTTATATGTATGTGAAGGATCTATTAAATTATTTTGTATCCCAAAGCTTTTTGCTGATCAAATAGTAGTCATTAATTGCTATTGAATTTAAAAGATTATTATCGATTCAATTTTTGGGGATTCAAAAAATTCGTTTTTTATAAAAATCTGTATCCTAATAAACTTAAATTACATTAGATAAAATCATTAGCATTTCTATTAAATTCTTCTATTACTATGTCATCTAATTCTCTTAACACTTCACTATTAGTTTCAAGGGATTTATTGATCATTTAAAATTTTTTCCCTTCTTCAAAAAGTCTTTTTACTAAGTAATTCATTTTAAGTAATAAGTTTTTTATCGAAAGATAAAATATTGAAATATTTTACACTACTCCTATTAGAAAGCATTATCCATATATTATAAGTAATGGTTCTTTTAGTTCTCATAAGATCTCACATTTTGAGGAATCTAATAAGAAGTATTCAAATCTTTATTTTTAAACATTTATTAACATTTTTAATTTCATAAATTATTATGTACATGAGTAATTCTTAAGCATAAAGCATTATAGGCTTTTAATAACAGTTTTTAATCCAGTGTGCATTTTCATTGCTTTTATTCCAAGTAGAAATACTACTGCTATTCTGAAATTATTGATAAATTGTAATTTTTTTAAAATTAATACATTATAATATTTTTGAAAATGATTGAATTATTTGAAATGGATTTTTAGAATACTCATCAGAAATGAGTTGTATTTCTTGTTATAACATTGGTGTTGGTTTTAAAGTTAGATTCTTAGTATTATTACGTAATGATCAACGTATTTCAATTAATTAATTAATAAGCTTTCAACTTCAAGCAGGTATCTAAAATTATTCAATAGTTCATAAAAATATAATATATCTAATTATTTTCTATGATAATTTTTTCAGGATATTGAGATTATGATTAGAATTAATGACCAAAATTCTAAGTTATATAAAAAATTAATTTTTATGCCATATCTGCTGTTTCAAGTCTTAAGATTATACGTTTTGTAAAATCATTAAAAAAAATAATAATTAAATTATTGAAGTAAGATATTTAAATCAACTTACGTATCAAAAGTCGTAATGTAAAAAAGAAAAGAAAGAAGAAAATTAATACTTTAAAAAAAATTTAAGTTGCGAAACTCTGAGGTACTATTACATCACATATAATACTATTTATAATCAATGTTAAAATAAAATTAAAATGTAATTAAGTGAGGCAAATTAATCACTTAAGAAGTAATTTACTAGTAGAGTAGAGTGAAGAATTCTTGATTTTATTGATAAATAAAAAAATAGGTATCCATAATTATGATAAAGAAAGTTGTATAAAAGAATAAAATAAATAAGGTGTAGAAAAATAAATAGCTTTAATTTTTTCTTTTCTAAAAAATAAAATGGAATATATTAAGATTAAACAAAGAGTAATTATCTATAATTTTCTTTTATTTAATTTTATATAAAAAAGACATTTCTTTAATAATAAGAATTTGTGGATAATAAAATAGTCTAAAAATAAACAAACAAACAAACAAGCAGAGCAAGCAAGCAAGCAATCAATCAATCAAGCAAAGGCTATTAATTAACTCAAAATCGTAATTTATTTCTAGTCATTTACTATAAAGGTAATACAAAATATTTCTTTTATATTCTAATATTTAGATTATTTCTAAACTTATTATAATTCTAAAAAATAAATAAATAAATTGGAATTATTATTATCATTATAGATCTATTATCATATTCATCTAATAAAGGCATTAAAATGAGGCAAGAATGTAAACTTTTAAGATGAGAGAGTGACAAATTAGTATTTAATTAGATTTTTAATTATTGGAATTATTGTTTTGTTTACAATCTCATTTTTAATTAATCTGATCATAAATTGTAGGATCAAACTATTTTATTAAAGATTCTTATTTTGCCATCAATATGACAAGAAATCAGTTTCTCTCTTTCAATATCTTAAATGATATGTGTGACACCATTATCTATACCAGAGACTTTAAATTTTCTATTCTCATCATCTTTTAGAATCCAAATGTGCATGCTTCCTTCATCCTTTTATCCTCCACTCCAAAGTCCTACAGCTAATTTGATAATATCTCCCTTTTAATCTATAATATTATCATTTCTTAAGCTTGCCTACAATGTATTATCATCATCTGTATTATTGCCTGCATCTTAAATATGTTATATTTAATTACTTACAATTGATTTATCTACATTTTAATCTATTCTTTTATTAGATTACTATTATTATATAAATTTATTTTCACTTTATAAATCATAAGAGTATTGTTTTCCTTATTTAGTTAAACGAACAGGAGTATGATATCTAGATTTCTTGGAAGGAGTATTTCTAATTAAATCTTTATAAGTATTTTATGAATTTTCAAAATTATCTTATTCTAATTTCTCTTCAGAATTTATATTAGAGATATAGTTATCTCTTCCACTATAAGAATTCCTTCTTACCGATTAAGTTAAATTTTTTTAAAAAGGAATCATTTTATCTTATACTGGAATTGATAGGGTTTAGCTTTAATGCCTAGCCTATTAATCAGCTGATAATTCATTTTCTTTATCTATTAAATAATCTTAAACAAAGCAAACAGTATAAACATCCATATCTTCTTTTAGAAGCTTTAAAAGTTCAAAACCAACAGAACTCCAAATTTTAACAGTAGCGTCTCTAGATGCTGTTGCAATTAATTAGTTTTATCTATTATACACAATTTATTAAATTACATTATCATGAGCTTCAATAACCCTAACAGGGTCTCTTTATTTTTAATATAATTCCCATACATTTATATTTGTTCCATCTGCACTTAAAAAGTTATTAAACTCTAACTCAACTAAACAGTTTACTACATGGTTTTATTCAAAACTTTATACTGAAGAAAAAATTATTCATCGAGTTTATCTTTAAAATCAATGTTTACTTTAATTTAAAGCTTGTATACTCCATATCCTTATCAAATTATCATAACCACCAGAAAGTAAAATTCCATGCTAAGAAAGAAAACAAACACTTTTAATACCTTCCGCATGTCCTTTTAGAGTTGCATAGTTATTCCACTTTTATTAAGATATTATATAAAGACTTATTTATTAAATATTGAGTTACATTTTTTTCAGAATTATTCCTTTTCCAAAGCTTAATAGTTTTATCGTTGGAGCAACTAGCTAGAATTCCTAACTTAGGAAAATAATCCAGCTGATTAACTTCTTTCTCATGGCCCTCTAGCTCGCATGTTTGACGTCCTGTCGCAAGATCCCAAATTTTAATCTATTTAATAGAGTTTAATTATAATGTTTGTTTTAACGGATAGCTTTCTAAAAAATAAAAATTTGAGTATCTTTATCAATGATTTACTGTTTTTTCTTAACTAGCACTAGCAATATTATTTTATCCTAGACTGACAATATCTTTAATCGCTTATTAGTGAACTTTCCACATTCCTGTACGATATGGATTGATTATATTCTAATATTTATATATGGAAAGAGAATACAAAAAGCTGATAAGTTTGAAAGTAAATTAACCTTAGAATTTGATCTATTCTAGTTCTCATTCATACCCTTTTATACTTCTATTTACTATTATTTAGGGCTATTCTGAGGCGAAGGCATATTTTATTTCTCAGTTATTATTGATTAGAAAAATTCTGATACAGTAAGCCTTATCTTCTTTAAATGTGTCTTAAGATGATCATATAAAAATTTATTACCCATTTCTAATTACTCATTACTTGCTAATTCTTTTTCGTTCTAAATAACTCCTAAATCTGCTAAGCTTCCCTTTCTTTCTTGAAACGCTTTCATCTCCTTGTATTATTTTTAAGCATTCCCATTTTTAAGAGAAATATTTGCATTATTGTCATTAGAAAAAAGAGTTGTTAATTAAATAGTAGGAGTTCCGCTTCCTGCATTTGGAGAAGGGCTTGGACCTCCTTGAAGAGATTAATTATTAAATTAAGACTAAGAAGAATATTAATTATTCTAATTCATATAATATATATACTTATCAGTTAATTTTTATAATATTGCCTTTGCTGTTTATGGATTTTATATTATACGACAATCTATCATATCTATAAGTTTACTGGGATCATTAGTGTGTTCTGCAGTATTTTAATAATCCAAATGGGCAGTTATTTATATATTATTTGCCTTCCAACTCGGGAGAGGAGTGAGATGCTTATTTTATTAAAAAACCAGATTTTCTGGAATATATTTACTGAATAATTCATTAAGTTTCTCTTCATATTTAAATATTTATTCCTAGAGAGCCTTTTAAAATTTTTACAGATTTTCAATAATTTAGATATAAATGAGCTTCTTTTAGTAAGAATCTTTTAAATCTTCCTAGCTTACATGCCTATTTAAATATTTCCCTTTATCTGTGAACTCTCTTTAAAGTTATCTCATGCTATCTAAGAATACTCTATAGCTCATAATTTCGTGTCCTTGATGAAGAGATTTAGTACAAATGTGACATATTCCTCCTTTTCTATTGCAATTTCTATCAACACAAATTGATGTAAGAGGTTAGTTTTCATGCCCTAAAATATCGCAAATATAATATTTCTATAATAAGGCCTTTCCCTTAGGAGACATCGAACTACCATATCTTAGCTTTGTCTTCATTTCGATGAAATATACCACTGTTTATTTTAAAATAATAGATGTAAAAGGTTCTGTTTAGATTGACACTTATCTATTAGTTTTGAAGTAACTGTGGTAAATATAAATATCTAAAATTAATAACTATATTTATTGGTTATTTTGGTAAGTATTCTTCGTATTACTAATTTCTATTAAAATCTTTTTGATAAAGAAATCTAAAGAGCATTTGATAAATAATAATTCATTTATTCTTATGATTAATTTAAGAATACTAGAATAGTATCAACCCTTTTTTTTACTTTAATCTATTCTTCTTTAAAATAATTCTATTGAAACTGCCAAAAATATTACATAATAATAATTAAATTATTTAAATATTTTTAAATTAGCAATCCTTTTAAAGAATGAATAAGAAGTGAATAATCTTTTAATTAAATCGAAGGTTGGTTAATCAGTTTGATTAATAAGGTGAATTATTATTTCTTTGTTTGTTTAATTGATAAGATTCTGTTGAGAGTTATTTAGGATTAAGAATTAAATTATTATAGCTGTTAATTACTTTTTAAATTAAGAATTTGTGAATAACTTCTAAAATATCAAATTTCATAAATTTACAATATTTCACAAAATTTATTTGTTTTTTTTAAGCAATTGGAAACGAACTGTTCATATTACTCAATAAAAGCAATTTCATACAAGAGTTGAAAAAGAAAAAAAACATTTTAAGTTCTATAAGTATAAAATGATTGCAGATACTTCATCTCTCTCTATCTAGCAATATTAAAAGCAGATAAACTAGCAATAGAAGGATTAAAAGAAATAAGATACAGGTAAATAAATTGCATCAACAATCAATGATCATTAATTTCTATATTTATTACTAATTTAGAGATTTATGTATGGGGAAGTAAGCAATTATTTTAGATCTGATTTCTTTAAAGCTTTAATATCAATGAATTAATTTATAGCTGATAAATATGGGCAATTAGGACTAGGCCATAAACATTAAGGAAAGAATTACACAATTCCAAAGATTTGTTGTTATAATCTTGTTATTAGGACAGTTTCTTGTGGTGAAGAACATTCAGCCTTTATTACTTGTAAAAATGATACAATTTTGACGAAAATTAATAATTATTTGTTTTTACTTACAAGAGAGAGGACACATTTACACAATAGGAAGCAATCAAGATGGAAAATTAGGTGTTTCTACCAAATCTATCCAATCCTCCTCAACTCCATGTTTAGTAGAAGATTTATCAAAAATAAAATGTTTGAGTATTAGTTGTGGTTAATCTCACACTGTAGCTGTAATGTAAAATGGAGAAGTCTATGGTTGGGGTGATTGTACATATGGTTAGTTAGGCAATGGCAGCTAAGAAGCTCGCTATGCACCAACTAGAGTAGTTTCTGAAAATAATGAATTTATACAAGTAAACAAATACGAAATAATCATATAATACCTAGATTTTGATTGATTAAAATCAATTCAACTGACATAAAAAGAGAAAGTAATTATTAAATTTATTATTTAGGTATAATGTGGATCAAGGCATACATTATTGCTTGATTTGAAGAAAAGAGTATATGCTTGTGGGAGTAATGAGAATGGATAATTAGGGTTAAAAAATTCAAAAACTGAACTCCTCATTAAGAGAATAGAAATGAAGGGAATAGTAGAAGCTGCTTGTGGTTAATTTCATTCTCTTTTACTTGATGAGTTTGGAAGAGTTTATTCATCAGGGGCAAACTCCTTAGGATAACTTGGCTTAGGTTCTAAAAATAATTAGTATGAATTTTAATAAATAGTCAGCTTTGAAGGAGAATAAATAGTAAAGATAGCTGCAGGAAGCCACAGCGCAGCTTTGAATAAAAAAGGAGAAATCTATCTTTGGGGTGCTGGAGTATTTGGTGAGTATTTACTACCTACTAGAATTCACAGACATTCAACAGGGTAGGTTATAGCTTACCACATAATTTATTGTTAAATTGCTTTCTTTAAAAAATAGAACATCTTTTTCTGATATATCAGTTGGTAATTTCTTTGCATCTGCAGTAGATATTAATGGGATAGTTTGGACTTGGGGAGCTAATTCAAATGGTGAATTAGGTTTGGGTGATTATGAACCCAAGTCATAACCTTAAATTCTGTAAGCACTAAAAGGAAGGCATGTTTAAAAAGCTTGTTGCGGAGGAGGTAATATTATTTAATATTAAGAAGAGATTCAATTTATGTAATTGTATTTTTTAAATTAAAACAGGTTTTGCAATGGCTTTGGGATATAAAAAACCAAAAGAAAACAAACAGCCATAAGACTCAAATGATAAGACTATAGATAAAACAATTGATAAGAGTATTTTAGAAAAAAGTCTTATTGATAAGAGTAACTATTATTCAATACAATCATAACAATTATTAAAGAATGATGATTTCAGATAGAAGCATTTGTAAGAATAAAACAATCCAATGAAGAATTACTCAACGATCAGTAATTATAATTCTACTAAACCTACTCTTAATCAAAATTATTCTATGGTTGTTGAGAGAACTGCTCCTAGATTAAAAGAAATGTCTCATTCTCCACTTTAAAAATCATTTCATTTTGAGAAGAAACCATCACACACAACTACTTCTAAAAAACTTCATAAACAGGTAAAATTAATTTAATTTATTTTAATTATTCCTTTAATTGAGAATTATTTATTTTTCATTTAGGATATATCTCCTTCTTGTTCTAGTTCAAAAATCTTAAAGGAAAATAATAGCTCTTTAGTTTTAGATAAAAAGAGAAAGTAATCAACTGAACGTTTATGTCATATATATAAGGATAACTTAACATTGGAAAGTAAAAAGAATAATTAAATATCCTCGTCTATTGAGTAAAGATATCCATCAACTAGCAAGCAAAGAAAGAAATCTTCAACTATTTCTACTACAGCTTCAATTAATCCAAAGATAAATAAAAATGAGTATAATAAAGAGAATTACGTTGATGAGCCAGTTTCTTCAAAAAGAATTTCTAAAAAATCATTGCATTCTACCTTATAAATTGATGATGTAAAAATTTTTTAAGAATATTTAGCTAATAGACTAAGTAAACATTTTAAATATTTAGGATTAAATAGAAAGATTTAATAGGAAGATAAACGAACTAGAAAAGAAATTAGCAAAGGAAACAACAGAAAAGAAAGGCTTAAAAGCTGAGTTAGTAATATTAAAAGAGAGTTTAGATGAAATATAATATGGAAGAGAAGGTTTGAACTCTATAAATGAAACTATGTAAAGTTAGTACACCAAACTCTATAACTTATAAAATGATTACGATAATCTTCTCATAAAGTACTCGGAAAGGGAGTAATAATTAGAAAATACCGAAGATGAAGTCTAAAAATATAAAGAACAGATAAGTTAAGTAATTAAAGAGTTATCTCATGCCAAAGAAGAAACAATTAGGAAAGAGAAGGAAATATTTTAATTAAAAGATGAAATTATTCTTTTAACGGATGATAAAAGAAATAGTAGAAATTTTTAGAACCAGCAACTAGAAAGTCTGGTTAAGTAATTACAAATAGAAATGTCAGATTGTAAAGCTTAGAATTCCTCTTATAAAAATATATCAGATACCTATAGATAGGAAATAGAATCATTACGTAGAGCTATAGAAAGCTAAAAGTAATTAAATTTAAATTGAATTGCATTTAATAAATTTTAATTATTTATATTAAAGAGAAACAGGAGAAATTGAAAAAAGATAGAAAGAAGAAGTATACAGATAGAATGAATTGTTAAGAAAAGAAGTTGAATCATATAGATCAAGGCTTGATGATTCTCACAGAGAGACAGAAGAATATATTAATGAATTAAGAAGAATCAAAAAGGAAAAAGAGTAAGAGAATATCAATTATCTATAAATGGAGGATACTATAAGAGAGCTTGATCATGAAAGAAAGAAAGTGATGATCGAAAGAAATCAATTAGAAAAAGATTTAATGGTTATAAGAGAAAAAATGTAAGAAACAGAAAGATAGGAATTGATAGCAGAAAAGAAGATTGAAGAGTTAGCTTAAATAAAATAGTCCTATGAATTTGACAATGAATAATTGAAACACGATTTAAAAGTAAATTAAAGTTCATTTTTTAAATTGATATAAAACTTAGAAATATTAATTAAATTTTAAAAATTAAAGTTAAAATATAATGAATTGAATAACTTAAATGAGAGGGTAGGAGTTCTTGCTTAGAAATTATAAGAGATGGAAGAAAAAAATACTTAATTAACTGTTCTTCTCAATTAAGAAATTGACAAGTAAGCTATGTAATTTAAATAAAGTATGGATAGTCGATCTGAATTATTAAACTCTACAGGGAAAAAACCTATTTCCACTACAGATTTAATCTTGAATAATTAGTTTAGTCACTCTAGTAAGAAATCTGTAGGAAAACCAGAAACAGATAATATTATTATCAAGTCTTTAGTTTATTCTGATTAAAAATAATTTGAAGATCCTAGAAATGAATACTAAAAATCAGCCAATCGCTAAAGATCAAAATCAATTGATACGAGTTTTAACATTTCATAAAAAACTGGATCACATAATAAAAATAATTAAAATCTAAATTTTAATAATACCAACAATCTATCTGGTTTTATTCAAACTCAACCTTTTGATACAGTTCTAAGAAATTCTCATAAGTCATTTGATAATTTGCATAATCTTAGCAATTACTCAGGTGATTAGTTACCTACTTTCAGTGAATATGATTTTTCTAACACAAAAACAAAAGATCCTTAATACAACTCAGCTTAGAAATCCCAAAATAAAAGTATTGATAGATATAGTTTTACTCCAGAATAAATACAGAAAAATCATATTTATGTGTAAAATAAAATTTTTATTACTGATTCTATTATATTAATTTTTACTTTTTAAATTATAGCCAAGAAAATTATGAATAAAAGAACTAATAGCCAACTAGTTAGTATAAAGTAAGAAGTGCCTCAGCTTAAAAGCTGCTTAATTTAATTGAAAGAACAGGTGACTAAGTAAGATAAAATAGTACTTCACCTATTAAAAAAACTCCTGAAAAGAGTGTCACATTTTCATAAAATAAATATGCTTCACATAATGGCACTTCTCCCTTTAATGAATAATAAGCAAACTCTAAGAGCAACAAAAAATTATAATTAGAGTAAAATTCAATTCTCACACTATTATATTTATTTTTATGATTATTATAATTAAACTTACAGATAAATCTAAGAAGAGAAACCTCCTGAAGAATCTTATTAATCTAAAGACTTACTAGAATTAACTAATGTCCGCTAAAGGTTAGCTGAAATGAGAAAAACAAAAGACATGGTATTTTCTCGTATGATGGACTTTGATTAGAAGATAAAAAAATTTACTGAGCAATAAGAAAAGATATTGTAAAAGAAATGATAATCTCCTTTGAAAAGAATGTTATTGATGTAAATAATGAAAATGTATATAATCAACCAATTAATCTAAAAATAAGAATAGTATTGCTTAATAATTAAAATATATAAATAAAGATAATAATAATAATAATTAAAATTGAAATGGGTGTAATTAATCTTATTTATGTCTGACTATAAATAATTTATAATAGAAATGTTTATTTAATTTCTCCTTTCAAAATATTTTTATTGCCTTAATAATGAGTGGTGATGTTAAAGAACAAATAAAAGAAAGAAAATATCTAAAATTTAATCTAATTGATTAATAGAAGAAATGTAACTAACTATCTAAAAATAGAGCTACCAATTAATATTGTTTTCAAAGAGATTTATTTATTTACTTTATTCATTCAAATAAATTCAATTTTTTGAATAAAATTCTAGTTTAAAAACTAAAAAGCATAGTTTAATAAAGATTAATATAACATGGATTAATTCTTGATTTTCTTACTTCAAAGCTTAAAAATATAATTGCTATTTCAAAAATATAATTTGATTATTATTTATATAACCTTTAAATTTTAGACTTTGAGATAAATATATTATTAATTGCAAATGTTTCTAGTGGTAAATTTAATTTTATCATTAATCAATCGCCTTCTTAGTATATTACTTATATTTTCTAATTAGACACTTTCTTTACATATAAGCAAATTATTCCCTCCTTATTATATTCAATCTTTAAAGGGATGGAGTTAGATAGGTAGGTAGGTAACCTAAAAACAGAAGGTAATTTACAATATCTAGGACTGTATGATTTTTAGAGCTTAATTAATTTATTTCAAAATTAGATTATCTTTATCTTATCTTTCTTCCTCGCAATAATGTATGTTTTGTTTATTTTTAGTTATTTTATTAATTAATTTCTTCTTCTTCTTTTATAATATTTGGTTTGGCTATCACTTTAAAACTTTAGGAGCAGTGAGTGAAAATTTACATATATAATTTATATAAGTTGATAAAAATTAGTATCAAAAATCTTAAATTAAAAAAGTCACAATATTTATAAACAGAAAGAAAAGAAATAAAAATGAATACAGACGAATACGTAGACTAATATGACTGTAAATAATTATTTTGATTTTAAAGGTTTATTGGAAATTCTACTACAAACTATGGAGCATTATTACATAAATAACCCATTGCTCAAATCATAGCTAACAATTTGTTATTATCAAATATTATAGAGATGAGTTAAAACAAAAACATGAGTGGCTATTATGATAATAATGGATACCCCATGTAGAACTAGTAATAAATGGATTAGAATTACCAAAATCCTCAAGGTGATAAATAAGAAGGTGGAGATCTATTAAAAATTAACAACGTAAACAATTCATTCATTTTATTACCTCTAGCTTAATCTCCTTATTTGATGATGAAGGGAATAAATCACAGTGAAACAAATAAAGGATGAATTGCCTAAATAAATAAATTTTATCACATTTAATAAGTCTAATTTATATTAAAACTAAAAAATTAGACTCAAATTTTGATTCGTAGATAGGAAAATACTGTTGATTTGAAGCTTTTTGTTGGCTAACTCCCTAAAACTTGGTATAATCTTATAGAATACTCATTTGAGTATATATTTTGGACTAATTCTAATTCTTATTCTTTAAAATAGGGAAAAGGAACATGTTAAGGAATTCTTTACAAAGTTTGGTAGAATCTATGAAGTCTAAATTATTAGAGATAATAAGGGATAACACAAGGGATGTGCTTTTGTTAAATTCGCTTCTATGACTGATGCTGAAAAAGCTATTGAGGCTGTAAAGAACACTACCTTCCCTGGAGTAATTAAAATACAATAGAATAACTTCAGCTTGATTATTTTAATCTAGATAAACCTATAAAATTAAAATGCATTAATAATTTTCTCCTTTATAAATTATTAAAATTAGATGAAGAATAATGTAGAAATTAAATGGGCTGACAATGAAGAAGAAAGATTAGGTGTCAACCAAGATTCTGACCATAAATTATTTATTGGTTCCCTTCCTAAGTCTTGCACTGAAGTAATACTATTCATTCTTAACTTATAAGGAATAGAATTATAATAACTTTTACTCTATAGTAAAATATTAAAGATATCTTTGAATTTTTTGGTGAAATTGAAGAATTGCATTTAATGAAGGATAACTAATAGAATACTCGTCAAGCTTTCTTGAAGTTCAAGCAAAAAGAAAAGGCTCATCTTGCCATTAGAAATTTAAACTCTCAAGTTTATATTAATGATGCCGAAAACCCTATTGAAGTCAGATTCGCTAAGAAATACGTTAAGCAAGAAAAACCAGTACGTAAATTTATTTTAATTCTATTATTTTTATTTAGTTTGAGTGGTCTTACTGGATTTATAGTAAGAGGGCGGGTCTAAGTTGAGAAAATATATAAGAAATATCAAAAAAAGTAAGTCAGATTTTAGTTTTGGGAAGAAGTAATTTGATAAAAGAATCAACCTCGAAAATGAGAGGATAATAATTATGAATTGTAGGGCATAATAACACAACAGACAAAATACAGTAACGACTAATTTATACAACGAAAGAAAAGAAATCTATTGAGTGGACAAGAGAAAAGAGTAAGTAACTGATGAAAAGACGACGAATGAAAGCAAAAGCAATTATGATATGATTACCAATCCCAGTAATAAGAATAATAATAGTAATAATAATAAAAATGAGAAGTAGAAGAAGAACGAAAATAAAATTTAATAAATTAAATATTATTATGAACGTAGTCTACATAAACCAATAGTTAGTATTTGATCGCATGTATCCAATCCATTAAATAAATGTTGTAGTTATTGTTGTTGTTGTAAAATAAAAATAGTAATAAATTATGTTGTTGTTATTGATGTTCCATCTTGTAATAATTACTTACTAACTTACTTACTTACTGGATAAAACTATCATACTCTTACTAACATGAACCTACATCTATAAATATATATTTATTACATAAAAACCAATACAATACTTGGATTGCTTAACAAATAAATTATCATTCCTACCTACCTACCTACTTATATCAACCAATAATTAATTACTATTGTAAAAAATTACTAATAGATAACATACCTTTTCTAATGATAAATCCATAAAACATTCAAAACTAAATAAAAATATCTCTTAAACCACTTTCAAATCAATTGATATTAATTTGATATTTAAAAAAAAGAATCCTACACCTGCTCCCAAGCCTGATCCTGCTCCTGCTCCTCAGTAAATTAGTGTAATATTTTTAAATATCTAATTTAAAATAATATATTAAACTTTTTTTCTCTAAAAATAACAGTGGTAAAAGGTTTACTTCAAATATTACACTGAAGAAAATGAACCTTACTACTTCCATCCTCTCCTTAATACCAGCTCCTTTGATAAACCTGGTCCTGGTAGCTTGATTTTAGATATCGATGGAAATCAAGATTATATCGATAATAATCCAAGACCAACAAGAAATGAGCCAGTAGTTATTAATGACAGAAAAGACGTTTGTAATTATTTTAAATATATTTAATCATTCAAATATTAATTATTATTTTATTAAAATAAATAGATGGTAAATTCTTGTTAACTTTGATTAAAACCCTCACCTAAATTAAACTTCTCATTTTTAACAGATTTTTAAAATATAGACGGTAAGAAGCATGGTCCTCCTGGAGCTAACCTCTTTATTTTCCACTTACCCAATGACTACAGAGACTCTGACTTGGAAAAACTTTTCTCTGAATTTGGTGAGGTTATCTCTGCCAGAGTAAACACTAGACCTGATGGTACAAGCAAAGGTTTTGGTAAATAAAAATTAATTTAATAAAATGACTTTTATATTAATGATCTTTGAAAAAATAATAGGATTTATTAGTTATAATCATCCTTCCTAAGCTGATGCAGCAATTGCTGGTTTGAATGGTTTATAGATTAAAAGTAATATTATAATAATATCTTTTCTACAATAATAGACTAATCAATACTTTTTAATTAAATATAAGATAAGAGACTTAAAGTAGAAATTAAGAAAGAAGGTATGGATAATAATGGAAATATGAAATAATAAAACACTGGGTCTTTAAATCAAACATCTTTCCATCCTTTCTGATAGAGGAGATTGATCCGATCCATTCATCCATCACAAGCAAGCAAGCAAGCAACAAGCAAACAAGGAAGATATCTATTTAAAATAGTTATCTTTAAAATTAAATATTTAAATTTCAAAGTAAACTTAAATAATTAAAAAACAAACAAAATGTATTTGTCAACTAATCATATCAGTTATTATTATTATTATTATTATTATTATGTATCTATCATTATTATTTTATGCTTATTCATTGCATCCTATCTTTTTTCATTTATTTTTTCTTTCTTGTCCTGTATATATTTTTCTTTTTTCAATTTTCTCAAATCAAAATTCAAATTATATTCTTTTTTTTCATAATTCTAATTTAAAGAAACTTATATATATTTCTTAGTTTTTAAACTAGTTTTAGTATATTTTTTAAAATAATAAATTTATGTAAAAAATGGATAAAGAATAATATTTTAAAGTTAAACAACACAAATCAACAAATCAAGAACATTTGATAACAAAGTAAATAATAATAGTAATATAAATGGAATGGTAATAATTAGTTTTATTGGTAGTCTTTTAGATAGATAGGTTATCTTTGATGATTAGAGTATAGATTTTGAAATTTGTAAAAAGATTATAGAATAAACAATCTGTTAGATTTCTACTTTTTTTAAATATTATTTCTTTAGAATATATCCTGAATTTAAATAAAAAATTAATAATTCTATTTATTTAAATTTTCTCATTAATTTAAATTTTACCTTCCTCTTCTTCACTCAACATAAAATTTACATGATTATTAGCAAGTTCTCTATGAGTTCTTGAATAGGCTTAGGCAATGCCAACAGAACATAGTACCACAAAAAGCCTATCCTCCGTGATCACATTTATTCTAAGATTTCATATTTTCTTAGCAGCCATGAGTTCCATATTAACAGCAAATCATGACACTGCACCCAGAATGTTTTTCTATTGTGTTTCTGCATCCTGGGCATTTCTTGGTGTTTTATAGGATATAAAAATCACTGCTAGCTCTTTCATTTACTTCTAACTCTTGATTATATTCTTCACAAGTGAATGAAAAGTGGAAAGGTATTCTATGTTTAAAACACAATTCTATTTTGCATTCATTACAACAATAATACCCTTGCAAATCTTCATAGTTATCTACAAATTAACCGTTTCCACAACCTTTTGGATTTGAACACCACCTGAATTCTTGTTACTGTTCTAAGAATCCCTTTAGTTCAAGTGTTTCTTGAATTAGTTTATACTTTGGATCAAGCAAAGAAGATAATCTTTCTGAATCTAAGTATTGGGAGCATCCATTATAAGGACATTTTATATTTTTAACTTATCCTTTCTAATTAATTTATTATTGGAAATACTCTTTTATGCAAGTATCACATATTTATTTTTTATGTGTACAAAATTTACTAGGATTGTTTACAATAATTATTTCCAATAAGCACACATTACATCTTGTTTTCTAAGCTTATTATTAGATTTAAACTATCTCATTACCAGTTTAACCTACTGCTTAAGCCTGATTAGTAATAAATCTTGTATTGACTTATCTATTATGATTCTATTAATATTTAGGAGGTTAGAAATTTAAATTGGGAGATTAGTTCACCTTACTTATCACTTATTAATGTACTTGTTAATTTTATGTCAAACGTTAAATTTTTTATTAGTGAGGGATGTGCTATGAAGGTTAAGGTATTAAATTTTAATTCTTATTAAGTTGATAGGGTACAGAAAGATTACGAGAATAAGGATTTTATCCTTCATTCAACTTCTTGTATGTTTATTTTTGATTTTATTAAGACATTTAAAATATGTTTTTTGACTATTAAACAGAAAAAATAATTTATAAATTTATTATAAAAGATAGATAGCTTCTAATATTTAAAATTTGATTAGAAATAATTTATAAGGGCAATTCAAATAGTTTTGAAGGATAGATAGTATGTTAAAAAGTTTATTCAATAAGATTAATTTGAATAAAAAGTTAAAGGAGGGGGATCTATTAATTAAGCATTAAACACTTAATTAATAGAATATAAAAAATATCTAAATGGATAATATTAGTTTTTTTTTGTTATGAAAAATTATAATAATTATAACAAAGAAAAGAGAGCGAGCATTATTAATAAAATAAAAAAATTAATTAATTTTACAAGTAGTAAAAAAGCTGAAATCTCTTAATAGAAAGGCTGACATATACAAAGGAAATCTCCAAATAAATATACTTCATCATTTTGTGATCATTGTTTTGCTTTTAAATATCGTTATTTCATGAGTAATTTTATGATTTATGACTCTCACTTAATTTAGCAAAATATTTGAAAAATTCTTGGCATAGAGAAGATTTGATTGACATCCTCCTTAGGAATTATTGTTGCGTGTCATTCACTACATGATATTAATCCACATCATTTATTCATTTCATGATATCTTCAAATCTTCTCTCACTACTCAGCTAATTAGTATTACGATTTTCTCAGCGTATATATAATGAGAATACTTTTACATACATGCAACCCGATTTATGAACATAATAATAAATTAATCATCCATCTCAATCAATCTAACATTCCTTTTCTATTATTTGTACATATCTTAGATTCAAGTACCAGTAGTAAATCAAACAAAATGGGAGGTCAGTAATACTACAATCCAGATAAGCATTATAAAAATTAAGATTAGGATGATTCTAATTCCTCAATGGAGAGATAATCAAGGAGCGGCTCTAAATATGTGCGAATTTACTTATATGAAAAATTACATGATCATATATGTGTTAATTGGAACTGTTTAATTTGAAAAAATTAATGAAGAAATCCAAATGATTGATATAATTCTTCATAATTATTATCAATGATTTGAACTTCAAATACATATATGAATGTGCATGCATCAATCTATTTTTATATTCACATCTTTTTCTTTAACAATAGAGAAGAAAATAAGTAGAAATTAAGCTATTTGTTGGTCAAATCCCTAAAACTTGGTATGAATTCTCCTTTTATTATATTTTTCTATTATATATTTTCATCAAGAATGAATAGTTAGTTGGGTGATGAATTAAAAAAGCTCTAACTAAAACTCTTTTATCGATACAATTCTTCTAGTTATAATACACCACAAACATTGATATTATTTTGATTTTAATTTATTTAATTTAAGATTTAAAAACAATTTCATTATTGATAGACACATCTTAGGAAAATTTGTTATCATTTAATTAATATTATTTACTTAAGTAGCAAGTAGCATAGCAATTCACTTAATTTCTTAACTCGTGAAAAAGTTAAATTAAAATATGTCTGTCAGTGCTATATTTTCACTTAGAATTTGCAATTGTGATAAATCTACCAACCAATCAACCCACCCACCCACCTAATCACCCAATAACATCATTTTTATTTGTAATTTGTTTGTAACTAATTTCTTTCATTTATACTTGACTTAAGGGAGGAGAGTGATTTGAAATCATTTTTTGAGAAGTATGGTGAAGTTGTGAAAGTTTAAGTAATCAGAGATAAAAATAATTAGCACAAAGGATGTGCTTTTGTCGTTTTTGCCTCTATTTTATGCGCCAATATTGCTATAGAAGCTCTCAAAGCAACAAAATTGCCAGGAGTATATTTTTTATTGTTTTTATATATAAAAATACTTACATTGATCTTTTCTTTTATAATAATTGTTAAAGGAAATATATGGTAAATTCCTTTAGGCTTTTATTAATTATTTTAATGTTTATTGTTTATCCACAATATATTTACTTACTTACTTTCTATTAAGCTTTTTTATATGAACCAACCATTGTTTTATTGTTCTTCTTTTCAAGTTTAACTTTTTGTTTTATTTCTTTTAAAGATGTAAAACCCCATTCAAGTTAAGTGGGCTGATAATGAACCTGATAGACTAGGGATCAGATAAGATTAAGATTACGTTCTTTATGTTGCTCATATCCCTAAAAATGCAACTGAGGTGAGCAATTAATATTAATTAAATTTTTAATTTAATATTCAATTAGTTAGCAACTAATTACTTGTTAAAACACCTTTGGAATTTATTAATTTATTTTTATTCTATCATATTAGTCAGATATAAGAAATGTTTTTGAAAATTATGGAAATGTAAAAGAAGTAGATATTCCTAAAGATTAAGCAGGTTATAGTAGAGGTTATGTGTTTGTAAAGTATGAAAATATTGAATAGGCTATACTTTCTAAATAAGCTCTCCATGAAAAGTAAGTATTAAATAATCAAACTTAGCCTCTAGTTGTAAAGTTCTATGATCCTAAAAAGAAACAAACATCTGGACCAACACAATAAAATTAACCTAATTTAGGAGGAAGTAATAGTATCAGTTAAGGTTAATCTATTGGTAATACTCCCAATAAAACTGGTGGCTCTTAAAGTAACAATTAAGGATATAATAATAACAATCTTCAAGGATCAAATCATCATAATAGTAGAGATTATAATGGATAATAGGGTTACAATCCTTAACAATCGTAAACTTATCCTCCTTCTACATAATAATCTTTGAATCGAAGCATGGAAGGATACAATCATTAAAGAGAGCACAATAATAACTATAATTAGAACAATATGCATGCTAATAACAATTCTTCATCTTCTCAATCTACTCAATCTTCTTATAGAGGAGGACCTAATAATTATTAAGGTCATCATGAAGTAAAAAGTGTGCATGGATAAGGAAATCAAGTCTATCCTCCAAGAGAGAATTTGAATTTAAGTGGAAGTGGGCATTATGAATAGCCTAATTAGACGACATATGAGAATTATCCAAGCCACTCTACAAACTTTAGAGATTAGTATGGAGGAGGATAGCAATCATATCCTTAGTAAAATCAACAATAATAGAAGTATAATAATTTTTAATTCTAAATTTCATTAAATTAAAAAAATAATCTTTTTTATTATAAGTTACCCTAATTAAAACAAGACAAATGGAAATTTCTCTTACAGTAGCAGTTATCCTTAAAATTAACCAGCGGGAAGCAATAATAGCAATTATTAGTACAATTAGTAATATAACAATAATGGCTAAGGTTAAGGTAGCTAGGATTACAATTATTAAAACTAATAGCAAAATGATTTTATCCCTCCTCCCTAAGGGTAAAGCAACTATCCATATAACGAATTTCCACACCACAATAATGGCCCTAACCCAATAAATAACAATAATCCTTAAACTTAGCCACCATAAGGTAGCTCTGGCAGTGGATTCCCTCCTTATTTTCCTCATAACCAAAATAGTGAAAACCTTGATCCCTACACAATTCCTCCTACCCATAATGAATAACCTAACTTCAATAATGTGACTAATAATATGAATACTGTTAATAGCATTAATCAACATTAACAATTGCCTTAACAAGATTAGTATTAGCAATAGTATAATTAACACCCATAGTAGTAGCCAGCTAGCTTAAATCCTTAATAAGATACAAGCCCTTAGACAACTAGTTAATAATATCCTGAGACTGCTAATCCAGTAGAATCAACACAACCTACTTCAGTAATCTAATTTTATTATTTTTTATATTCAACTTTAATAAATTTTAAAATAAATAAAGGCAAAATCATTCATAAAGTATTATACTGATGATAAAATACCTTATTACTATGATATTTAAACACAAGGTACAACATATGATCAACCACCTTTAGGATCCATTATTTTTAATCCAGATGGTACTTAAGAACATGTATAACCCGAAAGCATAGAATAGTTATAAAAGTTTTAACAAGAGACTGGAATGACAGAAAACAAAGAACTAGAAATATTATGTATTCCCTCCCATTTAGTTTTTTAGCTATTAAAGATTTATTTTTTTTCTCAAAAAATTATAGCTTAAAAAACAACAGGACCACCTGGAGCTAATCTTTTCATCTTTCATTTACCAAATGATTATCGTGATTCTGATCTTTTGAGGTTATTTAAAAGATTTGGCGATTTACTCTCAGCTAGAGTAATCACTCGTCCTGATGGCTCAAGTAAAGGATATGGTATCAAATATAATTTTAAGTAATTTTAAATTGATTAATGATTTATTTAAAAGGTTTTGTAAGTTACACTCATCCCGATGGAGCTACATAGGCAATTGCATAGATGAATGGTTTATAAGTTGGAAGTAATATTTTTTTTATGAATAAATTTTAGCTAATTAATTAATAACTTATCCCGATAATTAAAATAGAAAAGAAATTAAAAGTAGAGGTGAAAAAAGGTTAAGGAGATGGGGACTTACCTCCAAGTATGCATCAAAGCAGTTTCCAACCATTTTGATTTGTATATATTTGAATGATAAAAATAGTTAGTGAGTGTGTGGATTAAAATTTAGCTAACAATATCAATAAAAAGAAAGAGTAAATAAAGTATTTAATTAAATTCTTAAAAAATTAAAAGAATTAAAATAATAAAAGATTATAATTAAACTAAGAAGAATATTGATCATGTTTTCAGTACTCAATTTTTATATTGCATTCAATGTTCATTACTTTTTTTATTATTTCATTCATCAATTTCATCACCTTCTCAAAAAAAAATCCTTTTTACAACTATCACTAATTTTCCAAGCTTATTTATTTATTAACTAATTATTAGGTAAAAAAAAAATTTGGAGAACCTGGGCATTGATCCCAGTGCCTCTCGTATGCTAAACGAGCGCTCTACCATTTGAGCTAGATCCCCTTATGATTATTATTCATTTTTTTAAAACTATTCCTTTTTCTTTTATCAATTTCTAATACAACTTTTTACATCGGACTAAATAAAATTTCTATTAAATCATCTAACATTTCATTTTTAGCAAGTCAAATAAGAAGAGTTACAATGTGAAACAGATATTATTGGTCTAAAAAATAAAAATTGGAGAACCTGGGCATTGATCCCAGTGCCTCTCGTATGCTAAACGAGCGCTCTACCATTTGAGCTAGATCCCCTTACAATTATATTAAATTTATTATTATATTTTATTTTTTATAGCTATCATTTAAATTATTTTATTAGAATATTTGATGTAAATATTTTTAAAATTCTTTCAAATTAAATCTTAAAACTTATTCTTACAAGCATCTCATAATTATATTTAATTAAAAAAAAAATTTGGAGAACCTGGGCATTGATCCCAGTGCCTCTCGTATGCTAAACGAGCGCTCTACCATTTGAGCTAGATCCCCTCATAATAAATTATAAATTAGATACAATTAATTTTTTTATTTTATTTAATAAAATAATTTTGAGTAATATTAAGATGTATTTTATTCTGAATAATAATTATTAGTTTTAGAAAGATAATAATTGAAATAATAATAATATATATATTATGAAAAATAGTTAAATAAACTTAATAAAAAAAATTAAACATAAGATTAAATGAAAAATAAAAATTTGGAGAACCTGGGCATTGATCCCAGTGCCTCTCGTATGCTAAACGAGCGCTCTACCATTTGAGCTAGATCCCCTCATAATAAATTTGAGATAATTACAAAAAGATCATTTCTTTTAGAATTATTCCTATTAAAAGTAATCAATTTAATTATTAAAATATTTAAATTTAAAGAATTCCTTTTCAGATATTACTGACCCTTTTCATAAATAAATTATTTCCCCATTTTTATATCTCTCATAGTAACAATTGATAATTGGTAAAAATCTAAACTATATTAGATGAAAAAGCTTGGAATCTATTAATTAGTTTCTTTGATATTATTTTTGAGATAATTTAAACTTGAAGTTTTAAAAATTAATAATTTTGCAAAGAAAATGATTTTTCAAACAACAACATTTGATTTAGTCTTTTAGTATTTAAAAATTTTAATGATGGTTGTTATTTATTGTTTAAAATATAAATAGGATAAAATTCTTTCCATATGATAATATTTCAAAGTTTTCAATTTGATCTTTAATTATTATCACCCAAATATCTTTGATTATAAACAATAATTGATTATTACTAAATATCATTAATTCTCAATATTGTTAGTAGACTAAACTATTAGTAGCAGTTGAAAAATTAGCCCTTTAAGTAAAAAATATGAGATCATTTCTAAAAAGAGCCACAAATTCTATATATAGCTTTAAGCATTCCAACTTAACTTCTTAAAAAGCTTTTAGGATGTTTTCATCTTAATAGAAAACTGATATAAAAGACATTCCTATGCTTGATGAATTCATCAAATAATAAAGTACTAAATTAGATTAATATAGAATAGGATACAAGTTTATAAATAAAACCTAAAATAAAATTGTTTAAGCATATTTCTGATCAATTCAAGTTATAGAAGACAATTATTAATCAATTATATAAATATAAAAATGTTAGGAGAGCCTATTAAAGAATCAGATCTTGAAGAAACTCACATTCCTTACTTAAACAGGACTTAATTTAATACCCAAAAAAAATATTTCATAGAAACATATGGGTGTTAAATGAATGAATCAGATACTGAAATTATTAGAGGTATTTTATAAAAGGCTGGCTTTGAATAAGAAACAAGCTTAGATAATGCAGACATTGTTTTCTTGAATACTTGTGCCATTAGAGAAGGTGCAGAAAATAAAATTTGGAAGCGCTTAGAAAATATTCGTGCTTTCAAGCGTAAAGAAAAGAAATAGCTTATTACAGGAGTTTTAGGATGTATGGCAGAAAGATTAAAAGATAAATTAGTTGAAAAGAATAAAGTTGTTGACATTATTGTTGGACCTGATGCATACAGAGACCTTCCTCGTTTAATTTAAAGTTTAGATGTAATTAATATTAATTTGTCATTAAAATTAGTATCAAAACAGATTTTCAAAACCAAAAAAAAAAGAAATTTATATTTCTACTTAAGAATATTCTATCTTTTTTGATTAAAATCTATGAAATTAATGATTTTTAACTAATAAATTCTAGCCTTAAACTGATGACTACTCAATTAATGTACAATTATCACTTGAAGAAACTTATGCTGATATTGTTCCTGTCAGATAAAACCCCGATAGCTGTTAAGCATTTGTTTCTATTATGAGAGGTTGCAATAATATGTGCTCATTCTGTATAGTACCATTTACTCGTGGTAGAGAAAGATCAAGAGATATTTAAAGTATTGTTGAAGAGGTTAAAATGCTAGCAGCTTAAGGAGTCAAGGAAATTACTCTGCTAGGATAAAATGTTAATAGTTATTTTGATAAGGATGCTGAAGGTTATGAGCACGATCACATTAATTCTGAAGGATTTAAAGAAACATTTAAACTTAGAAAAGTATAATATAAGTTAGTTTAAATGTTATTTAATTAGATTTGATGTAATTAATTAGGGTAAAGGTGCAAGATTTTGGCATCTTCTTGAAGAAGTAGCTAAAGCAGCTCCTGAAGTTAGATTTAGATTTACATCTCCTCATCCTAAAGATTTCTCTGATCCAGTTTTATAAGTTATTAAATAATACCCTAATATAGCCAAAAAGTAAATATTTATTTTTATTATTAAAATTTAAATTAAAAATAAAACTATGAAGCTTACATATGCCTGCTTAAAGTGGTAATACTGAAATGCTCATGCGTATGAGAAGAAATTACTCTAGAGAAAATTACATTAATCTTGTTGATCATATTAAAGAAACTATTCCTGGCATAACTCTTTCAAGTGATTTCATTTGTGGTTTTTGTGGAGAAACTGACTAAGAATTTGAAGATACTATATCATTATTAGAATATGTAAAATATGAAAATGCATTCTTATTTGCTTATAGTTTAAGAGAAAGAACTCATGCCCATAGACATTACAAAGGTATTTAATAGATAAAAGGAAATTAATCTTTGATTTTATTAATTGAATTATAAAGATGATGTACCAGAAGAAGTGAAAAAAACTAGATTATAATAAATGATTGATGTATTCCATAAAAATTAAGAAATAGCTACCAAATAAGAATTAGGAAGGTAACATTTTTAAAAATATTTTTAATAAATTAAAAACCTATTCCTAATAAAGATATCATTTAGTTTTAGTAGAAGGAAAGGGAAAATTTGAAAATCAGCTAAGAGGTAGAACTGATACAAACAAAAGAGTTATATTTAACTCTCTTACAACTTGCTAATCTGAAATACCTTCAGATTTAGTTGAAGGAAATTTAAAAGAATTCCTAATCAAATAAAATATTGAATAAAGTATAAATCAAGGAGATGTAAATAAAATTGAAAATGGTGATTTTATCTTAGCTAGAGTTGATTCAGTTTCAGTTAGATCTTTGTTTTGCACTCCAATTGCTAAGAGTTCAATCTCTTAATTTGCCAAACTATCAAACAATAAGCCATTTATTTAATTTGAGTGATAAATTATAATGTGAAGTTTATTTTTAATTTATTTTATATTTAATTTTTAGTGATTTCTTTATTGAAAAAAATTAATTAAGATTTTATACTTGTAAATAATTTATCTATTGATCTATTTGGTGTCATACTGGAACACTTACCTACTTAGGAACAAACAAACAAATCAACATACAAATAAATATTTTAGTTCTTTGAAACATATAGTATGTATAAGATGTGAATAAATGATGAAGTTATAAATTAAATTAAATTAAATAATATTATTCCAAGTATATTTTTAAATTTTACAAAAATTACTTTTAATAAAAATAATTACTTTTAAAATTAAATAAGTATGAATAGCAAGTATTTTTCATTTTAACTCATGATATAAAATTTTAAACGATTTGAGAATCTATGTCTTAGAATTCATTCGATTTAATTGAGTGATTTGAAGACCCTTCTAAAATTTTTTAGAAATTATGATGTATGTCAAGCGTCAAGGCTTAGTTCTAAATGATTTTGATAAGTTTATATATATTTACTATTTAAAGAGTCTTTAAAATAGTGAAGCAATATTTAGGATTTGTGAAGTAGCCTTTGAGTACATTCAAATAGATTTTTTCTGCTAGTTTAATGTTTGTTTGTTTAATAAATTCTATTAAGAGATTAAAGGAGCCAATAAAATCATAAAAATTAAAATGAATAAAAATTTCTTTTTAGTTTTTCATCCACTTTTGCAGCTATAAATCACCAAAAATAATGTAATATCTGAGCATATAATTCATAATCATATCTTCTTCAAAGGAGTTTTAATGAGTTTTTAAGAAAAACATGTAATTCTTCTTATAACCTAATACCTCTTCTTACAATCTTTTAGTCACATCGCTTTGGTTAATTTATTTTAAAATCACTTCATCCATCTTACTCTTTTCAGTGTTCAAGTGGAGAAAAGATTCGATAAGCTAAAGTAATTAGTGAATTTTTATTTTTTAAATATAAGATTGGCTTCCATTATACTCTTAGAAAATAACAATTATGATAATTAGTCTTAGAGTTTAAATCAAGCAAGCATATTCAGATAAGTTATTAAAGGATAATTATTACTCTGGGGCTTTCTATAAAAAACCACTTGTATTATTTTATAACACTTCCCCTTGTTCAGCTTCTAATCTAATCATTTCAGAAGGACTCATATTATTATTATCAGCTTTTATTTATTTTTATTTCTCAGAATTTTAGTTACCAGGTTTAACCTTTTATTATTCTTTACCGCTATTTATGGTAACTTCTTTTAACTAATAACGAATGTCGTTTTAATTATAGGAGTACATTTCTTTCATAGAAATTAATTTGGTAATTTCCTTTTCATTAATTTAGTACATTCTCTTATAGTTATCTTAAACTTTCTACTCTAGAATTGGTAGAAATATTTGTGGATAAGTATTGATGAAAATATAAACAAAATCATAATTAACTCCTCCTTTAACACTATATTCAAGTAGTTCTAGAATTTTAATTTCTAAATTACACAGCTTGTAATACATTAAGATTAAACTAAATATGATTAGGAACTTCTATCTTCTAGGGCAGGAGAACGGATCAAAAGCAAGTAGCATATCTTCTTTTTTCTTAATATTCTTCTTCTAAAAGAGATAACTATATGATTTCTCCATGTGAGGAAGATTATCTCTATTCAAGAAATATTAGCAAAAAATATTATAATCATTCTAAACTGAAACAGCTGGAAGACATTCTTTGAATTAAGAGTATTTTAAAGTTAGAAGAACATCTTTTATTACTGTTTCGCATAAAATACTCCTTAGACTGAATAGCTATTCATTCTTCATACTTCTTAATATTTCATAATGGCTATTAAAAATCTTATAATAATTATTAGAGTATTCTAAAGAGCTGAGTTCATCTTAGAGGAATAATTTGATCCCTTTAGTCTAGATGGATTGAAGGAATTGAGAATTTAGTTATTCTTAATTTGTATGTATGATAGGAGTTGTGTATTAGTAAGTAGATTTGACACTCTTTTAAGAAGAATTAGAAGGGCTTTGAGGTTCAACCATTTTACTAGATGAATAAATACTTGTAAAACTAGTATCTAAATTCCTCATTTCACAATCTTCAGTGTTTGATTTATTTTCATTTTCATCAAAAACTTGGCATTCTCTAATATGAACTTCCTATATTATTTCTGTATTTTTACTAGAAATAGATTCCAATTAATTTTCATTTAGGAGTTATTTTGGTTTTATGGGAGGTTTAATGAGATTTTAGAATTAAAATGTAAAAGGATTTTAATTATTCAAAAATGTTGGATACTATACTTTCTTTTAATTTTCTTAATTGGGTGGTAGTGGGATAAAGTTTTAATTTGAAAGAAGGCTAATATTTTTCTGGCTCTATTAAGATATTTGTAAAGATTACTATTCATTATCTATTTGACTAGTCATATTATTGTTTAATAGATTATTTAAACCTCTTTTAATGTTTACTAAAGCAGGAGCAGGTGGTTATTTAGAAATAATTTCTTTTTACTTCTATGACTATTCCTCTAAAAGTTTCTTTTTCTTATTTTCAACTAACTAGCTTAGTTGATTAAAATCTAATTCATTTTCATCTTCATCATCTTCATTTTTATTATAATCATCAGATTATTTATTCTCAAAAACTTTATCTGGTTATTATTTAGCAAAAATAATTGGTTGATTATTTTGTTAGGATAAATTTCGTTTGTATTATTCTTAATCTTATTTAGCTTCCTACTCTTCATAGTTATATCTTTTTAGAATATCATCAATAGATAAAGGCTATTTTTTAGGTTTTCTTTTTATAGTGATTCCATCATCAAGTTGATCATCATTATCTTTTACTGCTTCAATAGGTTATTTAGTTGGATTAATATTTTAGTTTTTCAGTATTTCTTTTTATTTTAATTAAGAATTTTAAGTATCTTACTACCCTCTAAGTTTCTTTTCTTCCTTAAATTATGGTTATTACTGTTTTTATTCTTTTTATTAAACAATCTTTTGTTTTTCATTTATTTTTTATGTCTTTGGATCTGTTTCTTTCTTAAGATGCTACTATTTTATTGTCAAGGTACTTTAAGCTTCAGTATTCAATTTTATTTTTTCATTATTAATTTAATTTTTTTAAAGAATCTTAACTTCTAATTTTTCCTCTTTCCTATCGATCTAAGTTTCTTCTTGTTTTATTAATTTTTTTTATATTTTAGATACTTTTTAATTCAAATCCCTTGAATTAACTTTATTGTCGAGAGTTTGTATTTAATCATTTTTATCTTAAATAAATTAAATTTACATTTCATTTTTGATATTTTTTTCTAATATTTTAGAAATTTATTAACTCTATTGGCTTGAATCATCTTTATTGATGATGGGCTGTACTTATTATTGCTCACTTTTTTCTTAAACAAGTTCAATTTACATTTCTTCCTTGATATTATAAATGTTTTCTTAAGAGTTGTTAGGATTAATATCAGATAGATTTTATAAATCGCTTTATGGATAATTCTTATTTTCTTAAGGGTTCTAAAGATTAATATCAGGTAGATTTTATTTATCACTTTATGGATGATTCATTTCTGTATCAAAACTTTATTTACTTTGTTAATCCTATTCAAAATCATTAAGATTACCATGATTACTATTGGATAATATTTATTTATCATTTTTTTAATTAAATTTTTCAAGACCAAGAGTATAAATATTTTTTTAGCCTTCGTTTAGATTACTTTGAGGAATTATTTAATTAGTATCTGATAATATTTTATTGTCACTCTATTAATTATCTTATTCAAGATCAAAAGCATTTTCTTCTAAATTATCATTTAAGAAGGATTACTTATCAATCATTTCATTTTATTGATCAAGCATATCTTGTTTCTATTATTCTTATTCTTCATTTTCCTGTTGAAGATTTTCTATTTCTTAGACATTGGGAAGTTCTAAGGTATTATTTTCTATAGTATAATACTCATTTTAAATTTAATGCTAATTATCATTATTAATAAGTTATTACTCCTCATTTTAGTCATCCATTTATTCAATGACCTTGCTTTCTTCAAAATTATTTTAGCTTCTAGAAATAGATTAGTTAAACTGAGTATTTATTAGGTTTTAAAAGTTTTCTTTCATTAATTTCTCTATATTATTCATATATTGTTTTGACATCTTTTCTAATAATTTCTCTTGATCTATGATCATTTGAGACTACAGTATTGATATTTAGGATTCTAATATTTAAGTAATAGCAGATTGATCAGTTTTTTAATTTAATAAATTAGACTAAATTTAATTAATTATTGAAGAATTTGTTTTAAGTTAGCTGAAAGATTATTCTTAAGACTTAAGAGATGAGTCTTATTTGCTAATTAGTATAGAAATGGAGGTATTTTAAGAATGGACTCCTTGATTGACATTATCTATTTACTTACTAATTTTATCTAATTACTACTTATTATCTATTAAAATTTCTTCATTTATTTTTATCTTTTTTATGATGTTTTCATAATCTTAATGAGATTCTTTAATATTATTTACTTGAACTGCTAACCCACCATCTTCGTTTACTTAGGCTTTTTTTATTATAGAATTAGTAGAAAGGATATCTAAATTTTATTTTTTATCTGGTTACATTTAATCATGCTTATTATCATAATTTGATTTTTCTTTTAAAGAAATATTAACTTCAGTAGAATTTTTTAGTTTTTATTTGATATCTTTTTCAGAAGTTGAAATAGGATATTCTGTAATTTCTTTTTCTTTCAATACAACACTATTGCTATCTGATTAAGCATCTATTATTTCTACCCTTTTTTTTAATTCCTCAATCATCTTTCCTTAGTCAATTATTCTCTTTGTCTTTTTATCGATTTCATCCTTCATTTCTCTAATCTTCTGCCTAAGCTCTTCAATTATCTAATTATTTTAAGTCTTCTATTCATTTCTGTTTTGCTTTATTTTTAAATTCGACTACTTTAATTAACTTTCTAAGGTAGAAATTTCCTATTTATATTTTAATATTTCATTATTCTTATTAGAAAGTTCGCTTTGATACTTCTTTTCCTAGCCTATTGTATTTTCATTTAATAGCTTTAAATTTCTTATTTCATCTTCAAGAGATGTTATCTTTAATTAAAATTTTTTGTTTTCTTTTATTAAAGTGCTTGCATCGAGTATCTTCATTTTGAGGCTTTTAATCTTTTCAGGAAGTTTTCTATCTTCTTCTTCTTATTAGTAAAACTAATATTACTAATAGCTGTTTTATTATTAAAATTATTGCTAAGAGTTCATATCTAAATTCTAAATTTAATGGTTAAGATTACTATTTTCTAAATCCATTTCATATTACAGGTTTAGTTATCCAATACTCTACACTCCACCACCTTAAATTCCATTATAATTGTTATCATTATTGCTATGTTATTTATTGAAATTCTGATTGTTATCAAAGTAATTTTGATTTTCTTAATTGAGTTCTTATTAGAAAAATTGCTATTAATTAACAATTTATTCATTTTCTTAATAGCTCAATATAGAAGATTAAATATTAATATCCTTCGTGTTCTAATAGCTTAAATCCTCTACTTGTTCTTATTGATTTAATTAATTTTGATTTGCATAACTTTACTCATCCAAATCTGCAGGCTCAAAGTCTTCTAATTAGTCTACTTTATTTTCTATTGTCTGCTATAATGGTACTTAATTTTAATTTTATTTTAAATCCTAATCTTCATCTTAAATTTAAAATTAGTGCTCTTTATTTGCTTCGCTTTATCTCTCATTAATATTATTTAAATTCTCAAGTTGGTTATTATACTCAGTTTAAGTGTACATTTATTAATTTTATTGTTAATTCAGCTAAATTTGTCTATTTTCTTCTCCAATATCATTCATGTACATATTATAATGCCTATCTTTTAAATCCTACTATTTCTAAACCTCGAAGGCATCATTTGCCAAGTTTTCCTATTTTGTTTAGTAATTGAATTATTCATCAAATCTTTTTCTTAATTTATCTTACTAAAATGACACATCATTGCCCAATAAACTAATAGGATTCGTGCCATACTTATCAATATAAGGTTTTCCTAATTTTACCTAAATTTATTCTTCTTGAAAGTCGTTCTTTTCAACTTAAATTGAGAAATCTGTTAAGGGAATTTTATCCATTCCTGTTAATCTAGGTCTCTTAATTGCAGGTAGTTCGTTTTAATATTAAGAGTCTCTTATGTCTGCCAAAGACTCTTCCTCGTTAAAAGATAATTCCATTTCTTAAATTAATATATTTTATTCAAATTAATACTATTCTACTTTTATCTAATAATTTAATGGATGATTTTAATTACCTTAAGACTTAGCATTATCAGGCTGAATCATTGTATTTTAGATTAAACCTCTACCAATCTTTTAATATTAAGCGATCTCTACACAAAGAGTATTATATTTTGATAAAATTAGTTGTCTAACAAGTAATAATTTATAAAATAAATCTAAAATTCAAATAATCTAAAGGTATACAATATAGATTTTTAAAATAGTTTAATTAAGTTATGTGCATGTCAATATTTTAAATATTTTACTTCTATATCTGGAATAATATAAATATAACAGGTATATAAAAAGATAAACTATCTTGCTATTTATTTGGAGAAAAATAAAAACATTTATTGGAGAAGAATTAAATATATAATCTCACAAATAATTTAATTAAAAAATTTTTTGTTAATCTGAATTACTTAATAACAGCTGTCATCAGATAGTAAATATAGAAAGAATAATAAATTAAATCAATCAATTAATCAATAATCTTAAACGTATATTTACAGAAATCAATCATGAGCAAGCGGGAAATATCGATAACAATAAAAAAATATTGAAAAAAATAAGAAATTGTATTAAAAAATCAAAAAATTTATTTTTAAACCTTTCAATTGTGATTCTTATATAGGAGAATCGAGAGAGAGAGAAAAAAAATAAGGAGAGAGGGAATGATAAATAATACAGTGAGTTGTATAATTTAAAATTATTCTCAAAAAGATAGAAATTATTAAGGTATAAAATTTAAATGATATTCAATCAAGGATTAAGATAAAGAATTCCTTCCTTAATTTTAAACTAATTAACTATCTATCTATCTTATTTGTTTCTTTAAATTATATAAAATAATTAATTTTAATGATATGAGGCGAGAGAACAAATAATAAAAACTCAAAAATAAATATAAAGATATTCAAATTTACTCAGATAATTATTTATTTGACTAACAGTCATTTTTACTCCTTTTCTCTCTTTCAATAGCATGTTGAAGTAATGCTACCCCTTTCCCAAATTTCAAAATAATTTAATGAAAATATAGAAAAAATATTATTTTATCAATCTCTTTAGATCTTTTAGAATCAACCATTTTACTCAGAATTTATTGGGCTTCCGCACTAAAGGAATTGCAAAAGATTCTCTTCGTCTGTTTTATTTGATTTCCAATCTCCCTTCAATAAGTATCAGAAAGAGTTCGTAAAATATAATAAAAATTTTATATTAAATAATTAATAATAAAATAAATAGCGAAAAATAAAAAGGAAAGTAATAACATTTATTCAAATGGATACCCTTACCACTAATATTGTTGTTAAGTCAGCCACCGGAGACTCTGTCGAATTCGACCCCAAGATTTGCGAATTATGTGATTTAATTTAAAACATGCCCGATAAATCTGCTCCCCTCACCACTGATTTGAGCACTGAACTCCTTAACCTCATTAAGACTTTCGCTGAAAAGCACAACTATGACAAGAAATCTATGACCTACGAATTCCCTACCAAAGGTCCTACTCCCAAGGAAAATGTTAGTGATAAGTCTTATGAATTACTTAAGGATCTCATCGTTGATGGAAGTATCTCTGAAACCGCTAAGAGACTCGCTCCCCTCATTAACGCTGCTGATGTCCTTAGATTCAGAAAGTTGTACACCACCTTGAACATCATTTTAGTTGCCCCCTTACATATTGAAGAAAGTGAAAAGGCCGTCAAGGAATTCATGGATAACCACAACCTTAAGGAAGAAGAAGACTTCAGCTCCGAAAAAATTAACCAAGCTATTTAGGAAAACAACGAATTATTCGAACTTGTTGTTGCTAGATTCGCTAAGAATGTTGAAGAATTAGATAGAATCCAAGGTGTCACTGATTGAGTTGAAGATTTATATTATAAAATAAGTTAAAATTCATTCTCTTATACTATTTCTAAAATATTGATAAGTTAGTAATATTTACTAATTCTAACTACTTCCAGTCATTTATTTTTTATGTTCATGAGTATTTTTGATAATCCTTTACTTATAAAATTCCTTTCTGCTATTCTTTTAACTCTACCACGCCCACCCTCCTTGTGTATTGTAATGATGTTTTTATCCCTTAAAAATATTTATAATTTGAAAATAATTGTTTGATCTTCAAATAGAGATAAAGGAATTCAATAAAGTAAGAAAGATTGTCATTAAATCTTCTCAAATTAAGATACCATGTTTTTTAAATCCAATAGATTTCGCTTTAAAATGTTAAAATATATAAAGTTAAGGATCTTTTATAACTTATCCTCCTTTCCGTTTTTATAATCATTTACAAATGATACTGAAAAATATATCTATTAAAATAAATGCATGATGAATAGGTTATCCCAATATTTATGGATTAAACTATTATAAAAGAAGGGGGGTTATCGGATAAAAGATGAAAGACGAAAGAGAGATTTAAATTCATCTAGTTGAATATGATTTATTTCTATATAACCTTTGATAAAGATATCTTTATTTATTAATAATTCCTTTTTATTGTTATGTATTTTCAAGATTGGGAACAAAATTCTAAAGAAATCAAACTTCCTCGATTATCAAAAGGGGATATTAACTTATTTAACTATCAGAAACAGTTTGATTGGGCTTATTTGATTTAAGGATAAAAATTCTATTTGCTCTCCTTAATTAGATAAACTCTAAAGAAAGCTTTTGTGAAAGAAAAATAAAAGCTTATTTCTTTACCAAATAAAGATTAATTCTTCTCTTTATAATTCTTTATTGTCCTTCTCCCTTATCTAGCAAGCTGAGAAAAATACTAAAAATTAGAAATTATTAGAACTTATATTTTGATAATGTTTTCAATCTAAAATTAATAAATAACTACTTTCTAAATTAAAGATAATAACAAAGATACTTCTTGAAAAGAACTACCAAAAAATCTATGATAAATTTTTAGTAAAATTTTTTATTTTGTAATCATAGATAGTATTATATAAAGTGTCCATTTCTCCCTCTATTTTTAGATTACTTAAAAATTACTGATAAGAATTCGGATTTGATTTCAAAAATATGAGAATTTAAGTTTTATACTCAAAATAGAGTAAATATTAGTAAAAGAAAGTATTGACTAAAATTTATAGCTTCAAATCCTTAAAACTTATATGAGCATTAAACATTAAAAAAATGATTGAGAAGTAATTTTTAGAAGATTTATGTGATTTTAATTAATTGAGGTTTATTGGTAGAAACAATAATTTTTAGAATGGTTAGAAATCTTGTTAAAAAGTGTAATTATTTTTAGAAATTGTAAAATGAGAAATTCGAATCAAAAAAACATAGAAAATAGTTTAAGAGTAAATATACGTTTTAATAATAAATATCATCGATAATTCAAAATTAGACAGGCATACATTTATTTTCCTTTTCATGAAACAGGAATCGAAAATACAAAAATTTTAATATTTAAGCTTTGATTATTATTATTATTATTATTGTTGTTGTTGTTGTAGTTTTAGTCGATGTTAGTCATGTAGATGTAGCAGTTGTTTTGTTGATGTTATTTGTTGTAGGAAAAGAAATAATGTTTGTATAATTTTGATTTAATTTAGAAAATCACTAAAAAGAAAACTTTTAGAGTGTTAATTGGTTTTTATAATTTACTTATCTGACTAAATTTACAAAGTGTAAAAATATATCTGAATTATTAGTTTTTAATTATAGAGTTTATCATTTATTTTTTTATTTTTCATTCCGTTTTCAATATTTATATTTTTTATTTCTAAAATAGATTTCTCATGAGTATTATTAAGTGGGTTAAATATTATTTTATTAACTATTTTTTATGACCTTGTATAATGCATTTACATGAGATAAGCCACTCTTATTTAGGCAACGATGGATATATTCCCGCGAATAGCCAAATCCCTCTATTTATCCAATTATTTTTTCATCATATTATTCTACAGATCCTATTAAGCCTTAGGATTCTTGATTTGGATACATTTCGGTCATCATTTATTTTTGATGGAGTTCTTTATTCTCTATTCCATCAGGAATTGTGTATCCTCTCATCCATGGAGAATTTATAATACTTTCTAGTGATAATCTTTCTTTCACTTTTAACTTTAATATTCTTTAAATTAAGTCTTATGCCTCAAATGAGACATTTGTATCTCTCATTTCCTCTATAGGCAAGATACCATTTTGAATGTTCCGATGAAGTTCTGAGAGATTATTTCCTTTAAAGGGAACTTTTCCAAAAAGAAGAATGTAAATCAATACACCTAAGCTCCACAAATCACTTCCGAATCCTTCATAGCCTTTATTAGCAATAATTTCTGGAGCAAGAAAAGCAGGTGTACCACACTATTCAGTCATTTTCTAATCCTTTTATATGACTCTAGAAATACCAAAATCAATTACTTTTAGATTGAGATTAGAGTCAACTAGTAAATTATCTAATTTAATATCACGATGAAGAACCATATTTCCATGAATATATCTTAAACCACTGAGAATTTAAGTAAGCATGTGACGAACTTAATGTTCTGTGAATGGTTCGCCATTACGTTCTTTCATCATCTTCATTAAATCCTATCCTCTAAAATATTCTGTCACAATAAAAATAAGCTTCCTATTTTCAAAAACTTCTAGTAGCTTTAAGACATGTTTATGATTATTAAGTTTTTTGAGAATTTAAACTTCTTGCAAAACCCTCTTTTTAGCACTCTCGCTTCTAAGAATTTATTTATCTATAAGTTTAATTGCAACAAATTTTCCAGTAAGCAATTAGATAGCTAAGCATACTTTAGCAAAAGCACCTTTACCAATTACATGTAATATTTTATAATATTCTTAGCTCGTTGATAATGCTTTATTCTTGACTTTGAAGGTTGATGTTATTTTTCTTATCAGTTTTTATCTTTCTTTCTTTAACTCTTCTATATTTATGCTAAGTCCTGGGAGATATTCTAAGTTACTTTCAAAATTATATTATTATACTGGAATCATTATACTAGGCCTTAAACCCTCACCATTATTATTTATTCTAGCCTATATTATATAATTAATTTTAATATTCTTCAAATTCTTAAAAAATTGTCATACTTAATGGCTTATTTAATGTAGACCCTAATCATGTACTTAAAATGACTAAAGGTGGGCAGATTATGCTGGTAAAGCCTTATTGCTGCTATTACTTTCATCTGTTTAACTTTGTACTTCTAATTCATCATCTTCTTCCTCATTTTCAAAATCTTATTCTTGATGGTCTTCATCATAGTCTTCCTCATCTCCTTCTCTATCTATCTCTTCTACCTCTTAATCTTTTTCTATTTAAAAATTTAATTAAACATGACAAATTAATGTTAAATTTACCAAAACTCTCAGGCTGTGAATAATTGTTGTCTGAGTATCTATTTTTATTAATTTAGGAAGAGGAAGGACCTGATATAATTTATGATTTCTTGATTTCACTTTTTGTAGAGTTTTTGCTATTAGCTTGTGTAGTAGGTTAAGGTGAAATAGGCAATTTATTTGACTTTAATGAATGAAGCTGAGGAGAATTCTTCACCTTATTTGAAGGAATGCTACTATCTATATGCGATGAACCTCTGTTTTATCTTGACTATTACAAAAGCTGTTGTTATTTTTAAAAGGCATTTGATGAAGTCGATGGTTTACTTAAGTGAGTATTAGAAGTACTAGAGAATTTATATTTATTGTTAGGATTTGCATGAGGTACAGTTAGATCGGCTGTGATATTTTTAGTTAAAATGTTTCTACTATCAGTTCCCTTTGATTTTATTCTGTTTGGATTAAAGGCGTTCTAGTTTCTTGAAGAATTTATCTCTTATGAATCATTAAATCCTTCTAAAATAAAATTGTTAGACATCCTCTTTTTAGCTCCTCTTTATCCTGCTATATTTGCTAAACTGTTGGTTTCAACGTTTAATTATGTGTTGCTTTTTTGATGTGTCTTCATATTTGTAAGTGTGCTTTCTCCATTTATGCTCGAATTAAGATTTTGGCTTCCATTCAGATTCCAATTACTCTAAGAATTATTCATTGATCTCATTACTGAGAAAGATCCATATTTAGAATTAAACTTAGAGTTATTTTAAAAAGAGGAATTCTCCCAAGGTTTATCATTATAACGAAAGCTGAATCTTTTGGTAGCTGAGGAGGAGGCTGATTTTGTCGGAGTCTGAAGATGGTGGTTTTGAGAGTTACTATTCAAGTTTATATGCTTAGAGCTACTATTATTTAAATTAGGTATCCCACTATTGTTATTGTGAGATAGGATATTACGCTTTTAGTGGCTGACACTTCTTTAAAGCACGCGCTATTAAGAAAGTATATCAAGCATATTCATGTTACTATTATTTTACCAAGTTCCTATCCTTGAGTTTGTTCTTTTAACGCGCTCTTCTTCTTCATTTCCTAAACTATTATCTCCCTCTTTTTACTTCTTTTCTCCATCTCCTGACTAATTCATATAATTACACAGATCTATTATTAATTTCTTTGTATATTTTTCATTAAATTTATCAACTACTGTAAACCTTTTTCTTGAATCTTTTATATCCTAGCTCTTACTTGCTTAGCTACCACTACTATTTTATCTCTTAATACCTGTTCCTTATGAAGATTCCTTCTATTATTAGATATACTATAATCTTTATGATTCATTAATTGGAAGAGCTTTGCCATAATTTTAAGAATATATTAATTATTATGTAGAACTATCTACACACCCAACATTTACAGATGCATTAATATTTAATTATGAAGATATCCCTCCTCCTGCACTTCCTCCTTTATTGCTTAACAGTAAGCCTGTACTATTTGTACTCTCGCTATTTAAGGCTGATGGACGTCTTTCCTTTAATTGATTTCTTCTTATTTGAGAAGCTACTTTGTAATAACTGCTTTAAGGAGGTTACTATTATTATTAATTTGTATTTGTATGACTTGGTGAAAGGGTATTAGCTGATGATTTATTTCCAGTAAAAGATTATTATTAACCTAATGAATTACTAGCATTAGCAGTATTACTTCCAGAAGAACCAATACGGTTGTCAGGTGATTAACTTAGCATCGTTCTAGAATTTTTAGCCGTATTTGAAGCATTATTAGATCCATTTGTACTATTGTATTAATAGATTGGAGATTATATATTTTAACCGAGGCTAGGATGAACAGATTGGGAGATATTTGCATACTAAAATACATTTGATTGTCCTTGTTATTTATTTATCTAGGGAGAAACTTATCCAAAATTTTTTGATGATTTTATATTATTTGGGCTTTATGATCTATTTCTCTAAAGAATGATGCTTTACACAAGTTATTGCTGCGTAGGTAAAAGCTATTATTATTATAATTATGGTTATTAAGAAGAATGCCCTATTATATTAAGAGCAGCTTGTGAGCTACTATTTCCAGTATTACTTTTTTGATGCTAAGAATATCTATTCGAAAAATTTTTGTTAATTTATTCAGATTAATTCAAAGCCATTCCAGCATAACTGTTTCCACTTTTTGCTGAAACTTATCCTATTCTTCCAGGGGATTAAGCGCCGATTAAATTACTTCTTGGATTGGAATCAAATTAAGGAATCTATGCACTGGATAATTTCATTTCACTTTTTTAGGCATTTAAATGGGAAGAGACGGAAGATTTATAAGGAGTATTATTTGCTGTTACCGAAGTTAATTTTACTCCAGCTTAGATATCAGATTTATTAGCAGTAGAGATAGGGGCTGGAGAATATGATTAAATAGGATAACTTCCTAATTATTTGCTTTATTGCTGACTTTATTTAATAATTGCACTATTTTATTCAATTAATGAAGGATTTGGGCTGTTTCCATTGGTCATTTTTGCTTAAGTGCTATGCTATGAAGTACTTGTAAAATCTTAAAAGTTAAAGTAGTTTATATTTGTCAAATTTGAAGTATCTAATTATGCTATTGCTGATAGATTATCGTTTGAAGGTATTATTTATGGTCCTTAAGATTATCCTAAAATAGTGTTACTTGGTAATCCTGAATAACTGCTACTATCCATGCTAACTAAACCAAAGCCTGGCCCAACTCCACTAGCACTAACGATGGAATTCTTAGCTTCATTAATCGTTTGGCTATTATTACTATTACTGATCTAAGAAGATCCCTATATATTAGAACTACTCTATTGTTAAGATTAAACATAGCTTTGTAGTGGTGGCTACTACTAAATACCATTTGCTTGAATATTATTATTTGGCTTGAATTAGCTTGGGTGAATTAATCCTAATTAGTTAGTCTCTATTGATGTGCGTTATAAAGACTTTTACTATAATTGCTATTGGTTGTTCTATGGAGTTATATTTGAAAAAAATGAACTAATTCCAGTAAAAGATTAATATCCTGTTGTTGAGTTAGAAGAAGTCGGACTCTTACTTATCTGGCTAACTAAATTAATTGATCCAACATTGATATTATTATTAGTAGGATTGCTGAGATTGTTACCTGAATTCATCTATTAGAATCCTATTACATTTGCAGATTAAGTGGAATTGAAAGGGAGAGTTGATTTAATAGCAAAAATATTTTATTAATTCTACTGTTTTATATCTATATCATTAATTTAATTATTCTCCTCTGCCCTGTGTAAATTCTATGTTGTATTGAAGGTACTTTTCATATACTAAGTGGCAGACTGTCCATATATTTATTGCTATGAGCTTATCCCAGTGGTAGATATTGGTAAACCTCCTTATCCTAAACTAGTAATACTATTTGTGGTAGGAGTTTTAGCTTCATTTAATCCCAAATTTACTTATGAAACAGGAGTTGGTTACAGATTAAAAGAAAGTAATGAATTGGGATTTGTATTTGTCCCATTATTTATTTCATTGCTTTATACTCCTTTCAAAGGGGAATATAAGTTCTTCTTATATTAATATTATGGAAAAAGTTGCGAAGGCTGCTTATTTTATTGCTACTCATACCTAATATTTTATAATAAAAGATTTTAATTTAATCCAATCAATTCAATGGCCTTAAATTCCTATTATCATCTCAATTATAAACTGTCTACCTCATTTAATTGACCAAAAGAACTAGTAATTTTTTCTACTTTTCCTTGATCAATTAAATGATGGAATGAAGATTTTGGAATGAATCAAAAACAAATTAAATAGAATTTTACTAATTTTTTTATTGTTCAGGTTAAATATAATTCATGACTAAAAAAGTGTTAACAAATCCACAACCACTTATTTATAAATATGGTTTGCTATATCTGTAAGTGGCGTCCTATTTTGCTAAACTAGAATAAATATTTTTATCTTGCTTCTTTTCTTGGTTCCTTTCTTGCTTAATTATTTGATTGAGTTTGTCTGCTTAGCCTTTTAGTTACAAGTAATATAATAATACTTTGTTGTTTTTCTTAAAGTCTTTTTATAAATTAAACTGTTTATTATGCTTAGTAGTCTTTATACCTATAACTAAACAAATTTTTACTATCCTTGCCTTCTTTAGTTTTATAATTAAAATTTTTTGATTCTTTGAAAATTTCAAAAGAAAGATGAGTAAAATTGTTTGATTGATTGATTGATTGATTGATTGTTAGCTTTTATTTGATAATATTAGGTTCGCTGATTTACAAAATTATTATTAATTTCTATTGACTTCAGTTCCTAGACTTCGTTCATCTTAAAAACTTTTTATTTGCAAAATAAATTAACTGGGTGATTAATTCATCAATTTTTAAAGTTAGCTTCGTACGATATAACAACTAACTCGATTACCCTAGTTAATCGCATTAATATGACTTCCTACCTAAATAAATGCAATTCTTAGTAAATAAAAAAAGTTAATTTTTTTAATAAAAGCTTATATAATCAAACTTTAAAATAAAATTACCTTATTCTCTTAAATTACAAATTAACCTAAGTAAAAATTCGTACTATTTTGAGCATATTAACTCCCTAGAAGTATGGAGTAATTTAAAAATAAAAGAAATAAGCAATTATGCTTTTAAGTAAGTTAAAAAACTATTTCTGAATAAAAAGAAGAAATATCATAATTATGATTAATAATGGTAAATACAATTAATGAATCAATAACAAGTACTAATAAATAAAATTTTGGAAGTGTTTAAAAATATAAGAAATGTCAGCTCTAAAACTTTATTTAGTAATTTAAATATTAGATAAAACTCTATATAAAAACATTGCTACTGGAATTACTTATAAGCTAAGGTTACAATTTATATTATTTATTTAACTTCTTTCATCCTGTATTCAAGTATTAATGATGATAAGATAGATTATTATTCTTCTTATTTTTATAATCTAAATTTATCCTTACTTACTTACTTCTATTTATTTCTTTTCCAAGATTATTTTAATCCCTTCTTTTTCTTCTAAATACTTTGTCTCAGAGCCTTTATACACTTTCCCCTTTCTCCATTTAAGTTAATTATTAATTTTATTAGAATAATAGCCAACCAATTCTAAAATTAAATATTTTTAAATAATTATAAAAATTCTTAATAATCAATTATTTTTACCTAAATTATTATTCAATTTATTTTATTAAAAAACATGTTAGATTTTAAAGATAATAATATTGTCAACACTTATATTGCTAATTACTGATGTTAGATCTTTGTTAAAATTAATATAAGAATTATTAATGAAATTTGGTATTTAAATAACCCATAATTTGCAAATATTCGAGAGAGAAATTAATAATTTTCATTGTTGAGGATTGATTAGTATTCACCACCAAAATCTATATTAGTGATTAAGAGGTTTTCAATTATATGATAATAATTGCTTCTTTAGATTTACTAAAAATATACAATTTTTTCTTTCTTAGCTTTTGTGTGCGCAAAGAAATTAATAAATTTATAGAAAAGAAATCATCAATTCTATCTAATTCTATCTAAGGGTCTTCAGTATTATTGCTTTTTTAAGGGATAACTGAGAACACAAATACTCTTTCCCTTTTTGTATGAGAAAGGAGAATTAAACCTACTGTGAGCATCTTTTTTCTGAAGGAGAAACATTTTCTTCTTCATTCTCAACAGATACAAATACACAGTTTGAAATACCCAATTTTGCAATTCAGTGGAAAATCAAAAGAGATTTATCTTCTAACATAATAATTGACTTAATATTTACCATAAACTAGATCCAAATTAATTCTTAAAACCAGATAATTAAAGAAGATGGGGAGGTAGATAAAAATAATAGCCTATCATCCATATTCTTCAAGGAATTCGATTCATTTAAATATTTGCTCATTGATAGAAATATAAAGAAAATTGATAGAATAAATATTATTCTAAAGTAAGAAGGCATGAATAATTAAGAATAGAATCTAAATACTATAAATGAATTCTTAAGAGACTTATAAAGTTAACTTAAGTTAGATTATGATGTAGAATTAATTATAAGTTCCAATTTTAATTGGAATGGAATCGATTTAGAATTTATTACTTCTAAAGCTTATTCCCTTATAATAAATGATATCTATTCCTACTTTCCACTTTCAAATTTTAAATGCCCTCAATTGAAAAAACTAGCTATAGTACCGCATAATGCAATAATCCCACAATAAAAACTACAAAATCAATCAAATAACATTTAAGAACTTGAAAAAGACTTTGAATAATTCTTATGCTCAGCAATGATAAAATAAATCAATTCTTTAAAAATTGATGGCAACAAATATCCTTCTCTGATCAGGATTTTGCTTTCGCATTTACTTAAGATGCCAGAATAAAATTTAGTAAAAATAGAATTATCAATCAGCCTAGACCCAAGATAATTTCACTTGATTTTAAGTTTGAGTCATCTGAATAGCATTTATAATAAATGTCAAGTTTTCTTAAATTTCACTTTGGATTTTGCTCTACTTTTCTTGAAATAGGTTTGCTAATAAGAAATGAATAATAACAATGATGAAAAGTTATAATCTCTATCAAATTTCCCTTACTTATTCACATAGATTATGAACAGTTTTTAAAACCAGAATATAATTTTAGTTTTTAAGAATTTAAAATCTATGTAGCAGCTTGCTTTATTTGATAGAATTAGGTCTCACTCTGATTAAATCCTAAAGAATGATACTAATATTTATTTAAAGTATTTTAAGGTGGATAAAGACTTTTAATTTAATGCAGCTTCATCAACAACTAAGGAAGATTTTTCTAAACCTATAACAAGTCTAATTTATGCAAAATATAATAAGTTACCTCCTTTTTCAAGTGTCTAAAGTAGCAACACTTCTATTCTATAATAAGATAATTAATTTGATGATCCTAGTAATATTTTTAAACTTAATCTAAATAAACCATTCCTGTCTTTATTCATTAAAACTTTTGTGAATAAACCATCATCTGAAAAACTCCATTATATGATAGAGGATTCATTAGAAATCAAGAAGAAAAGCTGTCAGAATAATCATGATAAAGAATTTTAATGCAGCCAAAAATAAGAAGAAAAATAATAAATATTGAAATTTGATAATGAAAAGTAAGAAGTATAGTAAAACATTGTTCAAAATTTACCTCAATAAAAAATGTAAATGAATACATTTCCATTTTAACCTTTTTCTCTATTTAAAAGTAAATAAGAATCTGTCTTTGTCAAAAAATAATAAAGTGAATAAGTAGATCCTTAAAAAACAAAATAGATAATTTAACTAAATTCAGAATAAAAAGAAGATATTTTTTCAACTTATTTCTTACCATTTCAAACAAACGAAGTTACTTCAATAGAACTAACCTTTGAAAATACTGTCTTTGGAACGAATTATAAGGAACTTTTTGCTTTCATCTCTAAGTGCAAGCATTTAAAAAAATTATGCCTTTTAAATTTCTGTATATCAGAAGATTTTAGTGGCTAGGAACCTGTAATAAATAATTAAAGACAGAAGACAGATACACAGTAAGCACTTTTTGTTTACTCTTCTGTATTTTAAATTTAGCCTAGAAAAGCTAATGAAAAAGTAATACCTGATGTTATTTAATCTCTTAGAAGAGTAAACTTAATAACATTTAAGTTCTCAACAAATATATTCTTTGGCTACTAATAAGCATCAAGATTACTTTAAACTTAAGAAAACTTAGTTTATTTTTCAATTAGAGACTTTAGTTCGGTCTCTCAATAAAATTCTTTGAATAATATACCTGAAAATTTAGGATCTAACAGCATTAGAAATTCAAAATCTAAATCTTTATAATAATAATTATCAGATGCAATTTCTGAAACAATAGATCTAAACAAGTATCTTCTATAATTTAATTTTAAAAATGCAGATGCAAACTGTCTGTAAACAAGGAGAGAATTCTCATAAATAATAAGTTTCTATCTTCACCTTAAAAAAACTTTGCTTTACTAAATATATGCCTCAAAATATTTACTTCACTCAGATACAATAAAAAGAAAAGAAATATTTAACCATTTAATAACTAAATTTTATATATAAAAAATAAATATCTAATCTAATCTTAATAAAACTATGTCTTAACTCTATGTTTGATCCAAATTATATTTATAATTTTGCATTTTCCCTTCCTTAATCCTCTTTATTTCCTATCCATTTGTTTATTTTTATGTAAAATATCCTATTTCGTAATAAACTTTATAAAAGTGGAAAAGATATAAAAGGATTTAGAAATTAATTTTTAAGACCCTTATCTCTCCTTCAATTAATTAATGATATTAAATATTTTTATCTAAAATTAATAATAAAATAATAAAATTGATAGATTAATAGATAAAATAGTGCTTTTCTTATTACTTGCTTACAAAATTAATAAATTGGTTGGTGTTGAAACATATTTTTCAGTTATTTCATGATGCATAATTATTTTGGATTTATCATTAGATTTATTATTATTAGTCCTTAAAGTTATTATAACTTTACTTTTATTTTTAGCATTTAATAATTAAAGTATAAACTACAACCAAATTAAATAAAAAAAAGAAAAAGAAAAAGAAAAAAACTCATTAAACAACCAACACCTAAATGAGCTTTTCATTACTAAGCAACCTTTAACAAAGGAGAAGCTTAATCAGATGTTTAACCTAATCTCTTCTATATCTTTACCTTATTAATACCTAAATATTAGCTTCAACCAATATTGTTTGGATTTCTGATGAACTTTCAAACGGAGTATTTTAATCCTCTATAGAAGAATGGGGATCATAAGGATCATTTAAATGTTAGTCAGAGAGCACTTTACTTGTTAAAAGTAAAAGTAAATAAAACTCAGAATCTTTAACGATCTAAAAAACATACTAATCTTTACCGCCTCATGCATTTGTAATCCTACAACTCTAAGGTATAATTTTTGATTAAATATAGCTTTTAATTTTTTAATATCTCAAAGGAAAGTTTTGATTAAAATAACAGAATGTACTCGCTATTTTATGAGTATAGAAGAAATTTAAAAATATTGAGTTATTTATTTAGATATGATGCTAATTTTTTATTTATTTTAATAACTATATCTATAATTAAAAAAAGTGTTTTAGCTAGATGAATATAATGAAAGCGAAGGTTTTTAAATATAGATTGATAATTAAATCAGTAGCCTGCTAAGATATACAACAGTTAGTCAGTAAAATATATGTGGTGACCCAAGGGTCGATTAGATTTATACAGAGAGATTTGGAGTTACTCATTCGGCAAATAATCTTACACTTGCTATTTCTGCAACCTTATCTTCTTCAAATCGTATTTTAGCTATAAATAACTTGAAATTAGGAGTTATTCCATGTGAGAAAACATGTGCTTCATGCAAGCTATTGAGTACTCCAAGTGCTAATTTAACAGATCTATTTTGTTTAAGTTGTCCAGAAAATGCTAATTTCTAATAAAATACAAATTCTTGTGCATGTGGGGCAGACTATTTACCCAATTTTGATTCTGGGTATTTGACATGTGTAAAGAAATTAATAAAAATTGTTGAAATCTCAGCAGCATGTTAATCTTTGATTAGTGAATACTCAACACGTTCAAGAGTTATTCCAAATTGCAAAATTTTATTTGATAACGTTTTGCAATAAAAATATGTTTAGGCAATAATTAATACTTACTAATTCTTCCCAGTAATTTCAACTGAATGTTAGTCATAAATTCGATATGATATTGAGCAATATAATAATTAAACATAAGTATATATTCCTATAAACAGAAAATACATTCGAAATTAAGTTTAAGGAGAAATTTTTGAAATGAATTTTTTGGTTACTGATATTCCTATCCTTTCTAACTATAATTACATAGACTCTTCTAAAAGTTAATTGTATTCTGAAATCTGGTTACAGATGAAATATTATTTTGGGGGAAATGTAACAAGAGTTCATAAGTTTAAAATAAATTACAAAACTTACCGCTTAGAGTATTATGTTACTGCTTTTAATTAAGACTATAATAAAAATTAGAACTTTATTACTCTTAACTCCAATAAGAATTCTTAAATTCTTATTGATGAATATAATTTAGAATTAAAAAAATATCTTTGCAGTGATAAAAGTTGTTAGTATACACGAACAAACACCGCCTATCAATATTTAGAGGAAGTAATTATAAGAATATAATTTACAACAATGCCAAATAATAGATATCTTTCTCTTTAATCTTGTAATATTTTTGTAGACAACAATTTTTTAGATATTATGCCATAAGTGAAAGTAATAGACTCTAATCAAGGCTATATTACGCTGCTTTTCCTTTAAATGCAGTAATATATCCCAATCGCTTAGTCTACTTACAATATTGTATATCTTTAGATATCTGTTTCTTACTAAGATAATAATAAAAAGTAGAGAATGGGATAAGTAACTTAAATCTATTATTCAGCCAAACCTAATTGAAATCTTAAATAGAAATCTTCTTATTTATCAAATTATAGAAATAAAGAAGTATTAAATAATATTAGTGATAATCTTATTATATATTAAGTATGTGTGTATGTAATTAGCTTTTTAATAGGAATTTAAAAATTTATAAATTTAAATTATACTGATAAGTTAGTTAATATTTTAAGACTTTATTCAAATTCAATTCATGTTGAAGATAATTTAATTATTAAATTAATCTCTTTGTCTAAATAGAGAGTTATCTTAAAATTAAATTGAGAGTTAATCTTAGTAGGGTTGGTACTAATTAATTTATTTATTTTAAAATAGCTAGTAAATAATTTCTTTTGATGGAGTAAAATTTTACTGTCTTTAAAGTACCCAATCATTTTTCATTCATCTATCCATGCATCTATTGATCTAATTTCTAAAATTGATAAAGTACTAGATAAGCAAATCTTTCTTATCTAGACAAATCTAATTTTTAGAATTATTTTTCTTCATTCAACTAATAAAAGAGAAGAAGCATGGAAAAAAAAATAACTGGATCAAAAAATTTTGTTTACCTTTATTAAGTATGTTAATAGTGAGTTGAAAATAAATAAAAAATTATTCAATAAAAAAATACCATTAGAAGTACATAATTCAGTATTATAAATCTCTAAAAATCATTAGATGTGCTAATAATTAAATTGATAAAATTTATTGAATCTTATATTAAAAAGAAATAGTCAACATAAAAGACCATAATATATATTAAGTTAATAAGAGTATCAGCATAAAAAATGAAGAAAGCAGCAGGTGGAAAATTTAGGACAGAATAAAAGATTAAAAATAATTGCTTAGAATAAAAGAGTAGAGAGGGTGTGATCTTATGTTTTGCAAACGATTAAAAGATTGATGGGATTAAAGTGTGTGACAATTGTATTTCAGATGTCAAGCAAATCTAAATCAATAAAACAAAATTGTAACTTTCATAAAGACTTTAGACTCTCCTTGACTAAAATCAAATCTAATTATTAGATGCGTAAATAAATTCTTATCAAGTGATCAATTTTATATTCATTAATCTTGTTTTTTGTAAAAATAGCGATGGCGGTAAGTACGAAAAACACTACTCTGAATTATGGTAACTTATTTTAGATAAAGTCTATAAAATAAAATGATCAGAAAAATGATATTTTTTTTGTTAAAATGAATGAAAAACAAAACAATTCTTTTAAAATTATAAATAGCTTATCTGAAGTATATGCTATCAAAATAAAGCTAAGGTATGTAAATGTAATCTCCCTTTCGATGTATTTATAAAGTTTTATTAATTAGAAAAAATATGCTTGAAGAGTTTGAATGCCTGATTGAGTAATTAGTGTGCTTAAAGGAGTTGGAAATAACAGAGGAGTAATTTAAATCGGCAAAGAGATTCAATTTAAATAGAAATATTTTTTTATTTTTATAGTGAAGAAGAAGTATTTGATGCAGCTACTTTCACTACTATTTGTGCAATCCTATAAAAGCTCAACCTAGTGAGCAACTTAGAACTCCCTATCTTGTAAGTTTATTAAATTAATTTAAAAAAAGATACTTAAATCTCTATAAAGTAACAAGCTAAGGATAAATTAATTCTATAGAATTATATAAAATAAATAGAAATTAATTAGTTTTTAATATTGCAATGCATCTATTAACAATATATTATTAGCTAAAACTAGGACATTTAAAAAATATAATTTGAGAGAATGATATTGAGCCATTTAGAAGAAATGCCTTTAACCAAATTCCATCTCAATATGAGGTATTTTAAAAGAAGGAATAGCATTATATTAACTTTAAGCTTATAAACAGAACTAATAGAACATTAAGGGATGACAGCTTGATTGAATTATCAACCGTATTATCCAGACACTATTAACTTGAAGATTTTTCAATTAATTTAGAGTAAATACGTTTAGGAAATAGAGTTAGTAGAAATAAGTTATTTTTTAATAAATTAGAAATAATAAGAATATAGCCTAATAAGGATTGAAAGAAATTGCAAATATTCTCAAAAACTAGAAAAAAATATAATCAATTGATCTTAATTTTGTGTAAATTTATTATTATTTATACTTTTCAATTAATATTTTATTACTCTTAATAGAAATAATCTTAGCTTCTAAGATCAATAATTAATTGATTTAGCAGAAGCGATCCACAAGAAGAATGAAATGAAGCATATTTCTTTGAATTTTCAGTAATATTAATCTAATAGCCATACTAATTTAAGTATTTTTAAAAAACAATCAAAATAGTAAAAATGACAATTTTACAGATATATCTATTTAAAAATTATCTGATAGCCTTGCAGAATATACTAAAGTTGAGAAGCTTAAACTGGACTTTCAGTAAAAAAATAAAATCAATTTCTCTAAAAATTTAACTTTATATACTTATTTTAAAAAAGCTATAACACTCTCATCACAGATAAATCTTTTTACAATCTCACAAGTGCTATGAATAGAATGAAATAAATTCAAGAATTATCTTTAAATTTCTGTAAAAATGTCAACTTTTCGGATGACTCATTAGCTAATTTGTCTAGAATTTTAATCACAAAACCAAAAATTACCTTTCTCTACTTAAATTTTAAGTAAAAATTCCTAAAATATATTTATTTTAGAAATATTATTTTTATAAAATATAGCTATAATGAAAATTTCTAAGCTCAATCACTTACTGATCTTGGTGTTAGTATTGGACAAATGGCAGGATTGAAAACTTTAATATTATAATTAGAGTAATTAAATATTTAAAAAAAAAACAAAAAAATTATGAATTTTAAAAATATTTAAAAAATAAATAGGAGAAGCAAGAATTTTGATGATGAGTCTATTGTAGATTTGTTTACTGGAATAAAGAGATAAGTTCAATTAAAATCAATATAATTCAATTTAAGGTTAGTTGCTATATTTAGTAAAAGCAATATAAATATTAATATTTTCTACTTAATTTAAAAGATAAAATAATAATTTGTAAAAAGCCTCTCTCAGAGAAATGGTATCTTGTTTCTCAGGATTGAAAAAGCTTAGAGAATTTACATTATACATCAAGTAATTTTACTAAATTAAAAACTTTAGTTACTATATTTTTTACTTACCAAACAGCAATGGATATTATAAAGATGTGCAAGATTTCCTATCAAGATATCCTGATGATGAAAATAGGGAAGATACAGAAGAGGAAAATTCATGAAAGAAATGATACATACTTACCACTTATATTAAGATTAATATCTTTTTCGCTTTAATTTAATATTATCATAATTTATTATGGATTTTTATACAAATACTTATATACAACTTACTTAATTTTATTTAACTAAAGATAAGAAGAAATTACTTTAGTTATGAAAAATATAATAAAAATCTTCCTTATTAATTTATAATTAGAATTATTGTAAAACCTCCCTCCATACATCTTAACTTAAAATACTATTTATATTTTATTAGAAGAAAAAAAAATGTTGGCCTCTCTTAATCTGGCTTTATAAAAAGATTATGGATATTAGAAGTAAACAGGTATTACTTTCTTAAGAATTAATAAAAGTAATGAATGGTATTTGTGGTTGAGTAATGAAAGGGAGTAAAAAAGATTAAAGATAATTTGTACTATATAAATTATATTAAGAACTGTATAGATTATTGAACAAATTAATTTTAGTTAACTTATGATAGTATATTTACAATTTAATCAATTAACTGAGTTCAGGATAAGGATTTCCTCAACCGAGTTCTAATAGCACTCCATTAGATCTTTCGCTGTTTTGTATTTAATTTCACTCTCCCAAAGATTTACTTCACATAATACTAAATACTAAGTAGTTTGTTTATCAATTTTCTCTTAAAAACGATTGAGAATAATAGTGCTTTCGCTTTTTTTGATGAGATCGATTTCAGAAAATGAATTCCATTTCTTATTGAAATCTGAAAGTATAATAGCTAGATATTGATTGCATTTTCTCAAACATTCTTTCTAAATATTGGTGATCATCTCTTCTTTCTTATTGCTTTCTTCTCTAATACTTCTTCTTTACTATAATTATTTCAATGATAGCCTTTGCTAGGAACTCATTAATAGACTATTTTTATTCATTCTTTCCAATATCTATTTATCCTCTTCATCATCTGAGTCAGAATTAGAAGAATCTGTTGTTTTTAACTTACTTTTTTGCTTTAAATTTACTGGCTTTTTCTTCTCATACTATTCAAGCCTCTTTAGTAAATCCTTATTTTCTTTATCTTTTTCTTTTAGCTACTTTTATAATTGAGTAACTTGGTTTTACAATTATTCATTCTACTTTTTAATCTATTGAATACTCCTTTTAGAATAATAAAATATTTATGCCAAGATGAAGAAGATAATTTAATTTTTATTTCATTGTATTTACATAAAGAAAATGATATCTGTTGGTTTAACTTTTTACTTTCGAACCTAATAGCTAGCTGTCTTTAGTAATGATTATTTATTGAATTAATTATATATTTTTTATTTGAGGATACAATCTATATATAATATCAGTAAACAAAACTTAATACTACATTATTAAGCAAGTAGATAATTGTGGATGAAAAATGAAAATTAATTTTTCACTGTAAAAATTACTGATTATTTTTATAAATAATTCCTCTAAACATAATTTGGAGTATTTTATAGTCCTAACTCTCTTTTTTCATATTTAGTTATGATTAAATTATTATTTTTCTATACTAAACATTATTTATTCTTTAGGAATAAACCACTTTATCAAAAGGTTTTTTTTTGTAGTTACTTTACTTTAATTAAAAGAAAAGAGGTTAGTTTATATCCAACTAAAAGTTTTTTGAAATAAATTCTTTGTTTGCAATTATTTCTTTCTTTATTTTATTTGAGTCATTAAAAATTATGAGTAGAATCAAAGGATTCACTAAATTAATTATTTTTAATCACTCTATTCAAAATACCTTAACTTAAAAAAAATAAATGGATATTCAAAAAACCATCAAAAAAATCAATATTCCCTCTATTAATTTTCGAGATGGAGGATCTATTCCTTTAATTGGGTTTGGTACTTATTTAATGAGAGGATAAGAATGTAAAAAAGCTGTAGAACATGCAATTCTATCAGGATATACATAAATAGATACGGCTGCTATGTATGGAAACGAATAAGATATTGCAGAAGTTATTCACTCAGCAAAGTTAAATATCAAAAGGGAAGACTTATTCATTACTTCCAAGGTTAATTATAATGAATAAGGTTATGAATAGGCTAAGAAATCCGTATCCTAGATGTTAAAGAGATTAAAAGTAACTTATTTAGATTGCGTATTGATCCATTGGCCCGGTGTAAGCCATTTAGATGATGATGATCCTAAAAATGCAACTGTGCGCTTAGATACTTGGAAGGCATTGATTGAATTGAAAAAAGAAGGAATAATAAAACATATTGGCGTAAGCAATTTTAACATTAATCATTTAGAACACCTAATATCTAATAGTGAATATATCCCTGAGATTAATTAATTTGAAATACATCCTTTATGCCATGATTAAAAGCTTGTAAAATTATGTCTTGATAAGGGGATTGTAGTTTAAGCCTATTGCCCACTTGCTCGTAACCATAAAAAAGTAATTACAAATAAGTATGTTATTGAAATGTCTAGCAAATATAAAAAGACAATAGCATAAATACTTCTTAGATGGGGATTTTAGAATAACTATGTGATTATCCCTAAATCAAAGACTCCAAAGTATATAGAAGAAAATATCCAAATACTTGATTTTGAGTTTACTCCAGAAGAGATGAAGCAGCTAAACAGTCTAAACTGTAATCTTCATGTAGATTGGGATCCTATTTGTATCAAATTTTGAAATTATGGAATTTATACCTTAAATAAGAGATTCTATTTATTTGTTTATAAAAATATTATTATTTTTTAAAAAAATTAAAATGAATAAAATTAATCTACATATAAATATGATAGAATACTTAATTTAATAATGAATTATAGTTTAATTATTAAATGAAAAGTGTGCACTCTTTAATTGAGATAATTTATTCACCATTAAAGTAATCGAATTAAATGAAGATTAAGCAGACTAAATAGCAGATTGAATAAATCAATATTAAAGGAAAAATTAACTTCAATTATTAATTTAAATATTCTAATAATTATGAAGCTTTTATCTAAAATTGCAGCAAACAGATATTAGAACAATATCTTTTAAGAGTACAATAATTTTAGGTTTAACAAAACTTTTTTTGGAATAAGAATATTATCTCCATCCTTTAAATTAAAGAATCATTAATGAATTTAGTTTTATTTTACCAAATAAACTTCCCAGTTTTGTTTTTTGGCATTTTAAATTAATTTGGGAAGTATAAATTGTAGTAAATCTTTAGATACTATCAAATAAATTCAGAAATTAAAATAAAATTTATTTTATGGTTGATATGATAATAATTTTATTTATCTTTGATTAAATGATTATTCTAAGAACAATCAAATTTCTACATATTTCATGTAACTATTAAACATACCTTAAATTAAAAAGATATTAATATTTTTCTGATATAAGTTTTTGTATCCTTAAATCGAATTAAGCTTCTTAAATTTATTAAAAGTATTCATTTTTTAAAAAACATAAATTAAAAAGATAACTTCACTTTTTGATAATAAATATTTAAAATATTTTTTTTTAATAAAAATATGGTCACTCAAAGATTTGATTATACATTTTATTTGTTAGATGATTTGAATTCATTATAAGCTAAGGCAAGACACATTAGCTTTGCATCCTTTGTTTAAATAACATTTTTCATATTATATTCTTCAATTTCAATTGTAATTTATTCATCGTGCTCTCCATGAATTTTTGAAGTAATCTCCTTAATCTTCTCATCAGATAAGTTTTTTTCTACTGCAAACATTAAAAGTTCCTCATCACAACCACCAGGAGAAGGATAAAAGCCACCTAAATTTATTAATTCATTCACATCGATATCAATATCAGTTTCTTCTTTAAGTTCCTTTGCTGCAACACCGCTAAAGTGACCACTTTCATCGATCATACCAGCAGGTGCTTCCAATAGCCACTTACCAATTGGAACTCTATATTACTTGCAAAGTAACATGTACTTTTAGTTAACAATTACTAACATGGAGACAGCTTTACCTCTAATAAAAACAAAACCTATTTTAAAATAAATAGTTGAATTTTATTCATTTATTCATTAATATTCAAAATAATACCTGGTAATCTTATATTATGAGATGTTGTTATAGAATCTACTATTAAATTTATAAATCCTACGTTAGGACCAAACATAAACACATAATCAATTTTTATAGATTTTATGCTTAATCCTGTTGTATCGAATTCATCAACCCAATCTTTAAATTTCTTAGATTATTAAACTTTTTCAAATATTTCTTATGATACATTATCTCCTTTAATGAGCTATACTTCAACCTTTAATTGACCTAATTTAACGATTGCTCCTTAATTATCCATTTACTGTAATATCTTTTTTGATGTATCTACCTTCTTTTCTATCTAAAATATATTTATAAATTAAAGAATCTTTAATCAAAAAAATTGATAGTCTCAAAGAAATTATATCCGTGATTTAGATATTCCAAATAAAAGATCTGATCAAAGAGTAATAAAACAAATAGATTACAAGTATCTAATTTTTTTTAATTTAATTTGAGTTTTTATTATCAGTAAAAATTAATTAATTAATCTTGCCTTTTATCAGTAAATATTCAATATTAATACATTATATACAATAAAACATAAAGAAGCAGCTAGATTGCTAGATTAATAGATAAATAGATATATATTGATAGATTATAGCATACCTACCAACCTACATTACTACTTATTCACCAACCTAGCTAGCTATTTGAAATTTTATATATAATGTTTAATTTATTTAAGTATTTTATTTTAAAATTTTTATTAATATTTTGTCAAGTTTAATCACAGAATAGCAGGATGAACCATTTGTATAGTTCCTTCTGAGCTCGATGCAAATAAACTATCGCTTAACTAAGTGAGTTAAGTTACTGATACAGGAGGTTTCTTCTCAACTATATTTTTATAAAAGTAAAAATTTAACACAATTATTTGTTTAGGAATAAAAATGATTACTTTGTTTAAATACTTAGTATTATATAACAAGGGAGAAATTCTCGAGTTCATAAATCTTTATATAACCATCACTTGTTCCAACTACAAATGTATTTTCTCTTTTATTTAAGAAAGTGCATCTATATTCTTAGCCTTACGTTTATTCTTTATTCTAATTATTCATTTAATTAAGTTTATTTATTTGGAATAAAGACAAATTTATTTACTTCGATGTGTTTCTTAATATCATTTTTCTTAGTATCAAAGACAGAAATTAATCCTTTCTTAGAATTTGTAATGAAAATCAAATTCTTGTTGCTCGAATAATTTAAGAAGTTTCCTGGAATGTTCTTAACTTCTTACATACCCTAATTAAAGTAAAAATATTTAATAATTGAAATGGTTTTAATTTTAGTTTAATTACTTGATTTGGTGGCATAAGAGTATCTAAAATAAGCAATTGAGAATTGGTAATCGCAGCAACCATAGATCCATGATTGATGAAGCAGAAATCATTAATTTGTCTTTGCTTATTAGATAATACTGTAAAGAATGAACTAAAGAATCTTGTGCTAATGGTTAAATAAATTATAAGCAAATAAATATTATTTTTTGTTTTCAATTTATTTTTATTTACTTTTTATGGAACTTCCACATATATAGACTACCAGATGAATCAATTCCACCAATTTTTTCACCAAATTTAGATATTTTTAATGTAACAATAGGGTCTTTACTAGGATAGTTAAAATCATTTATCTTTGTAAATTTATTACAAGACCATATCTCAACAATTCCCCTTCCACCTATTTATTTTTAATTAACTAAGTAAGAAAGAATAATTTTTTATTTAATTGGCTTTACCTGAAAAGAAAATTGGAAGAGTAGGATGAGAAATTATACTCATAGAGTCAATATCACTTAAGTTTTTGAGGCTGCCATACTATTTTTTTTGTAATAATAAATGAAAATTACAAAAAATATTAATTATTTTAATAAATCTACTTTAATTTAATCTGAAACTTCTTAGTCAGTATAGGAATCTAGATAAGAGAATTTGTATCTATTGAGTTTAATATCGGAATTAGCTAAATCTCTTCTAATGCGTCTGTTTGAAAGAAGCTTAGCAGCTAATTTTATCACAAGAGGTTTCTAATCAAGTTATTAATTAGATACTTTTTATAACGTTCTTCTGTCTTCAGAAGCAGGATCAATTGAGAAAGTTTCCTAATTATAAAATATTTCATGAAATAATCTTAGGTAAATAAATAAAACTATTCAAATTACTTCTTCACATAATGATAAACCATCAACAAGACGACTCTTGTTCACAATTTAATCAATTATATCAATTTTTCTAAATGTTCTATTTGTTAAGCATATTAATTCACGGTTGAATCCTTAGAAATTATTAAAGCAAAAGCCTCTTAACTACTCTTACTTTATTTTTACTACTTCAATACCACTTTTGAATAATTCTTACTTATCTCTTTCCTAATTCTACTACCATTCGTAATTAGGATGACGATATTATTATACTAATATCTTAGCTTTTAAGTGCTAATACAGGTTATCCATCTTGTCAAATTGCTTTAAATTTTATTTAAATTAATAGATTTCATCTGGATCTGCATAGGTAGGGAGATTTTTAAAGTTGAAGGCGTGCATGTAATAGTTAGGATCATCAAAGATTGACATAATTTAATCTAGAATTCTATTTTATTCAGAAGCTGTAAATTGTTTCATTAAGGCTTTGAATATTTTTTTCTAATTTTTAGCATAGAACTCAACAGATTTAATAATGTTAATGCTATTAAATTTATCTAATTAGCAGTCCATTTTCTCATATCCCTTAAAGTTCTTAGAGAGAATAATTTCTAAATTCTTAATAGAAATATATCTGATCATACTGAATAATATCATCTTGTACTTGTTACTTTGGTTATTTTCTGTTTCCTCATTCTAATTATTAAGATTATTATTTGATTTTAGTTATTCTGGTTTCTTCTCTTCTAATTGATAAGGAGAAGTTGGGAAAGCCTCAGCGAAGAGGTCATAGTATCTTGTAGCCTTTCCATTTTTAAATTTAAGTTCTCTGATTTAATTAGCTTTTTCAATTAGTTTATTGATTTTAAAGTGGTAATTGAGGATAAAAGCTTATTATTTCATTGTCGATTTTTCACAATATTGGCTTACTTCTTTCAAAAGATCATTAATTTCTTAGAATTGTTCCAAGCCTTTTAAGTTTAAATTAAATTGAAAGCTAGATATTAATGCTAAAATAAAAAGAAATTTTACCTAAATTGAGTATAAAATAGCAGAAGAGTTTATAAAGTTTAAATGAGTCGAGTTACATCTAAATATTTTCATCGTTAATGTATTTTGAAGACTGAATGTAGCCAATTGTTTTTTTGAGTTGCTCGGTGATGTAGATTGCATTCATCCAGAAATTTTATTACTTTAATTTCAGATTATTATCAAATGTTAAACTATAAAATAAGTGCTATGATTAGATACAGAATTTCAATAATAAGCCAATAGCATTCTCTATCTCACCTAAAGCAATCTTCATTGATACAGAATGTGAGAGAGATTTCATTTTCTAAATCTTTTTATCTGCCATATGAAGTAATGATTTCTCATCAAACTTTTATTAAACATAAGAATCTGTTGGATTGACCTTAAAATATTCAGCTAGTTCGCTTATATTTTTCCTTAGATTTTAGAAATAATTATCTTAATCCTTGTCAGCTATTTTATTTAGTAGAGAAGTATTAATTTTAGAAAATTTTATCAATTAAATTATTACCTAAACTACGTTCGATTAGGAAATCTAAATGACTCGAAACTAATTTCTAAATGCAATTTTAAACACCTATTTTTATTTTTTTTACATCAAATATTTTATATTTATTAAATCAAGAGTTTTACTTTAATCCTACTATGTGTCTTCTTGGTTTGTTTTATAAAAAACTAAACCTAATAAAGGAAGTTTAATATTATTATAGAATTAAAGTGAAAGCTTAATATGAAGAGGAAGATTTAAATTTAATTATGGAGATTCTTCATTTTCTTCGTCTTGTATTTCATTTTATGACTACTATGGTGAGTCCATAAAATCATCAAAAATGCTACAATCTTCCATTTGTTTTTGATATTACTTTTAGCTGGCTTCTTAAAGTTGATACTTAACTTTATGAGAATTCTTAAGCAAATCAGCTAATAAAATAGCACTTGGATGAAAGTTACTTAAACCAGGTTCAAATTTAGGTTTCCAATCCATACAAGTTTTCTTGCCAGCTTCACCAAATCTAAAGAATAAAGTAAATTTTAAAAATTATTTTTAAAAAAGAGAAAAATAATTACTCAGTTTTTTAAGCTTCTTCATAGTCAATTTCATAGAGAACATTTACAGATTAAACGTGCTTCCCAATAATAAAGTAACCAATATTTTACAAGAAAACATCATTCATTTATTTTCCAACTTTAATAAAGTGTTATTAAACTAATTTATTCAAAATAGGTCTATCTCCAGTTTCGAACAACTTAAGTGCAACAATAGCGAGTTAGATATCTTCTAATTTATCAATCATAATATTAACTGCATCTTCCAATTCACCTGCAATTAAATAAAAGGCTGCACACTTTTCATACTATCTACTACCCAAAAGTGCAAGAGCATTTTTAATTAATGAATCCTTTGTTTTATTTTATATCTTTAAATATTCTTCTTTTTCTTCTTAGCCCATGAAACCTAAATCAACTTTTGTTTGAATATAATCTTTTGCTTTTTATAAAAGATCTCTTTAACCTAGAGCTCTTCTTCTAATAGGATCAGACGTAGTTTAAAACAATTCATTAAATTTGTTTATAAGTACATTCAATTAACCTCCTAAAACATACCATAGACTTGCGTTATTTAAATTTATTTCTCCTTAATTTTCTACTTAAGCACTATCTTTCAAAGATTGTTCTCTATTGATGAAAGTGATTGTAGCTATTTCATTCAAATATTTAATCAATTAAAGATTATCAGTTTACCTTTTAGAAAATAAAATATTTCTTTTAGTTAAGAATTGCTTATAAATTAAAAAAATTTTACCAAATAGGGAAGCAGTATCTTCTTAAAATTTCCCATTTTAAATTTCTACTCTCCATATATTTACTAAATAACTCATTGCTTAAGAAATCTTTAGCTTCTGAATGACAAGCCCAAACAATTTCTTTAGTGAATAGTGATCTGGGTTTATATGAGGCTCCAGCGATAAATTTAAGATTATTGTATACTGAGATATGGAACATAAAGAGCTTACCAAACATATCACAATCATATTTATCTTTCAAATCTATAAGGAACTAAACTAAAGTTTAGAGGAAGACAGATGAATTTCCTTCTAATCTAAAAACATCTTTTTCTTCTTAAAGAATTTTTAAAATATCTTACAAAAATTAATCTGATCTATTTTCTGCATAATCTGCTTATTAAAATATTTCCTCCTACAATTTAAATTAACAATAATTAATTAATTTATAATTATTAGTTTTTCAATATTTTACTGATAGGGGAGTTCCCACCATAGAGAGCTTTGAAACTAAATTCAATGAGGGTGATTCGACCTCTTCGAATTCCTTTTTCATTTTCAGGGTACCAGTTTTCTTTTACTAAAAAAGTTGATAGAGTTTTGTAATACTAAATGCAAATTTAGAACTGACAAATCTATTTTTAATCAAGCCTGTTAAGCATTTAAAGAGGATAATTTGGGCTATATCAAAGTTGCTCATCTTAAGGAGCTCATAAATAAATTCAGGATGATGATGAGGCAAGATTTCTTAATTTTAAAAAAATAATTTAAGGAATGATTTAATAAATATCTGGTATTTTACTTAATGAAGATACTATCTTGCGATAAAAATTTTCTGGAAGTAAGCTGTGCTAGTCTTGAGTGGAATCTAATTGGTTCACATTAATCATTTACTCATCAAAGAATCCATTAAAACGGATTGTAGTTTCATTTGTTTTGATGATCATTTTAAGATCTTTTGTGACAATAATTTCATACTTTGAAGGTTAGGTAAAACGAGAGAATCTTTTATAATACAATTCATTAGACCTTTAGGTTTTTTTAATAAAGTTAATGACATAGCTCTATTTTCTCTTATCAAATTGGAGGTTGAAAAGCATCAAGTAGTTTTCAACAACAATAATAAAGTTATTCTCGTAAAAGTGCTTGATAAGGATACTAACTGTACTTATGTCATAAAGCTTAGGATCAACTCCATATAATAAATTTTTTATATTAAATTTAGTAAGAATTTCCTTATCTTCATTATAGAATTCTATATCGTTACTGAATGTAATGATATAAAACATGTTAGGCTTAGAATTCACCCAACCAGAGTATTTAATATAATCTGCCATTTTAGTTTCTTTCTTACGCTTTATCTTTTAAATTTTCTTCATATCTCCTCCTTTTGCTTCATAAAGGTTAATCTACAAATCGCTTCTAGTCAAAACCTTAAAACTTACATCTCTAGCATTATAATTATAAATTTTAAACTTTTAAAAGGGTTTATTAACGGTGTATCTCTATATAACCTAAACATTAAAAGTAAATAAATAAGCTGAGTAAAATATCATAATTAATTTATTACTTCCATCTAGAAATTCTTTTTATCATTAAAGACTTCTTAATTCACTTTCAATCTCACTAATAACAATTTGTTAGTATTAGAAGGATAGACAATAAATTCTATATTTATATCTCCATTTTCACTTTAATATTTGGCTACAGATTTAAGCTAGTATTCAAATTGGCTCTTTTCATAAGCTAGGCCAATAATCTCTTTAGCTTGATCGGGTACATCTAATTATTGATAAAGCATTCTATTTTCTTGGTGAAGCAGTTAGATAATTTCTAATACTTTAAATTTATCATCGAAAACGAATACATTATTCTTATAATGTTCAACTCTTTTTACTTTATTAAAACAAAAATGGTTTGAATAAATATTACTAATTTTAATTTAATCAATTAATAAATTAATTATTGTATACTAGTTTATATCTTGCTATTAAATGACCATTACCAATTGCTATCTTCGGATAAGAAATCAAACCTCTAAGGGAATATTTACTATTATATATTAGAAAGTAAATAATGAAACAACTTATTAATATTATTATATTTTATGCTACTTAATGTGGTGAAGCTTGATAGCAAAGATTAGAATTGTTGTCTATAGTGATAATAGAATCAGAGACTTCATCATAAGAGAAATTTTAAATTTCTCCATAGAATCTTTTGTTACTGATGTATGTTTTGATATCATTAGGCTAATTCTAAAATATAATACAAATAATTTAGTTTATTAGGATAATAATATTTATATAATTAAGTAGGTAAGTACAATATTTTATTGAACTTTAACTAAGTTTCCCAGATAATCTAATCCATATAGGTGAACATATTCACTATCCTTTTATCTCTTTTCCTAAGCATAAAGTAATTGTCTTATGTATTTTAATAATCTTGGATTCTTTTATTCATTAAAAATAATAATAAATATTAATTAGCTTTCTTTTCTAAGCTTTACGTTTAAACTTGAAAATCTTTCAATCTTTGATGTCTTTGAAATATTTCTCAAATGGGAAATACAGTAAAGATCCATAGATGTATCTTTTAAGACAACTATCCAATCTAGTGATGTATAATCATCCTTTTCGTATAATCCATAGCTGCTTGTTTAATTGCTTATGGATTAATATTGATATCCTAAATCCTTCTTAGCATAATTAGAATTAAAATAGACAAAAGTAAATGATAAAGAGCTAATATTTTTAATGTTTTCTAGCTGAACAGTATGGATATGGAAGAACATAGCTTCGTCTTCAGGTGATTCCTACCATACCTTTAAAATCCCTTCAACATCAATTGAAACGATAGTATTTGGCCCAAAAGGCTATTAAGGAGATTTAATGCTATCTGTTTAAATATTTAATATAAATTAATATTTTGAATTAGTTCTTTAAATCTATTCAATACCTCTAAACTTATATGTTTTGATATCGTTTTCATGTCTAAGAATATAGTTTGTAATATTATCACTTGGAGTTTATTGGCTAAATTAGTATTAAAAGAATTATTAGGATAAAATATTATTCTAAACTATAATTGCATTGATAGAAGCAATAGTTAGTTAGTTAGTTAGCTAGTTAATTTGTAGATTAAAAATCATTACCCTTCATCTAAATAACCTGTGTGATTATCTAAAATTTTGATAAAGTCCCAAACAAAAATAATAGAAGAGATTTCTGACATTGTTGTGAAGAATCTAGAATCTATTTAATATTTAATCCAATAATTAATTATATAATCTATTATTATTCATATAATTAAATCTTTTTTGTTAGTTACCTGGAGAAAACTTTACATTCTTTATATTTTCTTTCACATTTAAATTAAATATGGGCTAAATCTTAGAAACAGTGTTGCCAGTCTTTTATAAATAAAAAGGATATTGGATAAACGAAACTATAAATTATAATATTCTTACTCCTGAGTTATCAAAAATGACATTCCATATCTTAATTGAATGATCTGAGCATGTAATCAAATACTAGTCTAAATATATATCACAATAATATACGAATGATTAGCTTTTTTATATTCCCTAACTGTAGATTATAATTTACCATCAAATGAAGAGTATCCATCTTTTATAGATTCCTTTACTCTCTAATTGTACACTTTTTCCCATCTTTTGTTTGCATTAAAATTGAAATTCTTTAACAAGCTTTAGAATTAGATTACTCATTTATAATGTTTTATTAATATTAATTACTTGATTGCAAAGTTATCAGAATCATATCTAGGCTGCAAAATACTAAACTCCTATTTACAGAATACAAACACTAAACCTTATGAACTACTTGTAGCTACAGTTAAAATTTCTCCATGAAATTATCTTACAGTCTATTTAATTTTTATTAGAAAAAAATGAATCTTTAGTAAGATACTATTACGTTTTTTATGAATCAAATGAATCATTGATGAATTGTAATTTGAGAGTATACCTATATTTATTCAAGAAGCTCTGCTGTAAAAAAGATAATTTTCTCTTCTGAAAACTAAATTAGATAGCTTAATCTATCGTAAGTGAGTATCTTCACTTTAGAGTACCTATTACGAGTTCTATTATCTACTTATTATTACTAAGAATTCATATTCTCTCTTTTATATTATTCAAATACTATATCTTTGATTTATATTATTTTATTTGATGCAAGACTTGTGATATTAATATGAAGGCTCTTACTTTTATTTCTAATTTAGAAACTCGCACACTAATTACTTATCTATCATAAAAGATATATAATTTCCCGACCAATTTCATATTAAGAATTAATCTGTTGAAGACCTATGGCAATCCAATTTAATATTTAATACTACTTATGATAGAATACTTATTAAATAAATTAATTTTATGATTAATTGTTTCTACATCTGATCAAATAAATATCAAAACTTGTTTATTTTCACAATAAATAAAGTATACTCAAAGCATTTTTCTTTTGAGAAGCTTTTAAGTAAGAATAAAATATATTAAAATGATATGATAATTCAATCTAAATTATTTATTCTATTGGTTATATTTAATTTATTTTGATCATTGATCTCAACTTCAAAGACTCAAGAGTTAATTCAAGTTTATAAAAATTAATGAATTCTTCTATTTCTTGGTAAAATAGAACAAATAAAAGTAAGAAAGATTAACATAAGTATTTTTTAATATTGGAAGAATCATGAATCTAACTTTCTGTAGATATGATAATATAAGAATTTTAAATATAAGGATGAACTTTTTAATTAGAATAAAAAAGACAAAAATATTATGTTTTCAAACATTCTTAAATCTGAATGTAATATAAAAACAAATAAAAGTTCTGATTTTAAAGAAATTTTTATCCTGTGCATGTACATTACTCTAAAGTTTGCTAAAAAGAATCACAACAACTGAAATTTCACAAATTTTATAAGGGTTTAAAATACAGTTTTTCATTCTTTTTTTATTAACAGCTAGCAAGTATAGAATCATCAATCACTATTTAATTATTTTAAACATGCTATATTATCTTGTGATAATAATTTTTAAAAGTTAAGTTATTTAACAAATAAAAAAAGAAAATCTAATTTTATTTTACATTTTTATACTTAAGATATAATTTTTAAAAATAGTTAATTAGGTAATAGATTTGGACAATAAAATAATAAATTAGAATTAAAAAGGAGATTTTATTGGCATGAAATTGTAATTAAGTATCACAAAAATTGTAATGTAATGTAATTTATATAACAAATATATACAGAGTTTTAATTTATCATCATTATATTTTAACTTATTGGCTATATACAAGCTTAGAAGAACTTACAATTGAACTAACAATACTAGGATTTTATGGAGATTTAGGCCTTTTAAAGTATTAACTCCTATCATGTACTTCGTTTTAATCTCCTTGTTTAGGTTTATTCTTTTCAAAATATTATCTCCTAGATTGTACATCATCTTCTTAGTTTTATATTAAGATAGGTTCTCTGTTTTTGTTGTTCAGAGTTTATTGATTCACAGGTGGCTAAATATTAATCTAATATTCATTTTATTAATCTATATTCTATTGGAATTTTTATTTATTTTTATCAGGAGAGTAGATACTAAAATTACTCTAAGTATGATTAAGACTAGTTTATGAGGTTTGATTTTTCATTTAAGAGTTCTAAAGTTAATATTATTTATATTAAAATTATGTAACATAATCACCTGCTGCTTAATTTGGTTCATAAGGGTTCGTATGTTTTTCAGAATCTCTATAATTATAATAGTGATTTAAGCTATCTCTCTCTGCTTTGATAATTTCTTTTAATGGAAACTATTACTATTAATGATTTTATCCCTCTTCTTAAATATTACTTTTTATTGATTGATAATCTTAATTCATACTGAATTCTTATACATCATTATGCTGTTAGGGTTAACTGCTGTTAAATATTCTATTCTATCCAGTATTTATATATTGACTTGAAGGATTTCCCAATTATTAACTTTAGTGAATATTATTCTTATTCTAGGCTATAGGACTACTATTAATATTAACTGTGGCAAAGGGAGTTTAATTTAAGATTGAGTTATTTTAGATTGCATTTTCGGGTACTCTATTCTTTTCAGGAGTTTAAAATAAATTGTGATTAGAATTAATTAAATTGAAGGATACTCCCTAATCCTATAATTAATTCTATTAAATAAATGATTATTATTATTATTACAATAATTGCAATCTATTACTACTCAAAGGTTGATATTAAGAATTAAAATTAGCAGTATAAGTTTAAGATTGATTATGAGGTATTTAGGAGCTTTAATTTATTGCTATATTTGCATCCTATTGGTTATTAAATGTTCCAAACAAACTTTCAATTTCATTTTGATTACTATAGAAATTATTTATCTAGCTATTCTAATTGTTTTATTAGTTGTTTTAGTTTGCACTATTATTGTTTAAAATAATACTTTGTTTTATATTTTTCTCAAACCTTTAGCTACTTTCTAATTAATCATTTTATATTTATAATTGCTAACTCTTTTTCTCTTCTAAATTCTATCCACCTTTAATATATTAGGCATTAAACTTTTAATGATCTGGAAATGTCCCAGTACTTCTTAAATGCTATCCATGATTATCTAATGATATTCTGCGATTCTATTACTATTGTTAATGTAACTTTTATTAGTTATCCAATGAATTTGTATCCTGCTATAGTATTTAAGGCTGCTAAATTTAGATATCTTTTATAGAAGAAACTATTTCCTTAGAGTGGGTAAGATTATGTGCAATTCTCTAAGAGCTTTTTGGATCTGCATAAACCTTTCCAGTTAGTTGTTCTATTATCTCATCATCTTCTCTCTATTGCACTATAATATCTTATCCATTTAGCCTTTTTTCTGAAGGAAGGTGAGGAGTTGATAAGGGCATCAAGTTATCAATGTAAGCATTTTATTCTTCTGATAATTATTAAGCAATTTGATTATAAGGATTGACTCTAATTGAGTTACTTTCTTAATTATCTTATATTTAATAAGGAGAGCCTGAATTTATATTGATATTATTATTATCTCCTTGTTACTAATGCTAACTCTTTGCATTCAAAGGAAGATGATATGATTATCTTGATTAGTATTCTTATTCGTTAACATTTATTCTCCTACTAAGATATTAAGGACTAATAAACCCTCTATTCCCTGCTGTAGAAAAATCCTTCTATGAATCCTATTAAATTTAATTAATATTTATATTGTTATTCATTAATAAATATTAGTATTTACGTCTATCCTCTCTATGAAAAAATTTTTCAATACTTCATTTGAGAATATCAGTTCTAAAGCATTTCTTATATCTTCTTCAATACTCAAAACTCCTTTAGAGTACTATTAATTCTATTTAATAGTGATATTATACTCCTTAAATGTCAACTTTATGAGATAACTTATATATTGTATTGGTCTTCTAAATAAAGTGATTCCTGATCTCTAAAGCTACACTGAATTATCTATAGTGAAATAAAGGTTGTATTGCTATATTAATTATAATTTAGGGAATTAAGAACTCTTAATCATGTAAATATCTATATTTTTACTTCCCATTCTGTTCTATCTAATGATTCCTTTAGCTCATACGCTAGAGAATACCTTTCTAAATTATCAACTAACTCTCTTCTTACCTCAGTTTTAGCTGCACAGCATTAATCATTTCCCATTTATATTATTCTATTTATTATTTACACTTATTCGAATAATCAATTTTTGACTAAACCTTTTATTAATATTCCTCTTTTACTAATATTTATCGATATTTGGTTAACCGCAAAAAAATTTAACTTGGAGTAAACGGCTAGAACTGGTTTAAAAAATCCAATAAATATAGGATTACTTAAAACTATATGTATACAAATATTTTTTTTTCAAGTAAAATTTGTAAAAGAATAATATATTATTCTTAAAATAAATTAAATTTTATAAAATTAGATTTAAACTGAGCTTGTATTAGCATTATTGTTTGAGGTATATCTAATAAATAAAAGATAAGAAGTATGTATCTTAATTAAATATTTGTTAAAATAACTTATCATTTATTAATTTATTTATTTAATTATCCTTTAATACTAAACAAAATTAAAATCGAAAATATATTTGAACATTTAATATTTAATGATAATTACATATCATAAACCACCTCTAAAATTAATCAATTCAATATTAGCAATTTAAAATTTTAGACATTCCTTATATTGAACATGCATAATTTTTAAAAGAGGAGAAGAGTTTTAATAAATTAATGAGGATGTATAGTATTTAAATCTAAAAATAATTTTTAAATTAAAATGATATTTAGATTGTAAATTTACTTATTTATTGAATTTTTAAATTAAATTTAATTTTGTTAATTAATAGACAGACACACCTAATTTTTTTTTTCCAAAAATTTATTAGCCAAAGGAATTAAAGTTGTAAAATGATAAATAGTTTCCACACTTTGAAGGCACAAAAGAAATTAAAATAATATTAATTTGATGATGTTATTAAGAACGTTAATCAGATTTAAATTTGATTTTTTATAGAATCACAAAAAATAAATTAATTGTGAGATGATATTTAGAAATAAATATTAACATTAAATTCTTATAATTCGCAATAATTGTGATTTTAGTTTTTTCATAATAAGATATATCAAATCTGAGGATATTAATATTTAACATAGTAAAGCTTTAGTGGTAGTGTCTCTAACATTGAATTTAATTAATATTTTAAGAAAGTTATTAATTGAAAAAATTTACAGATATAGGTGCTAAAGAAAGATAGGATAAATAGAAGTATTTTTTTCAATCAATTTAGACAAATATAGGAAGGAGTATACAAAATAGAAAATATATTTCAGAAGTGTCTTGAAGAATATAAACCAAAAATAATATCAGGAGAGAGTTAAGTGAAGATATTCTAAGGGGGGATGAATTACTTGTTGGGAGATGATGATTAAGCTAAGATTTCAGATTAGATGAAAAAAAGTAAGGAAAGAATGAGAAATGAAAAGAGGTTTTAGCAAACTAACAATACACTTCGCCAACAAAGGGAAAAGATTTACATTAATGGAAATTAATAATATTATAATGATGAGTAGTAGCAAATATAAATGATGGAATTCTAGCAAAATAATTAGATCTAATAGTACTATGCATAGCTTCACCACCTTGAACAACAAAAATTAGAATGTAATTATACACTTAAAGCTATTAAATTTTTTTTTGATAAGAAAATATTTTTTACATGTATCTTATTTATAAATAGAAGAAGCATATGAGTATTACATGAGAATGGGAGGAAGACAAATTTATGATTTTAGTATGGTACCTTAAGAAAACTATGCGATAGGTTAATATCAATCAGTAGACTAAGTGTTACAGCAACAATATCCAAATTTAAGCAACATTTATTAGCAAATTCAAGATCAGTAACAATTAAAGGGGAGCTACTCAGATTCTATCTATCAATAATAAAATACATTGGAGACAACTTAGAGAAAATAATTTAACTATAAGTAAGAATATGCTATTTAAGAAGATTATGATAATGAACAAGATGAAGAAACTCAAGAATGTTACATTTATGATAACAGAAATTCAAAATATCATAAATAATAACAACAAATTTCTAAGTTTAATGATAACTACCAACAAGCTAAATAATATTCTAATAAAATAAATACATAATAAGGCTATATTGAACCACAATTAAAAGGAACTTTTTACAACAATAATAAGAATGATTTATCTTAATTTGAAGATGCCTTTAATTCAAGAAATACCCCTTCAAAATATTTTGCCATTGATAGAAATAATTAAAAAATTTCTACTTCTCCATAAATCAACTCAAAAGTTATTAATGATCTAAATAATATCCAACTTACTCCTAGAAATGATAGAAGCAGTAGGCAACCATACCAATTATTTTAGTAACAATAGATTAAATCAGTGAACACTTATTAAAATCCCCTATTCGAATAGGCTACAATAATTGATTAAGAGGATTTGAAAAATAGATAATTGCAAGGTTTATAATAAAACAGAAGTAGACATTAAAATGAATAAAAGGAATAAAAATAAAGAGTTTATGATAATGGCTACAACTATAATTAAACGAATCAATTCAGCAACTAAAAGAAATTTTATTTTGATTAAAATGCAATAACAAGTAAAGAAAATGCAATTAATAGTAGCAATAAGAAGATAAATGAATAAAAAAATGCTGCATTAAACTTTGCATAAAACTAATTAATAACTATAAAAGACTATGAATTTTCATTGAATAAAAAGATTGGTGAAGGTTCATTTAGTTAAGTATATTTAGGAAATTTGAAAAATAACCCAAATATTCCTGTAGCAGTAAAAATCATAGATTTACAAAAATAAGGAGCTAAATTCCGAGATGAGATTCAGATCTGCATGAAAGTGAATGGCAATAAGAATATTTTGCGTATTTATGATCATCACATTGAATAAAGTAATAATAAATGCTACTTATTCTTAGAGTATTGCAGTTAAGGCAATCTCCAAAGCTCTTATATGAACATTTCAAGAAGATAAGCTATTATCTATTTCAGACAAATTTTAGAAGGCATGAAGGAACTTCTTAAGCATAATATCATCCACCGTGATATTAAACTTGAAAACATTCTTTTAAATGATTCATAAGTTAAGATTAGTGATTTCGGTCTTTCAAAATAAGTTCAAAATACCCAATTAGATGTGAATAGCATCAAGTGTGGCACACCCTCTACTATGGCTCCTGAAATTTACTTTTCTCATACTGCATATCCTTCATATAATAACAAGGTAATTTTTTTATGATGACTTTATCTTTATTTAAAATTCTTATCCTAAATATTTTTTTATTAAAAATACTTTTTGAAAAATTAAAGTGTGATGTCTGGTCATTAGGTGTTATTCTTCATGAAATGTTTTATAAATCACATCCTTTTAATATGAATAAAGAATTGCTAAGAAAATTTTAGAGAGTGTAAGTATAAAATAAATGTGATATCGTAGAAGATTTCTTGAGTAAATGTTTGGTATAGAGTTAGAAAAAGAGATTGAGTATGGAAGAAGTATTCAATCATGCGATCTGCAAAGCCGATTTATCAAAATTCAAACTAATGGATGATGGAAAATAAAAGGAAAATGAATATTTGAAATAGAAATCTAATTAAAATATATAGTATTTATAAACTAAATAAACTTTTGCTACAGAGCAAGGTGATATTTTATAGGCTGAAACTGTTAGATCTAACCTAACTCCTTAAAAAATAAATCATAGAAACTAAAATACAAATAATGCAAATTTATCAAATTAAAATAATAGCAATAGTATTGAAACCTTAAGTTTACTTAAATCCATAATATTTGACTCTCTAAGAGGAAAGAATTTTGGCTTATCCCTTCTCCTCGTAGTGCTTATTGGCTTAATTTTAGGAATGATATTTTTTCCTATATTTTAAAATTGAAAATGGAAATGAAACTGAAACTGAAATTCCTATAATTATTTATGTACATATATTTATTAGGAGAATTCTTAATAACTCATACATTAATTAAAAGTATTATTATATATATTTTAAATCTGTTATTTATATTTGTTATGCAATTTATTAATTACTTCAAAGTATTTATTTGTTTACATATAGATCAAAATAATTAAAAAAGAATAAACCTCAGAATTCTTAAGGAAGTAAAGAAATAGATGGAAAGATAGAAAGATAGATTGACTAATAATGAGTAATTAATGTATAATGAGGATAAGGATATAGAAAATAGAAGTTTTGAAATGTTATGTATTTATGATTTTTTAATTAACTAATCTAGACAGCAACAGATTCTATTATAAATCATAATTTACTTCTGTCTTAATTAAGTAATTTGATATATCTATTTAGTCTACCAAAATACCTAATCAATAATAACTGTATAATTCTAGCATTAGGAGTTATTCTTACTTAATAAAAATAATATTTTTTCTGCATTTTTTGTTCTTCAAACAAAGCTTATTCCATCAATTTAGTTAAAATCTTAGATCATTTTAAACCTATTCTTACCAACTCTCATCTGATGTTCAATCTAAGATATAGAATTTAAATTAAATAGGTTATTTATTACTCTAATTAATTGGATTGTTTTGTTTATATTTTATGATGTATGTATTGAGTTCAAAGAATAAAATTGTTAGATGATAATCTAAAGTTTTAAGAAAGAAAAAAAACATAAAAGAATTTACTGATTAAAAATTTTTTCTTGGGATTTAGGCGTTAGTTTAGAATTACTTTTGCAAATACATTTTGAGATTAGTTTTTGTAGGCTGTTTTATATAAAGGTGAAATAAGATTGAATATGCCTGAAATTTTCCATTAATTAAGTAATTATAAATGAATAAAAGGGAAAAAACAATTGATATGAATAGAAGATATAAATAAAGTATAAACTTCTTCTTTTGAGTATGCGAATTTGAGGGTTTCTCTGTAAAATCTGAGAACTGATAACTAAAGCTATGAGTAGCGTTTTGGCTTTGACATATATGTATTAAGTTGTATCTTTTGATAACCTTTAATAGTTTTACTGAGAAGTAATAGAATATAGAAATATAGATATTAGATTATGTAATGTTTTTATATCTTATTCCTAATAGGTTGTCACATTTATTATTTAATTTAAGGATAACATAAATTAAAGGGATATTAAGAAGTTTCTAATTAATTTAGAAGATTTCACCAATCTTATAACGAAATAAAATTATGAAGATTCTAGAAGAATTCTATTTCTAATTAAAAAGGGTTTGAATTCTAAAATATTTTCATTTATCGATGAATTAGGTAAATTTTACCTTTCATTTTTCGCTATTTTAATAATTTGCAAAAGCAGACAATTTTTAAAAACAAAGGGGCTATTGAAGAGATTGAGGAAGTATATAAAAAAAAATTAAAAAAAAAATTAAAAAAGAATTCACTTCAAATTTTTTTGAAAAAGCAAATAAATACTAAAAAGTAAGATTCTCAAAACGAATAAAGAAATGGACATTGAAGTTGAAGAAGATAAGGTCAAGTCCGAAGAATTCAAGAACAAGGGTAACGAATAATTCAAAAAGAAGGAGTATGCCTCAGCAATTGAAAATTACACTAATGCCATATGTAAGATGATTTATATTTACTCATTTAAGATTAGCTCCGTCTTTTCATTGTTTTGGAGAAAGGAGAAGTTGAAAATATTCTATTTAATTTTTCTTATTCAATGAATTCATGTTTGATTTCAGGGATATATTTACAATTTTATTTTAATAAATTAGTGTATGGAAGAAACGAGCCCAGTTATTATGGAAATAGAGCAGCTTGTTACTTAGCTTTGGAAAAGTATTAATTGTGCATCAATGATTGCAACAAAGCACTCGATTTAGATCCTAACTTTGCAAAGGCTTTCAGAAGAAAGGCTCTTTGCCAAATCTAAAGTCTTTAATTTGATGATGCTATATACAATATTAAGAAGGGTTTAATTGCTGATCCTAAAGATCCCAACTTAAAACAAGACCTCGCTGATTGTGAAAAAGTAATTACTTAGCCTTGATTCTATATATATTTATTCTCTTAACTCCTAATCCTTTATCTATATACTAAATTTATATTTTTGTTAAACAATTAGCTTAAACATTAATATGAAAGATTCTTGAAATATATGGAAGAAAATCATTTTAACGATGCTATGGCCGAATTAAACTAAATCACACAAAAGATCCCCAGAAATACCTCTCTACTTGTTAAAAAGGTTATGTGTCTTGCTATGAAGGGTTCTACTGAATAAGCTAGATAAATTTTGGTTGCCATCCAAAACCACGAAGAAGTCAAGAATGATTTGTATTATCTCCAAGGTATTTGTGAACTCTACAATGGCAATACGTAAATAAACTATTTTATATTAGATTTCATACTAAAATTATTTTCATAAAAATATAGTGATAAGGCTAAAGTTCTTTTCAGATAAGGCATGTAACGTGATCCAGATAATAAGAAATGTAGAGAAGCTCTTAAAAAGGCTTAAAAGGTTGAAGAATTAAAAGAAAAGGGTAATGATGCTATCAAGGCTAATAACTTTGATGAATCAATTAAGATTTATGATGAAGCTCTCCAAGTTGATCCCAACAATAGAAAGTTAAACTCAGTTATCCTTTCCAACAGAGCTCTTGCTTATGTTAAGAAGAAAGAATATAAAAAGGCTCTTGAAGACGTTAACAAGTCTATTGAATTTAATGAATAGTACTTCAGAGCTTATCTTAGAAGAGCTGATATTAGAATGAAGATGGGAGAATTCGATTAAGCTATTTTTGATTACCAAAAGGTTCAAGAATTGGATCCTACTCAAAATGTAGATTAACTTATTAAGGAAGCTAAGATTCAAGCTAAACAAGCCAAAAAGAAAGATTATTATAAGATTTTGGGTGTTGAAAGAGATTCCACTGAAAAGGAAATCACTAAAGCTTACAGAAAGCTTGCTCTTAAATGGCATCCTGATAAAAATTAAGATAATAAAGAAGAAGCTGATAAAATCTTCAGAGATATTAATGAAGCTTATCAAGTTCTAAGTGATCCTGAAAAGAAAAGAATGTTTGATTAAGGTGTTGATCCTAATGACCATGAATAAGGCGGTATGCATGCAGGTATAGTTTTTATTCTATTTAGATTTTCTAAAATCCTTAGCTATATAAAAAATGAAATAAATTAACAATTTAATTATTTTACTTACTTATAATTTTTAAAATCTTAGATTTCAATCCTAACGATATCTTTAAAATGTTCTTCGGCGGTGGTGGTGGCCAAGGCGGCGGTTTCGATTTCGGTGGCGCTGGTTTCCCAGGAGGTGGATTCTCTTAAGGAAATGGTAGATAAGGTTTCACCTTTAGATTTGGTTGAAAATAGAATTATAAAATAAATTTAATAATAAATTTACTAGAAATCCCTCTTGTATAATAACCAACTTATGATAAGAATAGCATATAATATTTTAATCTAACTTTAAGACTACCTTATAATTATTAACAATTATTATTAAATGAAATATTTATAAACTAAAATTACAGTGTAATTATTAATGTATTCCTAAATAATTTGAATAAAAAATTATTCCCATTAATATATATCATTCATTTAATACCTTCATTTAATCTTTTCTATTATTTTCTTAAAAAATTCTTATATTGGTTACATAGAAGAAATTCATCCTCCTCCTAAATATTTCTAAAGTAGAAATAGAATTAGAATAAATGATGGTAGGAATTAAATAGATAAATTCTTTTTCACGCATATTTAAATTATTTTGGTTTACTATTAAGTATTTTGGAATTAATACATAAAAATATAATCTATCTATATTGCTTAATATCAAATTCTTCTAATTTTTATTCCTACTATATCTACTAAACATAATCAATCTATCATTCTAATAAGTCAATAATGGAATTTTTCTATTGAATTAATAATTTTGTTTATCATAAAAAAAAGCAAAATCTTAAGTAGTTTATTATTAAATAACAAATATTAAGAAATATTATTTTCTTATAGCTTATCTATTAAAATAAATACTTATGTTACAGAAAGAGTTTTAAAACCATTCAACTTATTACAAGATATAAAATGCTAAAAAAATATATAATTACTAAGATTTTCAATTGAAATCTATTAATTCAACATCAAACTTAAGAGTTGCTCTAGGAGGAATAACTCCAGGATAACCTCTCTCACCATAAGCATAGTTGTAAGGACAAGTGAGTATAGCTCTTTGACCCTTTGATAACTTTAAGATACCTTCATCCCAACATTTAATAACTTATCCAACACCAACAGTGAATTAAAAGGCTTGGCCTCTATCTCTGCTAGAATCAAATTTAGTTCCATCTAAAAGGGTACCTGTGTAATGAACCTTAACATTATCTCCTCTTTTAGGGAAATTCTTGTTATCTCCTTCTTTTAAAGATTCAACCTTGAATTCAGACATTTTATATAATCAGTAACAATTTTATTAATTTTTATAAAAATTTATATTATTTTTAACAATTGAGATTAAGAAATTTCTTGAAGATATCTTAAATATAAATTGATACACCAAGGATTTTATAAATGTGCTTTAATTTAATATTAATATCATTATAATTAAAATAGTTATGATATAAACATTATTATGCTTTACAGATGATACTTTCTTCATTCTTAAGAGGGCTTAATTACCAATATTAAAATCATTATTATCCTTTATCTGTTTATTTATATTCGTTTTATTCTAACTTTATTTAATCTTACAAATCTTTAAATGCAATTTCATCCTATCTATTATTTAAATCTATTATTAATTCATTTCACTAATATACATATTACTTAACTGTTATTATAATTAAATATTTAAATTGACTAATCTTTATAAGCCCATTTCTTTTTGATTCTTTAACTATTGAATTAAATGTATCCAATATTATTTTTTACTTGAGTCGTTTACCTTAAGAAAAATTTTCTTTACTAGAAAGGGTTTCTAATTTTATGTTTCTTCACTTTTTGAAAACTAATTATTCTTTATAACTAAAATGTGATATATATCCCCTTTAATGTATAGAGGTTTTAAGTGATTCTTTAACATTAAATATGTTGTTAACTTTAATACTATGATTCCATAAATTACAATAATCTTTTAATTATTTTTTTAGTTTGAAACAATTAATTAAATTAATGCAAAAATACTTATATTGATAATAATAATCAATTAATTGATTAGATTAAAATCATAACTTAAAAAAGATTAATTATATTTTTGGCAATTATATTTAATTAATCATAATTTTTTCAGTGAAAAAAGGATAATTAATGTACTTAACTTGAATAAAAAATTATTATGATTTTGGAATAATTTAGGTTGAATTTAAATAAAAAACAAAATTAAATTAATATCCTAATAATATCCTTCAAAGTAACCCATTTCTTGATTGAATTTCTTTTTTTATTAAGTAACTTACAAATTTTCTCCATACAATAAAAAATAAAAAGAAAATTATCTTTTATAATAAGTTAATTAATATCAGATTATACGATTAAAATACATCTTTTCTTCTATTGTAAATTCGAGATTAAAATAATAAAAATCCAACTTTACTCACACTTTTCTATATATTAATAAAGTTAGAATTTTTAAGACATAATTCATACATATGAAATAGAAAAATTATTTTTGAATCCTAGACTTTAAATAGCTTACCTGATCAAGTAGAAATTTTTATTTTAATTAAGGAGAAAATCTTTTTCTCAAGTAATAGAAATTAGCTCTTATAAAAAGTTAAGAATAGGAAGAGATGATTGATTATTCATCTCAAAATGCTGTTTAATCAAATTAATAAAGCAAAGCTCTCATAGATATATATTCAATTATTTTTCTATTAATAAGGATGAATTGTATTATTAACCAATTATATATCAATTATCTAAATTGTTAACTTTTATCTTAAGAAAATCTTCCAACTATTACTCTCCCTTTCTTTTACTTAGGTGAATTTTTAGTAATTATTTTTAAGCGAATTAATTTCATTATTTGTGAAGGTTTTTAAAGCACTCAAAGTTGATTATAATCACATAATAAAGCTAAACAGCCAAAAGAAAAGGTGAGTAATGAATTTTTAATTAACAAAATTTAATCTTCAAACATTAAAGTTAAAAGCAAGAAAAATTACAAAGATTTAGAAGTAAGAATAAATAGAATTTATACCTACCACAATAGATAATAAATATTTAAGAAAGAGAGAGAGTAAGGAAATGAATTTTTTAAGACAGATGGTCTCTGGTCCAAAGAAGAGATTTGTTGAAGATGGATATAATCTTGATCTTACATATGTTTGTCCTAGATTAATTGCCATGTCCTTTCCAGCATCTGGATTGGAGACACTCTACAGAAATAATATAGATAATGTAATCAAAACTACTTGGTTTATTAAAATGAACTTTTTTATTTTAGATGATAAAAATATCATTCAAGAAATACAATTAAAGAAAAAATACTAATCACACATTTAACATTAATTTATTTTATCAAAAGGTATCTAAAATGATTAAGAATAAGCATGGAGGGGATTACTTGATTATTAATCTGTCTGGTAGAAAGTATGATTATTCAAAATTCCAAGATAAGGTAAATAAATGACCAACCAACAAATTAGTTCTAATAATAAGAAAAATTAACAAAACTTAATCATCATTTTATCAAATTTATTTATCTTTTGAAATTAATAATTATAATTAATCATTTTAGGTATTGGACTATGAGTGGGAAGACCATCACTCTCCTCCTACAAACACTTTATTTATTATCTGTGAAAAGATTCATCAATTCTTAAAAAGTAAGAGAATTCTATTTCTTGGATTGTGATAAATGAATCTAATATTTTAATTAAAGAAAAGATTCTGAGATAAATTACTTCTTAGAATAAGATATTTAAATGAATTTCAATCTATATTCCTTTCTCTTATTGATTTTTTATATTAAATAATAATAGAAAAGAAAGAAAATGTAGCAATTATCCACTGTTTGGCTGGTAAAGGTAGAACAGGAACTGTTATTTGTTGCTATATGCTTTATACTGGTAGATTTGATACTCCTTAAGAGGCTTTGCTCTACTATGGAAAAAAGAGGTAAATTTCTATATTCACTTTAACTAGAGCAATTATAATTTAAAACAAAAACATCTATTAGATTCTTACAAGAGGGTTTAGGAGTTAACTAGCCTTGCTAAATTAGATACGTATATTACTTCCACTAAATTCTAACAGAGAGAAATGTCTATCCTACCTTAAAGTATATCAAGCAAGTAGAATTTTATACTAGACCTAAGTTTAGTGATGATGGATGTAGACCTTTTGTAGAAGTGATTAATGTTCATTCAAAGGAAAAGATATTTTCAACCCAAAAAAGTCATTCTGAATAATAAAAGTTTGTCGAGGGAGAAAATTTTAAAATCTTTTTTGAATAAAGCTAGCCTATAAGCGGTGATATTCTATTGAGAATAAAAAATAATGGTAATTAAAAGAATTACTATATGAAAAATAATAAAATTAATTTTAATATTAAATAGGAGCTATTTCTAATAAGAATATGTTTAGAGTTTCCTTTAATACAGCATTTATTAAGCCTGATAAGTAAATCCTTATTATTTTTAAGTTGAAATTTATAATTAATAATAATTAAAAGCTAATTAGAATTTGGTCTTTCAGAGTTATCACCAAGTCAGATTTTAAAGGATGATAGATTTGATAAAGATTTTGTCTTAACAGTAAAATAAATTTAATTTTAAATTTATTTATTTATTCAAAATTTATAATTAGATTGTTTTTGGAGATTTTTGCAAGTGTAATTGTTACACACCTTTTGATAAGAAATGCACGGGATGTCATTTAGAGCTTGATAAGGAAAGAGAATCTTGGTCTACTATTTATAATATTATAGCAGTAAAATTAATTTTCATTTTTACTAGTTAGGTAAAGAGATTATTTTATAAAAGCATTATTAAATCCCTTCTCCTCAAGAACAAACTGAGCTCCTTTTTGGAAAAGAGCCTGAAGACGTTGATGAAATTCTAAATAAAGAGAAAAAAACTTTTAGTATTTAAAATTTTTTGGTATATTTTAAATTTTACTAAATATTAATTTAAAGTTGAAGCAAAAGGAGTTCTCTAGAAAGGGAAAAGCTCTGAAGAAAATAGGGAAAGATTAAGCAACTTCAATGAATACATGTTTAAAAAGATATATAATAACGAATAAGAAGAGTAATACTAAGCATAAGGATTGATTAAAGATATGGGATAGAATAATAATTCAAGTTCAGATGAAGGATATACAATCATCAAGAAGGATTAAGAAATAGATGAAAATAGGGAAAGGATAAACGATAAGTATGCAAATCTTTAGGAAGAAAGTAAATAATTCGAATTATAACATAGAAAAAGGTCTGATATGTAGCCTAACATCTATGACATTGATCATAGCTCTAATCAATATTAAAATAAAAATAACAATTAAAATGCTACCAAATTAAAGCTAATTGAAAAGAGGTTAGACTCCAATAATAATTAAATTAATAACTAGTTAGTAGATTTAGACTAGTCGGATATTTCTACTGTAAGTAATAGAGAAAAATAAATAAATCAGGAAAATAATTAAATAATATAAACACACGAACATGAAAGACAAAATATTATTGATTACATATCATAGCACTAAGCTATACAACCATTTGATTAGGAAGAAGAAAAACCATCACATCAAACTAATCTCAAATTCAAGGACAATTGATAAATTGTGGTGGTGTGTAAGAGTAAAATTAAAGTAAAATGACTATTTTAATCTATATATAAGTCAACAAATAAGTATAAATAAATAAATAAGTAAATAAGTAAGTAAGTAGATCTATCATTTAATAAAAAAATTAAAATTATATAATTTATTCATTATTTTGTAAATATTCATATTACTAAATTTAGTATTTTCCATTTATTTACATTTAAATTACAATAAAACCTTCCAGCTAAGCATACCTCTCCTCTTTCATTTATTCTATTTCGCTCTATTTCTTATCATAGATAATATTTATATTTAACTACTGTTTTCTTTAAGTGATTTATTTGTGATTCTTTAGAAATTAAAACATAATCATAAAATTAGATTAAAATAATAAAATGATGAAATAGTAAACTTTTTTATTACAATTATTAAATTACATTAAATATAAATAAAATGTAAGAATAGTACATTTTACAAGTTTAAATAGAATAAATTTATCTGTAATCAAAATTCTTTTTTTTATGTTTACTAGTGTTACTTGTTAAAAATAAGATAATAATGTTTGGTGAATAAATGTGAAAACTAGATGATAAGATAGGCATTAAAGTTGATTAGTTTTAATTTATAAGAAAAACATAATATGGAAAAGTCTGATATAAAATTCATCAAATTAGTCTTTATGATTTACTAAAATAGTAATCACTAATTCGTTTATATTGATTGACCATTATTTGTTATTAATAGAATAAAATTAGTTTTTGAAAGGAATTGCTTGCTTAATCAAAAATACTTAATATAAGATTTTATATTCAGAATTAATGATAATAAGCATAAAGAAGAATTTAAGTAGAAATGAAGGTAAACTATTAGTATATTTGTAGATATAAAGAAATAAGAAAGAAAGAAAGAAGTTAGGATAATATAAAAGATTCTCATCCTTTTTTGTAAGTAGTTTATGCAAGAGAAGTAAGGCATAAGTATGTAATTATAAAATATATAAATCAATAGACTAATTATTTATTTTTTTGATTTCTACCAGATCTAGTATATATCTTTTTCTTTTGCATTCATCTTCACTTAAAATGAGAAATCTTTAACTAACAACATTTTTCAATTCTATTTATAAATTAATTTTCACAAAAGCTCTATTTATTAAAAATACTCACTTCTACACTTCAATCCAAAACTTCTAACTCATCGAGAGCCCAGTCTTCATATTCTTTATTGGGAAGATATCTTCTGATAATAAAAGGGATCTTTTTCTAGACAAATTCCTTTTCAGCAATAGCAATAGGGTCATAGTCTCCTGTAATAATTTGGTAAAAATAATTTAGTTAATACTCATTTTGGAAAAATTTTAGGGAAAATGAAATTTTTCAGTTTTTTTGGAATATTTATTTTGCAACTTCGCTAAAATCTACCTAAAAAGTCTCTTTAAAATTTAATAATAACCATTTTATTAAATATTTTAATATTGGTTGGCTTAACTATTAATATGGTAGTTTTCATTTCTATCATGAAAATGTGTAGAATGGAATAAACTAATTTGAAAATTCAATCTAAAGTAGCATTGGAATATTCAATTTATTAAAATCATTATTTAAAATATTTTTCCTAGACCCTTTTTGTAAATTTTTGTTAAATTATTACTGTCATCAGTTTCTACGTAGATTGGTGAGTTTTAGGCAATTTATAAGGCACGGGTACCAATAATTCTAGCTTTTTCGTATTTTGTGAGGAAAGGAGGAGTTACTTTTGTTCTACTTGCTTATTATTCTCTGTCTTACTATTAAAGGACAATCATTTCTTCAGGATATTCACCCTTATCTATTTCAGATTGGCTTTCAGATTCAGTGTCAGAAGCATCTGATTCATTTTCAGTATCATTATCGTCTCCAGATCTAGAAGAAACATCTTCAGATTCTTGATCGCCATCATCAATATCATCACCCATATTATCTTCATCGAAATTACCTGGGTCAGAAATATCGTTATCACCGTAATCGCTCATTTTAATAATCTTATTTGTTAAATTTAATGTCTAATTCTTTTTTGCTTCTTGAAAACAAGTGAACTATTCTTAATGTTTAAAGTTTTTTTTTGTAATTAATTATTTAGCTTATTAATTTATATTGATGAATAATTTTAAGCAAATCAATTAAAAAATTTATGATATTTTACTATGAGATATTTTATTCTCTCATTGACTTTTAACTATTCATTTTGATATTAACAATCAAATTGAATGTGATTTTACTTAGCGCCTTTAACCCCTATAAAGCTTGTATAATTTAGTATGAGACACATACTAATATTAAATATATTTGTATTAAGCTAAGATAAATTTGTAAAAGTAATATAATAACAATGAATTAATGAATAATTTCAAGTATAATTCTAAAATGAACATGCTTTTATACATGCATATCTGCACTAAGTCTTTCATGATTGTATATATATCTAAAAGGTATTAAAATAACATATATTTTTTCATATGGCAATTAAAATTATTAATTCAAAATCCTTTAATAAAATAAAAATTATTATTCTAAAATACTTATTAAACTCTTATTTCAAATTTAAAAATAATTGCCTGAATTTTTAAAAAAATAATCAGATAAAATTAGTGTAGCATACATATATACATTCATAAATTATTTCATATTTATTTACTATTCTGAAAATAGAGTATAATTTAGTGAAAATATATCTGATCTTACTTGACTAATCAATTTTATTCTATTTAAATTTAAATTAAAAATTTAATTTTTTATAATTAGAATAAATTGAGAATTATTTTTATCAGTTTATCTGAAATTAATTGCTTAAAAGCTATAAAATATAAAGTGTAAAAGAAGCAAGATGGTTACCAAAATGAATGGAAAGAAAGAATGAATGAATATTAATTTACACAAAAAAATATTTGAAAATAAGACAATTAATTAGTCAATAGTAGAATCAATCTATCAATAGATCCCAAATACTATATTTTTATTAGAATTTTATAATCTCCTTAATAGTTTTATTATAAACTAATATTAATTGTAAGCTTTGCTAAAACCTTAAATACATCTCAGCTATTATGTAGCATATTTGATGATAGATTTACCTCTTAGTAGTTTAGGGATCACCTTTTAATTTTTCTACTTTCATAAACTAATAAATCCTATTTATTATTTTTATATTGCTCATATTTGAAAGTAAAATATTTTCCATAAAAGCTTTTATTCTTGTAATAGGTATTTAATATCCATAATCAAGAAGAAAATGAATTATTAAACTCTTATTCTATTTAGAAGTATTTAAAACTGATTGCTCATATGTATCCAAATATTCAACATATTTCTGCTATTAGCTATATATCCTCATAATTTATCTATATGCATTATTGTAATTTGTATTTTCCTGTAAAGAATTTTTAAAATGAATTATGGCATTATCAAACTAATTCAACTACATATAACTTAAGCCTAAATTATAATATTCTATACCACAATTCGTATCTTTACTTTTATTATTATTATTTAACTTCTTTTCAATACAAAGCTACAAGAATGTTATCGCTTCATTATAATTTCCTAAGCTGAACAATGCATTTCCTTTACTAAAATATCCACTAAACTTCTCTGTATCGAGTTTTATGCACTTTTCTGCATACTCTAGTGATAAATCAAAGTTATACATTTCGAAATGGCATTCACTAAATAATTATTAAATATCATATTGATTCTAAGCATCCTTGAATTAAGTATTACTTGTTTTTAAAATTTGTATGCAGTCTTCATATTTCTCAAAGGATAATAAAAAGTATGCATAATTCTAATATAACTTAAATAGATTTGGCTTTAATTCAATAGATCTATTATAATGATAATTAGAGTTTTCAAAATCCCCTTCTTCTTCATAAGCTATAGCAATATTTAAATGAGAACGATAATAATCTTCTTTAATTTCTAGAACCCTTTTCAATAAGTTTATGTACTCTTATTTATTTTTTGGATTAATCTCTATAGTAATGCAAGCAAGGGTATTGAGGGCCTTGTAATTTTTCGGGTTAATCTCTAAAGACCTTTATATCAATTTTAGAGATTCATCAAATTAATGATCATTAAATTTCTATAAGCCCACAAAAAATGTTATTTCTGAACTATCCATAAATTAATCAATTCCTATTGGTAAAACATATCTTTCAACTAATGTATTGTACTCAGATTTTAAATCGAGCTCAAAATAAATATAAGACAGTCGGAGAATCTTCTTAAAATGATCTTTCAGTTTATCTTTTTTCACATCTTTTAAATTCTTTTCAATTTCAGATTTTTCTTAAGTAAGTTTCAACTCAATTTCATCATATTTTGCTTTCATTTTTGTTTTTTCTACTATTTAAGTATTGAAAGTGTTGATAAATGTATTTTTTTATAAAGCGTCTTTAACTTAAAATCTAATTAGAATCAAATATGTTTGGTGTTCTATCTTATTTATATATTTTTTAAATAAATAATAACAAATATAAAATAACTATTTTGTTAAAAGGCTATAAAATATTTAAGTCCAGTTTTAATATTTTATCTTTTAAATTACAAATTCAAACAATATTTGTTAGAATTATTTATTTTACTTGTCATTTAATCTTAACTTGGATAGAAATTTATAATAATCTTCATTACTCTTTACATAATTTTATACAATAACTTCTTCTAGAATATTTCCTAATAATTTTTACAAAGTTAGTATAGGAAATACTGAAACTTTATAATAATTTAAAAGATAAATTCATTCAAAAAGATTATCACTACATTTAAAAATTAGAATAATTAGATACATTTGAAGTAGATAATTTGATAATTTAATTTGAAGTATAAAATCTTGTTTTAATCAAAATTAATAAATTTGGGATCTTGAATTATTAAAAATATAAATTATTGAGTAAGTGAGTCATGGAGTATAGAATAGTGATAAAAGAATATTAGAACCCTATTTATTACTGTTAAGATGTTAACAATAAATTTTTAAGTGAACCAATTTAACAGTATGAAATATCTAATACTCAATTAGTCTTTTATAATAATAAAATCGATGGATATAGATTCCCTTTGTATAACCAGTAATAACCATATTTTACCTACTAGATTAGTGATCATGAATTCAAAAGTTGTCTTTAAAATTCTATTATCCATTAAGTATAGTCATGACCATCAGCTTTTAATTTAGTAGTAATAGATCTAACTAATAGAAAGATATAAAAAACACCAAGTTTAGGATTATAAATAACATATATACCTATTATTTCTATGGAGATTTTAATACTGTTAATTACTCTAAATATCTAGAGGTATTTGAAGAGATTACTACTTTTTTCTATAAATTTTTAGGATTTAACAAAGGCATAATTTTGTTATGATAAAGATATTTAGAGTTTGTAGATTATTCTGAAGCTACAGAGGAATTTAGTTTATTTGTCTTAAACTCACTTTTTCCTATAAACAGTAAAAAATCAACGATCACCCAATATTTTATTAGTTTGAGCTAAAATTCTTAAAAATCCTTAATTTGATAGACTTAAAGGGTATTTTATAATATAAATATCATTATAGTCAACTCAAAATCAATTCAAAATAATTGCTATTAAAAATCTAAAAGTCAAAAATTAAAAATTCTTCATAAACATACTTATGATATAAAATTCTGAAAATATAAGCATTTCATGAGTTGTATTATAAAATGTTTAGTAAGAGCCTAAAATAGTTAATTCTGAATAAGATATTGATCCTTATGCATAGCCATATGTGTTTGGTATTAAAAAAATAAACAGAAATAATAGATAATGGTGATTCTTATTAAGTAAATTATAATTTGATAATGATTTTTGAGGAAAGAATGAAATAAAAGATAGTTCATTTAATAATGTACTAAATTATAACTCAATTTTATCAGCTCAAAGTGGGAAGGAAATAATAAAAAAAACTCTTTTCAATAAAATAAAAATATCTAATTATATTATGAAAATTGATAAAGGAATTACTGTATACATTCTATTTTAAGGTTAAAAAAATAAAAAATTTTTAATGATTTTTCAACTTAAATATGAAAAATTCTATAAGAAAATATCCAGTTAATAAGGTTGGTACAAATCATTCATAATAAGGTATATTTAAATGAAAAAAGTATTTAACTAAATACAATAGAAATGAAGTATAATAAATAGAAAGATAATAATATAATAAATGAAAAATATTGTTGTGTATTTATTTATTTGTGTGATTTATTGATTGATAGATTAAATTCTTTATATCAATTTTATGTTGTATTTTATCTCTTTTATGAAAGTAGTTTTTAATAAAATGCTTCATTTTCATTATATTTCTAATCGAAAAAGTCAAATCTATGAGTTGTTAATGCCGAGGGATAATTTTACTATTTAGGATCTATCTCGAATCTTACTGATTTCCTGCTTTTTCTTAAGTTTTCTTATGATGAATTAGATTTTAAGGTAGATTTATTATAATTAGGAGAATTTGACTTAGAAGAAGGTGATTTAGAATTTCTACTAATATTACTTAAAAATCTTGGACTTCTTTAGCTTGGTTATTAGCTTTATGCATCAATAGGCAAGGGTCCTGAAAGTTCTTTTGGTAATGTCTTGAATACTCTATCTACGTTAAAATCATTTTTATTTTTAGTATCTTCAATTTAATTTTGTAGATTCTAAGAAAATCTGATTAAATTATCATCAGATTATTTATGATGTTAATTAGACAGTTAATTCTAATGATTTGTTCTAATTTAAATTTCAACATTTTATGTGTTCTTTTCTTATAATTTTTATTTATTTTAATTGAAATTAATTTAATCAACTTCATTCTCTTTGGAGTTATCAACATATCTCTATTTGAGGGAGTTTCTCTAGATGTAAAGTTTTTCCCAATTTTCAAAGTAGTACTTGAGACTTCTACGGTTATGAAATTTATTAATACGAGATTAAATGAATTTGATATTTTTCTATTTAGTAGCATAAGCTTTCCAATAGTGAAGGATTGTTAATACTTCTTATAATTAAGGGTTTAAGTGAGGTTCATTTATGAGTCGCTACAGGTTATATTTTTTCTGATACTAAATATATCTAAACTCAAGGGCTTTCTTATTTTACACGGTTTTCAAGCGCGCTAATACTTTAATTAATTTAAATGAATTGAATGCTCTTTTCTTTAAGTTTTTATCTGCATATTTTTTTAATTTCTATTTTAGCAATTTTTTGCTTTTTCTTTTTTAAGAATGCTTTTACCATAACGTTAGACATGTTTACATAAATTTTGTGATATGATGTAAGAAGAATTTAGTAGATTTTTCCAATTTAGCTCTCTCCCTCATTTACAAAAGTTAATGATAAATAATAGATGTAAAGCATTTTTTAACAAGTTTTCTGTTATAATAACCATGAGGTAATATTTATTGTCGATAGTCTTTTTAAAGTTTCCAATAAGAGAAAAATTTACGTAAATAACAATTTTTAGCAACCTTATTTTAGAGGTATTTAATTTTAAGAGAATGGAATGCCTTAAAGAGTGTATTGTTGTTCATTTTTCTCCTGAAAATGGTAACTGCAAATTTCTAATGAGACACAGCTTCTTTCCAAGGCAAAAGCAGTTTTTTACTTAAAGTTTTCTTAATTATATGACTTTGAAATAACTTGACCAACCCTCTTTTTAGTTTGATAAATTTTAACCATTAAAAGAAGGCCTTTGTCTTTCTAACTACTGATCTATGCTATACAGCTGATTTCAAAGCTAGCTTTTATTTCATAGAATTTTCATTTTCTATAACTATGCCTCTCCAAGATTTAATAATTGCTCTCAATAAATTCTTTTTGTTGCCATACTTCTCGAAAAGAATCTCATCTGGAGTATATAAAATCTTCTTCCAAAATCTTCGTAAAAATATAACTTTTTGAGTTCGAGCAACCCATTATTAGAAATTACGTTTTGTAAGAGAAACCTTATATCTATTCCTAATATCTTAATTATCCCTAGATATTTTAGACCATGAATTTAATGCATTCTTTTTTAGATTTTTTAAATAAAAATTATCAGCAACTCTCTTTATTTTGCTATAAGCGCTAAAGTAAAGGATTCTTCTAAAGCATATTTTTGTCTAAAAATGGTAAAGTTTTTCTTTATTTCTTTCACTAGTCTCAGAAGACATAGAAAACCATTCCTAAAATACTTTATTTTTTATTTTTTCTTCTCTAATTTATTGGTTTAATATGCAAATCTCATTATTATCTCTATACTTGTTTTTAAAAATATTCAATAATTTTTTGCATTTCTTTAAAGAGTTTAATAAACTTATTTCAGCATCAAGCGTTCTTTCTAAGAATAATATTTTCCAGTGATAGAATAAATAGCTTGCTGTCTATTTCTTTTCATTTTCCTCAATTCTTTTTATCATATCTTAATACTACTAAAGAGGGTGAGGGATATTAGATTATTTAGATCTTGCGCTGCTATTTCTTGCAGAGGATTATTCAGATATAGATTAAAAAAATGCATCCTTTTTAAGAAGAAGATCTACGGGATTTTTATACTTAAATTACTCTTTCTTTTTAGAAAGCCTTTTAAGTACTCTTATAATTTATTTAATATGTTATTCTAATGTAACTATTGACCTACTATTATCTTTCTCTTCAATCATGTAATCATCTAATTAATTATCAAATTAGAATTCTTACTTTATATGTTCTTCTCTTCTAGATATTTATTCATTCTTTACTTAAGAAGTTGGAATCTAAACTAAATTCAACTTAGAATCTGATTATAATTCTATAATTCTTTCTTAATTTTAAAACGAATCTTCATAATTTTCTCTTATCTACTCCTATACCTTCTCTTTATTTCTTTAAAGGAATGAAGATTAATCATCTTGTTGTTAGTGGGACATATTTTTTAATCTATCTAATTTATCAAGAGTAATTTGTCTCTTAGCTTCAAGTAAATTTCTAGCACTACTCAAGTACTCCTCTTCACAATAAAAGTGTTTTTAGAATTATTTACTATCATAAGATTAATCTATATGTTCAATTTAATCTAAATCATAATCATTATAACTTAGTTGCCTCTATATTTCATTAAATTTATTATTTCTCTCATTATTTTAACTCGTTTCATATTTTGAATCTCTATTATCTATATTTTGTGAGGCTCTCAAGTCTATTTCCTCGTTATGATCAAGAATTTTATTTTTATCAAAACTTACTCTATTCATTAATATTTAAAATTACAATTTTTATGTGATTTAAAAAAAATATACAATATAGGGGGAGGGGGGGATGACTCAACCTATCAAAAATTTATTTTTAAATTTCTAGATAAATTTAACAAAATCCCTCACTAAAAAATATCAACTTTTTTGAGTCACCCCCCCCCCCCCCCCTTAATAAAAATTTATAATAGAATATACCTTTACAGTTAAGAAGATCTGTTTGTTTATTTAAATTAGTCTTCATGTTAATGCTCTTAAGATTAATACTCAGTTTCCTCTGCATTATTTTATGAATTGAATCTCCATTAGAAATGTTTAGTTTCATAAAAGGTATTAGGCTATAATATTAATGATCTTAATTCAGATGTATGAGATAATGAAATATTCTTTGCAGTCATAGTTTAGATAGTAACATTACTTTTCTTTCTATTAGAGAAGGCTTTAAGTATCAAAAATGATTTAGTGATCAAGTGTGACATAAATATTTGCTTTGAAAGCTCAAGTTTCCTTTTTTCAGCCTTCTTAATTTGGTAATTTTGAAATAAAGAAAATATAGAGTTCTGTTTTAATATTCTTCTATGGTTCTCTCTTATAGCCAAAACAAAAGGCTTGTAATAAATATACTTATTACCCTTTTTCTTTATAACATCGAACATTTTTTTTAATCTCTTTGATTAAATTTCATTTTTTGTAATTTTTTATAACTAACTCTTAAGTGAATGTATGGTTGCATAGTGTTTGAGAGCATTAAGTGAAATAGATAATCTTAACTTATTCCTAGCTTCTTCAAAATCATTTAACTATATGTTTATCTCCTTCTTATATCCTAACTAAATATTTCTTAAATACATAAAGAATATCTTTTAAGCTAATCTCATTTACATATCTTTAAGAACAACAACAGTTTACTCATCCTTCTCTTATTACTATGATGTTCTTGTATTTCTCTTATTTTTACTGTTTCTTTATGCTTCAACTGCTAGAATATCATGAGTTATAGTTTCATACGACTCTGTTAATTCCAAAACATCTTTTATGCCTGATAATAAATTCTTTTTTGATAGTTTTCCTATAACTTAAAGTTCTTGTACAACATTTATTCTAAAATTACTTTTGGCTCCATTACTCTCTAGTATTTCTTAAACACTACTTAAGTAATTTGGTCTTTCATTTGCATATTTTACGTTTTCAGATAATTGCTTGTATTTTTATAATATTTACACCTTAATAGAACTAAACTCTGATTTCTTTAATTTATTTTCAAATGTCTAAAACTAAATTGGTGTTAAGTAGAAAACATATGTGAGGGGGATATTTTCTATCTCACTGTTATCAATAGATATTCTATGTGAGTTAAAAATCTAACTGGAAGTATTATGATCTTTAATTTGCAATCCTTTTTAAGATAATTTTTACTATTGAGATTAAATAGATGAATTATAGGAATTATTCTACTTTCTTTCTTTACTACCCTTCAAAATGCCTTTGCTTTATGACTAACTTTATTTGGTATCAATTCTTTCTGAGTGATATTGGTGTGGGAGCTAAATATTTTCTTAATTACTCAAATCATTTAATTTTTCATTTTTGCTTACAGAGAATTGTTATACTGATTAAGCATAAGTATCTCTAGAGTACCTCATATTTTCTTTTGCAGTTGATTAGTTAGCATTAAATTACTGTGATTCAATATCATCTTCCCTTTTAGAAACATTAGTTACTGATCTAGAATGTGATAATCCTTTGTTTCTAGTTTAAGATGATGATGGCTTTCTTTCAAATGAAATTGTATGAGGTGATTTATTTTAAACACTTAAACGAGGCTCAGATGTTCTAATAGGTGATGGAGAAGTAGCATTCATTCTACTGTTTTCTTCTCCTTTCTTATTTGCTGCTAGTTATCTATAAAAATGAGCAATCTCATCTATCAACTTTTTTTACTTTGATTCTTTTGCCTTATCTTAAGAAATCTACCTTTATTTTTACTTCAAATTAGCAATTTCGCTAAAAGTTAGTTGAGAAGAAGTTATTATTTAAGGGAGAGGAGGTGCATTTCTTTAAACTTCTTAATCCTCAGTTTATTAATTTTATTAGAATTAAGAACCAACTCCAGCTGAAAATGTACTTGGTGCAGACATATAATTATATATCTCCTCTTCAGAATTTTTTAATGTTTTGGTATTATCCACCATTTACTATAAATAGGTATGAATTTTTGATTCATTTTATTTTATTGGTTATTATACTCCTTAGTTGCTTTTTTATCTTTATTTGTTCCAATTTTATAAAGATTATCTCTAGGATTAACCGTTACTGTTTATAGATTAAAACTATTGCTAATGTAGAGTGTCTTCATTATATTCCTATGATTTAAAATGCAGTTCATTTGGATTTTAATATCCTCCATAATTCTATTCTACATCTGTATAATCTTATTAATAATATATCTCATCTTATCCTGTCTCCCTTTGATTTATATCATCATTTGCTACTGTCTACGAAATTTAAATCTCATTTACCTATCTAGGAAAATCCTGATTCTTTTCTTAAGATGTTTTATAATATAATCCCTCTTTCTAGCCTTTAAAGTAACTTTTAATACCTCCTTATTAACTTTCTGCCATACCAAAAGAGGCAGTAAGGTGATATTAATCAGAATTTCCTCCTTTTTCTTTTGATTTTTATAAAGTGCTTCTTTCTTACTAAGAGGATGACTAAAGTTGTCCAACCTTCTTAGGTAATGATTCAGGAGATTAAAAATTATTCATAATAAAATATAAATGTTTTTTCTTTCAATCAGAAGATGCTTGCTCTAAACTCTCTTCTCTATTGTTCTCCTTAATAATAAGTAATAAGTTGAATGATAATCTATTTATAGAAGCTATAATATAGAATCCTATTAATTAACTTTGAAAATACTTAAGTAGTAAGTATCCTTTTCTTTGTAGCCTATTATTTGTTTGTTATTTATTTTGGATAAATTTCAAAATGAATAAAGATTCTTAAATCAATAAAAACTATGTGTTTTTTGATTGATTGATGCAGTTTCAGTGTGCCTAATATTTATTCCTCATTTAAAATCACTATTTTAAAAATCAATAGATATCTGTGATTAAAATTTTGACTGATTCAAAGATTCTCTCAAGAATTTTATTCAGATTTATTTGAAAATATTTCCAATACATCTAAATTATCAATCTCTAAAATTTTCATTTTTTTTTTCAGAATTAAGCATTCGCACTCAGTTAATTTTTAAATTCAAACTGTTTCAACTAGCTAAGGTAGTTTTTTTATAAGTTCATAATAGTCTTGAAGTATTTTCATAAAAATATTTTTTATAATAAATAATAAATAATTTCTTAAAATTTAAATAATAATATCTAGTTTAAAAAATAGTAAAATAAAAACTCAAATCCATCAAATAACTGAATTTAAAATTAAAAATTTAGCATATCCAAGTAGGTAAAAATAGAGGTAGGCTTAATTAATAGTAATCAAGTTTTTAAGAAATACAATTATATTTATCTTGAAGTAGCAGTATTTCCTACTATCTCTAAAAAAAAATTTTTTTTTTGGGTAATTAACTACTTAATACAAAATAAATACATTCTTCATCAAATTTAGAATTTTAAAATAAAGTGATAACCATTTAAAGAATGGATAAGCCAAAATAATAAGGGAATTATGTCTCCATATTTTCTCAGATCTCAAATTAAAAGAATTAGGGAGGTGCAAATTCATCAATATTTAGCAGCATCATAAAATCTTCATCAAGTGATAATTTATAGCCCTCATCAACTAAGGCAAGCAAAAAGAATAAGAAGTAATCTCTTTAAGAATTAGGTAGAAATAAATAATTTATGGAAGATAAAACTTATAAATCTATTTTTATTAAAAGAGTAATAGTCATCCACTCTTAAAAAGATATAGCTTAATTAAGATGAAGAAATTTAAGTTAGTTCTGAAAAGGATTAGAATGAAGGAACTCAAAATAAGAAATAGATTATAAATAAAGTTGAAATAATTGATCATGCTAAACCTCGTAGGTAAACATCTACAAGAGTATTTTAATCCCTTTTATAATGGTTATTCACAAAGCAAGGGATTAATCCACTTTGGGTTGTCGTTGAAGTATGTTTATTATATATCTGAATTAGCACAAATTAAAATGTTTTATATAAATGCAGGATAGACACATGATTCAAAACTTTGTTTACATTACTGTAACTGTACCAAGTGATTTTGAAAGACGTCTTCAAAATTAATAAGAGTTGCCATTCTTAAGTTAATATTATGAACAGAAAAATATTGCAGTATTTAAAGAGAAAACAGTTTAAAATGAAGATAATTATTGGCATTAGTTATTCTAAACAAAAGCATCAGATGATATTTCTCTCCCACTATTTAATAAAAATACAGTGTCTCCTTAAGTATAAATTAGTTAAGAGGAATACAATGCAATGAACTATGAGCAAAAGCTCTACCACAAATATTCATAATTTTGCCACTCTAAAACTACTCTCAAAAATAACCTTTATCCTACTGAATAAGAAGATTTTCCTGATTTTGTCTGTTCTTCATCTAGCACTCTGGATATAAAAACAGTTCAATTTGAGAATAAAATCCTTGGATTGGATTGTGAGATGGTAATAATTTATTATAAATTTGTAATAAGCTAAGTAATAATTCAATAATTAATAGGTCTCAACTGAGCATGGGTTAGAATTAGCCAGAATTAGTTTAGTAAATTTTGAAGGTGAAGTGCTTATAGATTAATTAGTTAAAACTCCTAATAGAATTATAAATTATAATACTTAGTATAGTGGTATAACAGAAGAAATGTTAAGAGATGTCAAAGTAGATCTAAAATAAGCATAAGATTTACTATTCCAATATGTATGTAAAGATTCTATTTTAGTTGGCCACTCTTTAGAAAATGATTTAATTGCAATGCAAGTAACTACTTCAGATTTACAATTTTATTTAAGTAATAATCATCTTAAAAAACAAAAAGGTTATTCATAATAAAGTAATAGACACAAGCTTATTATACTTAACTAAGACTGAAAGAAAACTTAAATTAAGAGATCTTACATAAAAGTTCTTAAATTGTAAAATATAGTAAGGATCTCACTGTCCTTCAGAGGATGCTAAGAGTGCTTTGAGTTTAGCTAAATTAAGAATAGAAATATTAGAAAAGTTTGATAACTCAAAAATTATGAGTGGTAATAATTAAGTTACTCTAGATTTATTAGACTAGATCATAAAGACTAATAATACAATCTTGGTGATAGAAGAAACAGATTTATTGATGAGACTACTTTAATATGGAGTTCATTATGATGAAATTAAGTAGAACACAAATGAATAAAGTAACTAAAATTAAAAGAAAAATAAATTTATTAAATAAAATGTTTATTAAATCAAATAGGATTAGATAAAATAGTTAAGTGGGTAAAAAAGAAAAAGAAAGAAAACTGCATCTTACCAAGATTAATAATGACTTAACTTATAAAAGAAAAGAAATAAATGAGTTACAAAGATTTAGATAATAAATTTAAAGAAATTGTTGAAAACTCTCCTTAAAACTCAGGTATAATTCCTAATTAAAATTAAGTTTAATAACAATTTAATTTTATTGAAAATTAGTATTTGCTTTTAATTTTGAAATCGAAGATGAGACAGCTATTAATAATAACAATGGTTTATTTACATCTAATCCATTCTGTATATTTATTGGCATTTGAATTTATATCGTTAGATTAAATTTAGTAATTTTAATTTAAAAAAATTTAATATTATTTCATTGTTTATTCTTTGATATTAATAAAATAAAAATACTTAAATAAGATAAATACTTACTATTTGATTTCTTATAGCAAAATAAAGTAAAAATATTTATTTCCTTACATACACTACTAAATTCTTTTAATTAATGCAGAAAAAAAATTTACTTTTTCTTAAAAATATATTTTTTCAAAAAAATGAGTTAGAATTATATTTTTGAAAAAATTGGGTGGTATATTATTGGATTTAGAGTATTTTATATAATTTAAACTAAACATAATAACCTAATATTTGTTGATATCTCAATTATAAATTTAATTTATGATAATGAAATTTAATCAAATTTTTAATTTTTATTAATCATAAATAATTGTAGAAGATAATGATTAATTTCACAAAAATTAGTGATAGATATCCCTATTTAAAAAAGAATTTGGCGTTTTAAAAAAAATTTAAATCTTTTTTTAATTACGCAAATATTCCTATTTATTATAATATTGATATTAAGTAAATAAGTAGTAAATAGATCAAACCAGATACCATTAACATTTGACTATATAATAGCTTAAATAAATTATAATTTGAAAGATGGGAAACTTTTTAAATTAGTTAAAGTATACACCATAAGCAAACCCATTATTAAAAAGCTCGTTATCAAAATTAAGAGAATATCATGGTTCATTTAAATCAGTTTGTGATACATTTTCAATAGATTTAACAGAATACGAGTAGATTTTTGGATCTAATGAATAGATATTTAAAATATGGGATACAGATAATAATGGCTTAATTGATGCTCTTGAATTATTTTCAGGATTAATTTTATTTTCAGATGCTTCTTTTGATGAAAAAGTCAGATTCCTCTTTGACATATTTGATTTTAATGAATTAAATGTTCTAACTATAGTAGACTTAGAATTCATGCTGATTTCATGCGCAAATGCAACATTAAAGGTAATGAAATTATAATTTGATTATACTAATTTGTTTATAATATTTTTTAAATTATTGAAAGTATTTCAAACAATAAATTGTATTTATAATATGAAAAAATATAAAGAAAAAGAAATAATTACCATTTAAAAAAGTTATTTATTTGAAATAAATAGATAGTTAAATAGAACTTAGAAATTAAAGAAGATGAAATTAATGAATTTTTAAATAACTATTTCAGTGATGATTCTAGAATTGATACACAATAAATGATAAAGTGGTGCAGTAAGGTACCTGAGATTATAAAATTCCTTACTATAATAGAATAGAAATCTCCTGAAACTAAAAAGCCTTATGATAATTTGATAAAAACAATCAGTACAGTTCATGAAGAAAATCTAGTTAAGAGGCAGACATAATTTCATACTAAAAGCTTAGGAGATATCATTAATAATTCCTCCTATTAAAAGAAAATAGAATGGATCACTGAAAAATCTAAAAAAATATTTAACATGAATCCTTCAGATTCGAATTACAATACAAAAGATGTTAGCACAAAAATAAATTGGGTTTATGGGTTTTGCAGTGAGGGTGTTAGAAAACCGTAATAAAATAATCAATGATTCTATAAAAAATTAAAATTATTTTGAAATAATATATAGATTAGAATATTTAAAAACTCCAGGAGAGAAAGCTGCAAGCGAGAAGATTCTTTATTTTACTGCTTGCATCGTTGTCATTTATTTTCCAAAACTATATGAGCAAAAACATTATCTAGAACACGATGCTGAGATTTTGAGTTTAACAGTAGCTAAAAATGCTTCTCTCGTTGCTACAGGAGAATTAGCTCAAAAACCAGCTATTCATATTTGGGATTCAAATACACTATAAAACTTAGGGGTTATTAAGGGAATTCATTAATAAGGTAAATTGATTTGTAATCTAAGTCTTTATCATTCTTCTAAACTCCTTATTTTAATAGGTGTTCATTTAATGAAATTTTTTAAGGATGATGAATACTTGGCTACTAGTGGTATCAGAGAGAATTCACCTATCTTAATCTATAATGTGAAGGATTCTACTCTTGTTTTGTCAACTTATATAACTGAGTTTGCTATTGAGCTTATTTCAATAGATAACCATTCAGAAGAAATTATCAAAAAAACTGATTAAAACAGCTAACTAGATATGGATTATTTTAATTATGATAATACTTTTATTCTATGCTCCTCGAAATAATTGATTCTTTTTCACTATTTTGATGGTCATTTTATTACGCATGATATTAACTTTAGCTATTTTGATATTGAAGAAGATTTAACTTGTGCAACAAGCGTTCGTATTCCATATTCTAAATTTAGTAAAGCTGAAGATAAGAAACAGTAATCTATTAAATCTATTCCCTTCAATTTTAATTTTAATAAATAATAAATTTTTTTTATCTAATTAATTCAAATTTAGAGAGAACTTAATTTTAATTGTGACAGGTCATAAAAACGGCAGAATTAGTTTGTGGAAGAATTTCGAAAACTAGAATTAGTATATTTAAAAATATGAAGATGATATTGTAAGCATGGTTAATTTCGTTTATGGAATATTAGTGGCTACTTACAATAAAGTATTTTTGTGGGATATAGCAATGTAGAATCAAATAAGAGAAGTCAGCTTTGTTTAGAATGAACTTCATTTTAATTTGATTTGCTATGATATTGTTTAAATAAAAGCCTTCAATTCCAAGGTCTTAGTTGCAACAAAAGTATATATATTTTTAACTTTCTTATTATAAATACTATTCCTTAAAAATTTCATACTATTAGGAAGGTGATGTAGTTCAACTTGAATTCGTCACTTAGAGATAACTCGAAAAGATGGAATTATTGGTAGAAGAAAATTTTTTAGATAAAAAGAAAAAGAAGAATCTTCATGCAAGTGATGATGATCTTGATGACTAAGATGATGAAGATGATAATTAAGATGCAGAAAATTAAAATATTTTAGTTTATCCAAAGACTTTCTATAGAAATAATTATATTTCGAAATTGAAAGGAGATCTGAATGCTATTGCATTACTTTAAAAGGCTGATAATGATGAAAAAATTTTATACACAGGAGGTGATGAAGGAATAGTATATGCCTTTTCTCTTGAATCCCATGAAATTATTGATATGTGGCAGTTTGATGGATAAATTTGTAAGTTTAAATTAGTTATTTAATTTTTAATTATATATAAAATAAACAATATTAAATTAAATAGCTGCAATTGATTATTTATTCTCTGAAAAGCATGGAAATATATTTGCTATTGGTTTTAGGGATGGTAGAATAATAATTAAGTATTAAAATAAGCAGAAACAAGAATTGTATACTCCAGAAAAATTCTAGATTACAGATAATAAGAATTAAATTAATGACATTAGATTTTCAGGAGATGGTAATTTGTTGATTGCAGCTTGTAAGAATAACTCTCTTTCTGTATTCTCATTCAGTGTGACAACTCAAACTTAACAAGATAAAAAGGAAATTATTACATCTTTCTTCTAATAAGATAAAAAAGATATTAATCTTGGTAATGAAGAACCAATTTCTGTAGAATTCTCTGATGACAATAAAAGTTTCTTAGTTGGGACTGCCTAAAATTAATATAAATTTGAGCTACCTGATTTTAAAAAGAAAAATTTGATTTCAGAATCTGATGAATAGATAAATTGTACCATTTGGAATACAAGGTATTAATTAATAACTAATTGAAAAATATAAAACCTGACAATTTAATTAATTATAAAATAAAAGATACTGCTAAGAAAAGAGCGAAAACTAATTTGAGGATTATTATCTACCAGTAATCATTGGTGGGGACATTAAAGTACTATTTTCTTTTTTTAGCAAAATTTAAACAAAAATTCTTACTAAAATATTTAGATATTTTTGGCTGCTGGGATAAATGGTTATATCCACTTTTGGAAAGATAAAAATTAATTAGAGTAAAACTGTGGTGGGTTTTTGAGAGGTCATTCTTCAAGAGTATCCCGTTTATGCATGGCTAAAACATAAGATTATTTCTTTTCGCTTGGTTCTTCTGATAATACCTTAATAGAATGGAAAATTGATTTTAGTTAAGAATTTGAACAGAAGAATGGGTAAGGTAATTTAGATAATATGAAACTCCAATTGTTTGATAGCAATATATAATAATTGAATGGACTGGTTGATGAAAATCTTGTCAGAGAAATATTTTACAGTTACACTCCAGATTCAAAGTATATGGAATAAGATAAAGATTCCTTTATATAAATTAAAGGAATTAGCAATAAATAAATTATCTAAATCTATCAAGTAAATAATTTCTTTAATTTAAAGATAGATATTAATTATTTTATCTTTCAAAGGAATATATTCCAAAATTAGAAGCTGCTTCTTCTTTGATGAAAAGACCTCCTTCAATTAGTATTAGTTTGGAATATCTATTTGGTTTTTAAGCCTATGATAAAAGAAGAACTCTTTATTATGTTCACATATATTATATGGGAATCCCTCAAAGTAAAAAGAAAAAAGATAGATTAGGTAAAAAGGGTAAAGCTGATTAGGCAAATTAAAACAAGAGTATTTTGATTCCTGTTTAGTATCAAAAAGAAATGCTTTTTGCCAAAAGATAACTACTACCATATGATGAGGTATTTATATAATTTAAATTCTAATAAAAATTTTTTAAATTTATTCTAAAAGGTTCATGAGAATTGCCAAAGACATTTTGTTTATTTTTCAGGTAGAATTGGAATAGTTTTTAATCCATTAACAAATTAATAGAAATTCTATGAAGGCCATTAAAATAAAATTGCTTGTATTGCTATACATCCTCTCAAATTTTTCGTAGCTACAGGTGAAAGTGCCTAAAACCCAAAAATCCATATCTGGAATGTCTTCAATCCAGAACCATTCAAGATATTAAAAACATATCATAAAAATGGTATTATTCACATGACTTTTTCAAGAGATCGTGATTCCAGCTTACTTATCTCAGTGGGTGTTGATGTTTAATTCTCAATCCAAGTAATGAACTGGAAGACAGAAGAGATTGTTGGTATTAGAAACACAGGATCTTATTAAATTTTTGATGTCGTTTTCAATCCTTATAATAAGTATAATTTAATCAATTATTCTAAAAATAATAATAAAATTTTTTTCAATTAAATATTAGGTATGAATTTGCTTCTTGTGGTTTTAAAAACATCACTTTATGGGAAATGAGTGGAAGAAATTTATTAAGAAAAAAAGTAGTTAATGTATAAGAAGAAACTAATTCCTCTTCGATAAGTATCACATGTCTTTCTTATATTAGTTATAGTTTAGGTGATTAAATAGAATCAGATATTATTGCAGGAAATAATGTTGGTGATTTAATTCTAGTAGCTTGTGGTAAATATTTTTTTACTTGTTTGAAGGTATATTTTAATTTGACCATTATTGAATTTATGAAAAGGAAAATATATTGTTGCGAAAGAAAGAGCTCACTCTAAGATGATTAATTGTTTAAAAATTACTGAGTTATTTTAAGATAAAGTTTTAATTATAACATGCGGAGAGGATGAGGTAGTTAAAATTTGGGATACTAAATTTAATCTTATCAAGGATATTCCAATTAGACACACAGGTCACTTTAATGATATACCCTAAACAAGAAATCTCTCAGCTTAAAGTTTGGATATATTCTGTTGTAAGTACCCTAAAAAGGCTGATAATGAGAGTGCTCTAGGAGATAGAGACAGTGACGTTGTATATCCAATCATTCTTATTGGTACAAGAAACGGTGATATTCTTGAAGCTTCTTTTACTTTAGAGTAAATTTTTTAATTTATTTTTCTTCTAAATATCATATTATTAATTTAGATATCAGGGAACAAAGAAACAAGTAAATGTTTAAAATAAGATGAATTATGGAGATTAAAGTGCAAGCAGTAGTGAATCAAGCAGTGCCTCTAGTGATGAAGATGAAGATGTTAAGAATAGCCATAATGCACGTAAAGGTGATCACTATGGATAAACAGAAAGCTTTAAGTTTAGCTATGAAATTTGTTTAAGAAATAGTACTTCACAGCGCTTCTCTGTAAAATAAAACAGTAAAAAACTCTTTTTCTCTCTTCATCCAACTGAAAATCTAATGGCTAGTGTCGGAGAAGATTAATAGCTAACGATTAGAGATTTTGAATAGAATAAATTGATTATATCAAAAAATTTGGAAGAAAGCATTCCTACTGTTGTTAGATTCTCTCCAAATGGAAATATGTTTATCATTGGATTTGTTAGTGGATTACTAAAGTTATACACAATAGAAACTGGGTTAAGTAAAACTTCTAAAGAGCACAGACCTATTCCTACTATAACTGATTTTTAGGAGATTCGTTAATAAAAAACGGCTGTGCTAAATATTAAATTCTCTTATAAAGAATACCTTGAATCTAAAGAGAATAAAGATTTAAACAATGAAAGAGAAGATATCTTTGCTGTATCTTTTGAATCACAATCTTCTGGAGGAGAAGTAGGTGATAAAGAGCTTTCTTTCATAGGAATATATAGACCTCAGTAAAATACTAATAAATTTAAATATAATAGTCATATTTATTTTATTTTTTTTCTTCTGTTTGTAGATAAAATTAATAGAATTAGACATAATACATTCTTAAAGAATAATTAAGAAATGATAATAACCTGGGTGCTTATTTCATTTCTTTCTCTGAGGATTCCAAATATTTAGTTGCCTACTATCAAGAGATAGAAAATCAATCAATTAGAATTTCAAATGCTAGTTAAGGCTATTTCTGCTTGTGGGATATAGAGAATAAAAAAACATTGTAAGTTTATGAGCAATCTCGCTAATGGTTGGATTTAATATTCCCATCTGTATTGAATTGCTAAGATATTCCTTACTTCCAATCTTTAGTTGATTTAGATTAAAAGAGAGAAATGGTTGCTCCTGCCAATAGTGACCCTTAGCAACTTATTATGACTTTTATGAACTAAATAAAAAATACTATTATTTTAGGTAGCTCGAAAGGAAACATTCATTTTGTTAAAAACTTCAGCTTGTCTTCTGATTAAGAGCATAATGATTACAAATCCAAGGTATATATTTGTTTAAGAGTATAAGTTATAATTAATAAAATATTAAACATCATATTTAGGAAAAGGAAATGTGTTATGCAAAGAGTTATTCTGCTCATATTTCATTTATGAATTAGCTTGAATATGATAGTGAACAGAGATACCTATTCTCTACAGGAAATAATGATGAATGCATCATGAAGTGGAAACTCCACATAGAAAGACCTTTATGGGATTATGATAATTTAGATTACTAAATGATTGATGAATAGCAAATTACTATAAAAAATCAAGATATCTTAGCTGAAATCCAGCCAAAGGATTAATTTGAATAACTAATCAAAGATGTATTACCTCTTAGAGATTAAGTTGCAGATGCCATTTAACATGTTGACGAAGATAAGGATAGAGAAAGCGAGCTAAAATTAATCAATATCATTGGCCGTAAAGCTCACAACAGACATTCTAATTTATTCTATGATTTTGATGAAGTAATCTTATTTGATGTTTGAATTCTTATTTTTAACAATAACATTTTTAATTAATTATCATAATAGAGGTTTATCTATATCGCAGGAAATAATTTAGTTATTCATACTATTTAAGATTCAATTGAAGATAAAGATGACGATTAATTGTCAGAGCAATTAATTGAAGAGGATGAGAATGATGATGAACCTTATGTTAAATAAGAGTTTATTAAATTAGATTAATCTCCATCAACTATAAACCCTGAAATTTCATGCTTTGTTTTAAGCAGAGATAAAAAATTACTTTGCGCTGGTACTTGCTAAACTCAAGCCAAGATTATTATTTGGGATATTTGTAGTTAGACATGTTTAAAGCAATTATATTTAACAAATTCTAATTACATATTACATATCAAAATGGCATATGACAATCGCCATATTGTTTGTGTTGCATTATCAAATGATTATGGAGCAATTATTTACTTAATAGACAGTTAAGAATCTAAAATTCTGGGTTAAACAAAGCTTCCTAATAGTGTTCCCTATAAGATAAAAGATATTGAATTTTTCCCAAATTCAATCTATAAATTTATCACTTGTGGAATTCAACATATAGCTGTTTGGAATCTTAGAGGTAATATTCTCAGTTACTAAAATCTTGAAATTTTAGTTCCTTAAGATTTAGCCGACAATGAAAAGAGCAGAGGAACTTTATCATCACCTTTAAAACCAAGAAAATAATCTCCATTGAAGAATAAAATGAAAGGAGAACAAGAGATAAATTTTGATGAAGGTGATTATGATGAAACTAAGGAATAATTTAAAGTAACATTTGTTTCTTTAATATTTGTTAACGAAACTATAATTACAGCAGGTAGTGATGGATTTTTATATGTTTGGCATGATATGAAAATTGTAAAGACTTAAAATGCTCACCCAATTCTCTGTCTAAATACCACAAAAGATAGTAATATGTTTGCTTCAGGTAATCTCTTACTAATTTATTTGTTTTAATTGGTGTTACATATTTTTATTATGAAAAAGGTGGCATGGATGGTAAAGTAATTATTTGGGAATTAGGTAGCAGTGAGTACTCTTTTATGTTAGAAAAAGTATATGAATATCACATTAATCCTGAAGGTGCTAAAGAACATTATCCAGAAAGTTGTTATATTTAATCTGTTTGTATTGGTTCTAAGTATATTCTTGCAGGCACAAAAAGTGGTGACATCTATGAGTTGATTCGCCCAAATGAAAATGAAATTAAAAATCCAACTAGCTCTAATAATAAATAGAAACTTCGTTATAGTTGTCATGATTAAGAAATCGTAAAATCTATTCAATTTAATGGCAAAAGTGATTTATTATATACTATCACTGAAAATGGTTTGTTCTGTGTTTGGAATATTCGCAAAATCAAAAGAATTAAAATGATTCACTTCCATCTTAAAATTCATTCTATTATTGTCCTCAAGAGATACGAAATAATTATTGTTGCCTCAGAAAGAAAAATATAATTCTTTAACTCTACAGATTATACTGAAAGAAATAAGGCAATCATTTTTGATACTAAAATTGCAGATGTTAAATTATCTTTTAATGAAGAAATGCTTGCTGTTGCATTAGATCCAAACTAAAAAACTAATGCCAAAATTAGTATATATAAGTATGTAGGAACAGATCAAGATGTCTTTATTGTAAAAATTGAAAAATTTAATAATAAATATATTTATTTACAATTTTAATTAAAAAGCACTATATTCCAGTACCAATTTAATCTACTTCTCTAGAATTTGTAGATTTCTCTACAGATAATTTCTTCCTTCTTTACAAAGATAATGTTGATGATGTAGAAATTATTGACTTCAGAAATAAAGAGTTCAAGAAAGTTATTAAAGGAGAGGTAAAAATAATTTAATTATTTATGAATTCAAGTTAATACAATTCTTAATTTAAAAAGGTTGAATTTAATATGGAATGGTGTACAGATGGTATTAAAGTATCTCCTAATATGAAGGGAGTTCTGCATACATATTATTCTGATGAAAATAAAATATTAAAAGTGTAAAAAATTGGTGATAGATAGATTGCTGTTACAGATGAAATGGGTTCTATTAGATTATTCAGTTATCCTTGCACTAGCTAATCTAAAGGTTACTTTAAGTGTTATACTGATCATCTTAATTTCATCAATTAATGCATACTAAGTCCAGATAAGAAGTATCTCGTTACTTGCTCTTAGAGAGATAGATGTATTTTAATATGGAGAGTTGCATACAAGGATGAATATGACGGTGGAGAAAATGAAGAATAAAGTGATGAACATTAAGATAATTGAAAACTTATAAAGAAATTTTGTTTAATATTTTTTTATTTTTATCTAAATATTGTAAAAACTTTATTTAATTTTCAAAAAGATTAAAAATCAATTAATATTAGCCTAAATTATTTCTTATTAAAGTAAAACAAAAATTAACTATTTAAATGAATTATTTCTTAATGTTGTTTATTTAAGGCTATTAGAAAAGGAATTTTCTATTATCATTTTTATTTTTTTTAAAAGTATTTTTATCATTTTATTTATTATTTAATTGTATTATACTAGAAATCATAAAATCTATTTAAAAAAATATTAGAATAAACCATTAATAATTTTTGGGGTTGGGGTTGGGGTTGGGGTTGGGGTTGGGGTTGGGGTTGGGGTTGGGGTTGGGG